>OX388312.1:29172291-29630291 GCA_947579605.1 Athripsodes cinereus
CTCTGCAGTCCTTTGTTCATTTGAAAAGACAAACAAATTATTCATTCTAAGCATTAAATTTTAAAAGCGGAACATAAACCTTCACTAAAAAATAAACCCTATAAACTTGTATGAAGAAATAAAGGTATAGTTTTATCCATGTAATATCTTTTCTAGCCTTGGTAATCTTTGCACAAAAGTAAATAAAAAAGATATATCTGGGTTTTGTTACAAACCCAATTAAAACCTTATACACCTTTTACAGTTAGCTAAAAGCTTGTGTCGTGAAAGGGGAGTTTGCCGAAAAATGGGATCTAACCGCGGACCCCTTGTTCACGAGGCCGAGACTCTATCTCCAGGCTACCGATGAACCCTATGACCCTATTACTATGTATCAATTATTATATTTTATGAGCTTTTTCGCTACCGCGGGTACGTTTTAGATAATTGCTCGTTAATGGTGGACGTTCCACCGAAACTGTGGAAGCGAAAAAGCTCAAAAAATATAATGATTGATACATATTTAGTCAATCTAAAATATTATCAATATATTCATATCATTTGCTAGATAATGAATAAACATACAGTATAATATGACACATTATTAGCAGAAAAATGTTTTGGGACATTAGAATTTACTATGTGAAAACAAAGTGAAATTCGAAAGCTTTTGGACGCTTTTCTTCAACCTCATATGTAATAGGCTTTCAAATAACACTGTTTTGATTCAAAAAGTATAGATTTATATTTGGCTAAAAATTCAATTTTAACCGAATATTTGTATATTTCTTAAGAACGTATAGAAAATAATGTCGATTGTGCGTCTAAATTCTTTTGTAAATCGACAAAATTTCTAGAACCTTAAATGCAAAACGTAATAGAAAATAATGAATTAAAAATGAATTTCGTGCAAAAAGGCGAAAAAATCAATTGAGTGTACAAAGGGTTTCCACGTAACATAAACGTATGATAATACTACCCAGTATTTGGATGTAGAAGTAGAACCCTAAATAAATTACTGTCAGTTTTTCAAATCACATTTGACGTATATCTTCAAAAAGGAAAACACTAAATCATTCTAATCTATTTATCTATACAATTTTGGATTTTTTTAAGTGAAATTTTCTTGTTATTTTTTTTACGTAGATTTTATTTTAAAAGTCTTTACGAAATTAAATTGGAGATTCCAGAAATATTTCTGATACATACTTACTTGTTAATTCCATTCTAGAGGGAGTCTCATGTGATTATATCAGGATATCGGCAGTTTAAGGACATACCAAATACAAACCAAATGAAATTTTAATCAAAAAAAAATTATTCATAAATAATAAATCAAAAATTAATAAAGAAAAAATGGATACGCAAAACGATTGAATGTATTTCAATTTCTGATCAAAAGTCGAAAACATGAAGAAAGCGGTAGAAAAATAAGATCGAATGTTTAGAAATAAATACACATCAATAAGTGACTTTAACAGAAAAATACTTATTCCACCTTATAAAACCAACTTTTCTTAATAATTTCGGCATTAACTATTAATTCTTTCAGAATCAGCAGCCGTAGTCAAAACACATTTTAGCGTTATCAGTAGTCGTTCGAATATAGACGACTTTGCGAGAAAGTATCAATTTCGTAGCTAAAATACGCAAGTCGTCTATACTCGTAGTTGAACGACTACATAACGCTAAAATGTGTTTTAACTAAAAGTGCAGGTGAATTTTAATAAATATAATTCTTCATATGTCTGTACGGATACACTGGAACCGAGAAGGTTAAATTGATCAGACTGATAACAGCATTGATTGATGATTTGTGTAGGCACCACGAACTGTCATTCGATTATCTTAAGGACGCCAGTGAAGAAAAAGTCTCCACTGTGCTTTTTAAAACTGGTACAATATCTATTTCATAAATTATTACATCGATGTATATTTCATGTATAATATGCTGGATAATATTAAGAATATTAATTAACAAACACCTCATCTGCACAACTGTTAATTGCGAAAACTATATTAAACATGCCGAAAAGCGTCGCGATGTATAATTTGTTCCTGAACTTTCATACCGCGATGTTTAAAAGCAGAATATAACTTCAAATTTCAAGAAAACTTTGAGTTATGTTAAACAAAAATACACACTTTTGAAATTCTATGTCCAAAATATTTTAATTATTCGACATGGTAAGCTTCCTAATTTATGTAAATAAAAGAAAACTTCGCAAGATCTTACTCGAATACAGCCGCTAGTAATTATGTTATCCACCTTACAACGGTAATGGAATAGAATAAAATACATAACTACAAAATATAGTATAACGACATTCAGTGTGAAAATTTAGAAATAAAAATATATATTTTTTTAAACAAATCTTACTAGGTACTAGCTTCCATCTCTCCGCTGCTGGATCTTGCTGCCTCTTAAAAACCTTTCCATTCCACTTAATCCTGAGCAGCACGAACCCATTTCTTTCCTATATCTTGAATAATGTCATCAACCCATCTTTTTTAGAGTCTCTCTATGCTTCTCTTGTCCTTCCACGGTCTACTTTCCAGGATCTTAGGTGTCCATCTGCCATCATCTCTTGTAACTATATGACCAGCCTATTGCCATTTTAGCTTGGAGACTTTATCAATTATATCTACTTACAATATTTGTGTTTTTTCGAATTTTTGTACACAAGTCTTATATCGCCCACATGTAAAAACATGATATAAATAGATTATTTGTTTCTGCACTTAGATATATATACGATGTGATACTGTTACACAAAAAAGGAGACCAGTCCGATGTTGGTAATTATAGGCCCATTAGCCTGCTCTCTCACCTGTACAAATTGTTTATGCGGATAGTAACCAATAGGCTAGAGAAAAAACTAGATTTCAATCAACCATACGAACAGGCCGGATTCCGAACAGGTTTCAGCACAAGTGATCACCTTCTGACCCTTAAGATACTAATAGAAAAAAACCATAGAATATAATAGACCTCTGGTGCTAATATATGTCGACTTCCAAAAAGCATTCGATACCATTAATAAAGATGCTATCTTAGCAGCTCTACATCAATGCCGCATAGACTACAGGTATACTAAGCTTCTCAACTTTATATACGATAATACGACAGCTAGTGTAAAACTCCATAAAAACACCAACCAGTTTCCCATAGAAAAAGGGGTAAGGCAAGGGGATACAATATCCCCAAAATTGTTCACAGCAGTTCTGGAATATGCCTTCAAGAATCTAAAGTGGGAAAATAAAGGTATCAGAGTGGATGGAGTAAACCTAAGCAATTTGAGATTCGCAGACGATATCGTATTAATATCAGAAGATCTAAAAGAGGCGTGCGACATGTTAAAGGAGCTCATGGAAGCAACAAAAAGGGTGGGGCTCCTTATAAATGCAGGCAAAACAAAATTGATGACAAACTTAGTTCTTGGTGGGAAAATTATCATTGGCAAACCAAACAATAGAAGAAGTCAATGAATATAAATATCTCGGACATAGCATTACACTCTCACGAGATAACCAAACCGTAGAGCTGCAGAGAAGAATATGTCTTGGGTGGGCAGCCTACGGTAACCTGAAGAAGTTTTTCACTAGCGACATCCCCCAATGTTTGAAACGCAAATTATACGATCAGTGCGTGCTACCCGTCATGACCTATGGTGCAGAAACGCTTACGCTCACAAAAGCGGCCGTCAGGAAGCTCCGAGTGGCACAGCGCAAATATGAAAGGGACATGCTCCACATAAGACTGTCAGACAGAATACGCAACACAGAAATTCGCAGAAGATCCGGAGTTACTGACGTTGTTGAAAGAATTACAAAACTGAAGTGGGCGTGGGCGGGACATGTCGCTAGATTCACCGATCAAAGATGGACAAAGAGGGTAGTGGAGTGGAGACCTCGAGAAGATAAGAGAAGTAGAGGGAGACCGCCCACTAGATGGTCAGATGACGTAAAGAGGATTGCTGGTGATTGGATTCAGAAGGCACAAGATAGAGCTGCCTGGAGAAATATGAGGGAGGCCTATGTTCAGCAGTGGACAGAAGTGGCTGTATAGATAGAAGTTTTCTGATCAAAATTAATGGACAGCCGATAATGGGTCGGTCCCCCAAATCACTTGTTTGTCTTTCACCCTGAACCTTCACCTTTTTGTTAATCCTTGTAGGCGTTCACAGCGAGCGTGTATATAATGTGAATGTAAGCCTAAAGGATATGTTGAGATTTTTCATTCAAGATTTACCTTAATCGTCTCTAAAGGATAGTATTACTGTTAACTGTATGTATTGGTATTAGGAGCAATCCATACTGGATTAAACAAAATCCGTTTTTCTAAACGTCTGGGGAGAACGAAGTAATGACGTCTCAAACAAAATAAAATAATATAACAAGTAGCGAGCGTAAAAAGATAATTATGTTCATGTGTTAATTTTTTGATGAACTGAATATAAGTACCTACTTTAGATTTCTCCTATGGTCCAAAAAATGAACAAACCATAATCAAAGATAGTCAGTCTGATACGTATGCACCTATAGAATGTCACTTTTTATATATATTTTTATTATATGTGGTGTCAACTGGACAAAGACGGCGCATGAGGGCCTTCTCTATTACTTTTCCTTTGCAGCTATATGTACGATTCTGTTTTCAGCCATAAGGAATAATTCAATGAAATGCGTAGAAAAGAGATTCATCTACTGTATTTGTATTTAAGTAGATGTAACTAGTAAGCTAGTCTTAATGAAAACCTGCGTAGGATGTAATACAAGTAAGTTGTTACGTAGTTAGTAAGTAAGTAAGGCACGTAATAAATATTGTTTGTAACGAAGAAGGCTTTTCTTAATATTGATGTTACCTCTGTAATGTAAAACAAAGCATTCCAAAGACAGGGACGAAACGTGAACTGATTTACAATGAGCTGCAGTAACAATAATAATAGATTAATGTCTAGAGAAACCTTTTCAGAGTGAGTAGGTGGCTGAAAAACCAGTTTCAACTGAAAGAGTCATTTGTTAGTATAAATAAAGTTTCACACGCAAAATAACGAAAGTTTAAAATTCACTCCACTGACTTCCAAACAAGTAAAATAATATGCCGTTATAAAATAAATAGAAAAATAGAAAAAAATGTTCAGGGTTGAAAAAAAGTCATCGGCAAACAAATATTTAAATATTTAGAATAGAATAAATTAATTAAACAAATTAGAATAAAGAAATTCATGTTGAATTAATTATAAATAAAACTCTTATTTAAAGTATATCCACTGTGACTCTTTATTAGACGCTAGCCGGCTTTACGTGTAACATATAATAACATACTATATAATACGAGGGTTGCTATTTAAGTTTTGAGATAGACAAGGAAAAACAAACATTTATAATCGAAAATGCCTTTATTGTCTTGCGTAACATTCTCCATGAAGATCAATCCACTTTTGCGTGCGTTTGAACCCATTTTTGAAGCTCTTTTTCCAGTTCGATTGAGGTACCTCCAGAACACATGATTTGAACGCATCAACCGCTTCTTCAGGCGTCAAAAAACGTTGACCTCACAATTTATTTTTGATCTGCGGGAATAAGAAGAAACATTGAGTGCCAAATCAGGATTGTGCAGCTGATGACCCATCAATTCAATGTTTTGAATGCTCAAAAATGGACTTCTTTGAGCTCGGCCCATCGTTGTTGGTTTAATCCATGTCGAAAGTCATAGAAAATTATCGCACGAAAATGTTCACGATTTAATTCCATTTTTTTTAACAAAGTAAATTTTTCAAGTATGTGTAATTAATTGAAATATCACTCGTTTGACAAAACGTTCTGAGTATGTTTACTACGAAATGTTTCAAACTTTACGATGACAAAGTCAGATCTGACATATTCGCACTGGTTTTGCCGTATCTCAAAACTTAAGTAACAACCCTCGTATATTCGTCACCAACTTGTAATTTCTTTACTTTTCGCTAGCCTGATGATGAGAGCGGAAGCTCTTGAAGGCCGGTACGTATCTAATAAAAAGTCACAGTGGATATACTATAAATAAGTGTTTTATTTATAATTAATTCAAATTAGAATAATAAATACCATGGGATATCAGACGGTGTCATGTGACATTTCTTGAAAAGACAAATCTACAAATAATATGAAACCATTTAAAAAAATCACTTAAGACAGAAAATGGATCATAGGAATACGATTTTCTAAGTTAGGCGTAAGGGTGGGCGTTGCGTGGGAGAATATCAAAGGGTTAAGGGTTAGCTAATAGCATCGACGTCGTTTGTATGAGTTAAATTATGTACATCATTCCGTTGAAAGAAGATATGTTTACCAATTAACAAACTCTTACAAGCTTTTTATTATTTTTCTACTACTACTACAAGTATGGTAGCCAGCGGCCTAACATCAAGTAATAAATATGCAAATTATCCTCTCCGCGCCAATAAAAATATACAACATTCAGAATGGATGTCATATCAAAAAAAAAAAATTTAATTTTTTGACACAACCAGATGTCAGAGACTGGATTTGCTTACCAAGAAGTGTCTAGATGTTTAATCACATTTTTGATTTTGAACAGAAAGTGTACAATTAACCTACTTAGATAATATCTATTCAAATAGGTTGACTGTTGTCTTTACAGTCGCATTGTAAGTGAAGTGTCGTGGGTTCGATTCTCGGAGTAACAGAATACTTGTGCTCGTTTCCGGAATTGAATTGATTGAAATTATTGATAGGGTTACTGGAAGACATTTAGGTTTACTGGAAGATATTGCCACAAGACTTTTGTACAAATCTGATGTGACAATAAAGTGTTTATTATTAAATTATTAATCTGGAGTAGTTAAAAAACAAAAATATGTAAGATATTTCTCAATGCTGAGCTGATAATTTTAATTGTCTCAAACGTATGGCTTTAATAACACCTGCCTTTTTCTTGCGTAAAAATGTAAGAGGCCTCTCGATTGAAAATCACTTTGAAAACTGCAAACAAATCTTAGCGATAAAAAATATTACTTGTAGGTATAATCATGAGATAACAAGACGCCATAACACAAGTCCTTATCCTCGAACAAACAGAAAATGTTTTGCTTCCGTTCCGCTCTCACAATTCTACAATTAATAGTATACCAACAAAATATTTGGCAAAAGATAGATTATGTAGATACATATTTACGGAAATATAAAACAATACGAATTAAGATGAATTAATGTGTTATTATTATTATAACTACAAATGTATCTTTGATCAACGTACAAACAATAATAAAAGTAGAATTTGTATTTCAAACAGAAGAACGCTACATACAAAGTAATACTTACTTACTTTACTTTTCGTATGGCTCGGTGTTGATGAATCTTAACCCATGTGGGCTGCGTCGTGTCCTCTACAGTCTTGGCTCTAGTGTCGAGAGCCAGCTCACCGCCTCTGGTCCCGCTTCGTGGATGTCCCGCAGATCCCCGCTAAATTTTTTGAGATGGCAGTCCTGCACTATGTGTCTCACACTCTGCACATCTCCACATTCACAATCAGGGGAATCTCTTTTTCCCCACCTCCAGAGCAAGTAGTTACAGCATCCATGTTCTGTCCTCACTCTATTTTGCTGTACCCAAACCCTTCTCGGCAGATCAAAACCAGGTACTTGGATTGTGGGGTCCACTACCAGGTGTTTATTTGTAGTGTCCCCTGTGGTCCATCTTTCCTTCCATTGTTTTTTAATGTCAAGTTCCCCAGAATTGACGGTCCATATAGGTTTTCGAGATTTGAGCCTTTTATGAGGTGGGTGAAATATGTCTTCGTAGGCTGGTAGTTGGCTTTTTTCCCTGATTTTATTCATTTCTCGTAATGTGGCATGGGACCTGCGTAGGTCAGGCGGTGCGATATTAGACAACACCGGTAACCATTGAGATGGAGTTGACCTTATGGTGCCTGTTATGGTCCGCATTGTCTTGTTTAACTCGACGTCGACCTTACCGCAGTGAGCACTTCTTTCCCATACTGGGCAACAGTATTCTGCCGAGCTGTACACCAGGGCCATTGCTGATGTTCGGAGTGTCGTTGCCCTGCTGCCCCATGAGGTTCCTGCCAGTTTATTAATAATGTTATTTCTGGCCTTCAGCTTATTTTTAACCCCTTCGAGATGCGCTTTGTATGACAAGGTTCTGTCGATCTTCACTCCGAGGTATCTTGGGTTTTTCTCATTTGGAATCTTCTCGCCGCACATATACAGATTGAGCTCCCTTTCCGACTCTCTATTATTCAAGTGCAATGCCAGCGCTGCGGTCTTTTTTGGATTTGGCTGCAGATGCCAACTCTCTAAGTAATAATGTTCGTTTATTCGTATTAAACATGTATTAAATATTTGCAGTAATAAACTACACATCTATCTGTATGTAATTTCACACACGGTCGGCTATAAAATAAACTGACATAAAACGTATAAAATTCTGACATGATCGTTTATCACTATTTTTATAATAATGAGGTAGTAAAAAATATATTTACCAATGCATAACGCGAATTAATGAAACAAAATGAGAAATCAACAACAATAATATATTGGTTATTTAAATTTCATAAATAAATTTATATTTTTGATGGATGTAGTTAAGTCTTCATCACTCGTAAAGGAGTGGATGGCATTTGAGAATAGAATAGATTGTAGTTTTTACTATAAAAATAAATAAGATGAAAAAGTGTCAAACAATGTCATAATATGTCCAAAAGCTCTTATTACTAAAATTATGCCCTTTTATCAAATTCAATGACAACGTTAGGAAGGCAAAAATAAAACTAGTCTCTCTATTGACATTAATGTGAGAATTATTCCCCAGCAGAACCTTAAGGGGGGATGAAAAACATATAGCGTATAACACAATTAGCATCTACAATTCAGCGATGAGGCATGTCATTCATCCTTGTTGTCCAGCAACCTTTGGTTCTTGGGAAATGTGATCGGGGATTTGATATTAAAAACACGTTAAAATTGGAGAGAGAACGTACTTTATTCACCAGGAATATCGATTGAACAGAGAGAAAATTCATAGATTCCCATGGTTTATATAGATGCCACAAGATACAACCACAGACAATAAATAAATAATAAATCAATTACATAGAAATTCTTATGGTGGAGTCTACGATCATCTCCATGTGTTAACAATCCTAAATGTCTTTTTTCTTTATTGGCACGGAGGGGACAAGCTGCACGTTAAATAATTTCGGTAAACCTGTTGGCCAACTACTGGTGGGATATGCCATGATGGTACTTATAGTAGTTGTAGATTTTTTCCTCTACATCTAGTCTAGCCGGTAACACAATTCTGAGGATCTTGTCCAATTATGTCTAATACCATTCGCAACAAAATTGATGATACTTTAAATAACTATAAGGAAAAACACTGTATAATATAATATTGAGTCAGTCCTTTGGACACCTAGATTAAAATTATAATCCTTTATACAGTTAATCCGGGTTAGTTGGAAGACATCACATTTTAGCGATAAACTCGCCCTCTGTACATAGAATTGTATAACTGTTATTTTTATGACACTGTTTTATTTTGTAATATTGTAACCAATGTACAGTGAAGAATAAAATAAATAAATATATTCGTTATTATTTGACATGGTAGTATCACCATTATTTCTAAACTGACGAAAACGTTAAACTGAGAACGAAAAAGACTGTAACACCTAAAAAACTGAAGCTTTTAAGTCCTTCAAAGGAAAACACATATAAATGAATGTATCTTTCAAAACAATCTTAAAATAAAAAGACTCGATCAATTGGTAATTTAATATGTGTAGTCAACTGCTCGGTAAGTGTGGTAATTTGATGTACGACACATTGATATTATGATACAACTCACAAAAAATTAATAAGTACATTAGTTTATTTATTGCGGACATCGTCGAAGAGAGAAAAAAACAAGTTCATTTTTACAACAAGGTGATAACGAAAGTGAAAATGAATTTTATTACAAGATATGTATGTACATACGCGAGAAATAATAAACATCATTATTACATTACATCTTATGATTATAATCTTATAAACATTTGTGTCCGTAAGTATGTTTATATGAATTTATGTTTTAGATTAACGCTCGTTAATGGTGGACGCTTCACCGAAACCGTGGTAGCGAAAAAAGCTCACAAAATAACAATTTATACATAGTAATCTAAAATCTTATCAATATGTTTATATGAACTTTATAGACACTGTAATAACTAGACAAGATAGAGACAAAATAATACGCTCTATACGAGGTGTCATCCTTTGGTCAGGTTTTAGGCTAAAAAATGTATGAATATTTTACTCATTTTTTGTTAATGACTATTTTGGAAATAAGGTTGCTCCCCACTCTTCACGCTTTCAAAGACCACTTTCTCACACAAAATTTGGCATCTCGTTCCTTATCCCTTTTCCAACCTATTCTTTTCTATTGTACCTCCTTTCTTAATTTCTTAAATGTTTTTTGTGAACGTTTCACGAAATTGGATTAGTTGATAGAAATCGCCCCTCCGCGATAAACTCGTCCTTTGTATATTGATTGTATTATTGTATTAAAAAAATACTGTTATCAATGTAAAATAAAAATATATAAACATATTTTCCCAGATATAAGTGTAATCAGATTAGTATGGAATTTGATAAATTGTTCTTGTGTTGTCTCTCTCGATATACCTACCTTTATGCCCAGAATTAGTATTTGCATTTATATTTGCTTATAACAATATCTAGACTACTATGCGAAAATGAATCACCAATATAATACATCAGATCATGATACTACATTTTAAAACTGTCAAAAATATTTGATTCATAGTGTTTGCTAGTTTTTAAATAATTACATACGCTATGTGAAAATTTGACAATTCGAAATGTATTGGAGTGAGGCCGGGTAACACTACACTAGTAACTAATGTTACCTATTATTATACCTACTTACATATCTACATGTTCCGTATGTAAGTATTAATTTGTATTGATCATTACATTTTAATAGACAATTTTATTTAAGATTAAGAATGTTACAGCCAACAAAAATGACATCGTTTCTTTATTTAACACTACAGAGTGTAAATTGAGGAACAGAACATTATTTAAAAAATATTATTACAGTTAATCCAGTATAATAATTTCATTAAGTAACTCTTATAATCGCTGATCTTGATCTATCTGTTTTATTTGAACTGATCCTCTCGTATATTATATATCTCGTATAAATATTGAAGATTTCTGAAAGCGATTATATTATTTTCATTTCTATTTCAGTACATAAGTGGGAGATAATGACAAAAAAACTTCCTGAAAAATTTATACATATTCGGTAACTCAGATATCAAAATAATAAAAATTAAACACTAATATTGAGTACTTTAAGAATGACTTAATAACTTGTATTTTATACTTTACTATACTATAATACTAAACTTTACTCTCACGCCGTGTCCCAAGTGAGGTAGGCAGAGAGTACGGAACGCCAAATACAACTCTATCAATTTTAAAATTCGACAATATATTATGTAATTCGCGGAATACGTTTTAAATATTTTTAACGTAAAATAAACAAACAGACACGATTTAAAATAATCATTTATCATCATCATCATCGTCACCATCACGACGCTTCCCTTTCGGGGTAGAGCACCACTTTTTGTAATCCTTACATACACAAAATCATTTACAACTTACTTATGGAGCCCTTGCTGCATAAGGTCGTTCACGTGGACGGAGCCTATATGCGGCAGTGGGTGCCCCCCGTGGGTCTTGAACCAGAGGCCTGAGTCAACAACACACTTTCGTCTCACGTTCCCGCTCCGTTAGCGTTCGGGTGCAGACGATGTTGCAAGCAAGTGTCAATTTCGTTGCTAAGATACACAATAGTTACGAAAATTAACACTTTGGCGCACCATCGTCTGCACCCGAACGCTAGCGGAGCGGGAACGTGACGCGATAGTGTGTTGTTGACTCAGGCCTCTTCTGACCAGCTCTTCCTGTCAGCGGCAATGCTCTTTGCATTCTCGGGCTTCAGTCGTCTGTGGAGAAGGTCGGACTCGATGTGTTTCAACCATGTTTTTCTCGGAGCTCTTCTATTTGTTTTCCACTCCGGTGGTCTCTGTTTCCAGAGGGCCCGGTTTCGATTTACAACTTACATATTAATAGCAATAAACGACTGAATTTGTTCGCCATATTTTTAATCTAAGTACATTTTGTCTCTTTGTTAAATGATTTAATATTAAAATATGTAAGCGGAATGTTTTGAACATTACACGCATCATTATGCAGAATGATACACTGTAGTATAGGTATGAAAGTACATGTAGGTACTACCAATGTATGTAATGGTCAGTTGTAGCGAATACAATATATGTAGATAAATAGTATTATGTGTAGCGTAGCTAATTAATTATTTCAACGTTTGATATGAAACCATCATTGCTCAGCTTTCTCTGAGGTCGTTTGGCGCCTTACTATCACATATCTACGGTCAGTGGCGTATCTAGGGTTTTCATACTGGGTAGACTAGTTGGAAGAAATCGCAGCCGATAAATTTATTCTATAACTTTTGACTTTGCGATACTTACTTGTTTAACCAATGTGTAGTACAGAAAAAATAAATAGGTAAACCCTTATGAGTACATAAGATGGAAAAAATAGTTTAATCTTAACAATTCCATTATATTAGGTAGATTCTATCGTAACAACGAAAAAAAAACTATATTACTACATATAATAGTCACCCATTTTAGAACTGACAGCACTCAATGTTGCTTAACTTTGGAGATCGGGTGAAAATCGGCATTCGGGCAATCGGGTGCATTCAACACGTTATAGTGGTTGGAACATTATAAAAAAACCTGGGATTATTTTTGCCTAACAACGTGAAAATAAGTTCCTATTACTGCCTTAAGCAAAAAATCGTTTACGTTTAAAAAGTGGAAAAATAGTGGTTTAATTCTGTTCGTTGAGTGTTCAAGTTCACTTCGCGCTGTCAAATGGTGCGGACGTGTTGTGTGGAGCTCTTGAGTGCTTTCAATTATTATTATTGTTATTTCATTTATTGTTGTTTTCATCATTGTCTTTTATTATCTTTTAATTGTGTGCTTCGTGTTTTTCAAGTAAATATATAAATATTTGCTTGCGTTGTTCAATTGTGGATATTAATACATAGCATGTAAATCTGTCAACATCCGTGACTTTCACTGTTTTGTGTTGTTGTCGTAGGGGTGCCCCGCAGGGTACCCCGCGCTAATTTGGGCGTGCCCATTAGGGCTTTATTCTGCATTTTTAATCTAAGAATATTTGTATCAGAAACAAAAAGGAGAGTGAATTCAAATGATATACCTTCTGAGTGTCATACTTGTATGAAAAACTGTTAATTTAATTTTGAACCATAAAACTTTGTTTGCAACAGTCTCTAGATACCTGAAGAATAATATTCACTCAATAACTGTTTTATACTTTGTATGTGTGTGAGTGCTTTTTCTTCAATTTCATCCACTTATAATATCACAGCGGAATCGTTGTTCTCATATACATTTGTTTTGAAGGAACACTTTTAGTGTCATACTTGTATGAAAAACTGTGAAAAATACTCTTGAATGTTCTATTTATATGAAAGATTGTGAAGTTTATGTATTATATTTTTGTCTCTAACTCTTTTTGGAAGAAACACTTAGGGTGTGCTATTTGTATGAAAAAATTGCATCTTGGGTGTGATATTTGTATGAAAAATTACATCTTGGGTGTAATATTTGTATGAAAAATTGTGACGGCTTTTGAGAGATGGATACAGAAATGTCATCTGGAGATGAGACATCAGATGCGGGCGTGGTATTCACGCCCCGTCGATCTCTTGTTAGGACGCCTCCTTCTATGGGAGCAATGAAGCATGTGGGTACTGGCACGGAAGCAGACTCCGATGGTTCTATGGTGACACGGAGTAAAGGAAAAAAAGGAAGTGGGGCAACTCTCGCTGCCACAGCTGGTAAGGCATCGGCAGGTGTTAAGAATACTGGATTGGCTTCAGCGGGGGAGCGGCCTTCGGGGGATCCACCGATGGAGGCGCTTCCCAGTACTAGTGGAGAACCAGGACCTCGCACAAAGAAGAGGAGGAGGCAGCCTATCAGCCCATCTGCGGCTGAGACGGTTGCCTCAGCAATCGAGGAGGCAACTGATGGCCCAAATAGAGATAGGGCTGCTTTTAGACTGATAGCAGAGGCGATCGAAAATATACTTTCGCAAGATAAGAGCCGGCTGAATGCTGAGCAGAAAGCCGAAGTGAGGGGCCTCGTTTCCGCGGCTGGTGAGTTGCTCATCGGGAGCAACCTGAGGGAGGCAGCGGCCACCGCGAGGGCGAGCGCCGCTGAAGAAGCGTTGAGATCCCTTAAGGGAGATTTTACGTCTCTCCGAGGGGATGTAAAAATTGCTACGGAGACGGTGTCGCGGGTGCAGGCGGTAGTACCGACCGCGCCTAGAGAAACTTATGCAGAGAGGGTAGCGCGAGTCGTCACTCGTGCTACTACTTTGAAAGCTCCGGCGGTTGTTATCCGTCCAGAGCAAGCTGAAGGAGCCACTTCGGAGTCTACCCGAGCAGCACTTAAAGAAATCCTGGACCCGGTTCAGGATGGGTTCAGAGCGGTGCGAGTGCGTAGGGCACGCGGTGCTGGTGTGGTGGTGGAGACATCCACCAAGGAGGGCGCGATGAAGATTTTGGCCTCAGAGAAGCTGAAATCAAAGGGTTATACAGCTGCCGAACCCAAGGGAAGGCTCCCACGTATCGTGCTCCACGATACGCCGAGGGAGCTTTCAGATGCAGATCTCCTAAAGGAGATTTACAGATCAAATATTAAGGGAACCGAAATTTCGGAGGAGACTTTTATGTCTTCAACAAGGAGAGTCGCCAGGTTCGGCCCGAAAACTGGCGCTTTTGTAGGCAGCATCTTGGCTTGCAACGGGCGGGTCAGGTCTGCGCTCGTGTCTCAGGGCTTCGCTTATGTGGGATGGAGTGCTTGTCGTGTTCGGGACTTTGTTGGTGCCACAAGGTGCTATAAGTGCCAAATGTACGGGCATACCCAGAGGCAGTGCATACACAAGGGCCCTGTGTGTGCACGCTGTGCCAGGGAGGGACATGAAGAGGAGCAGTGCACGGTCCCCACTGAGAGAAGCGTGTGTGCCACGTGCACACGCTTCAAAAAGAATGCGGCCCACCCCACGGGAGACAGGGATTGTCCTGCTCTGCGGGCCGCCATAGACAGGGTAGCGATGTCAACGAATTACGATGGCTAGGCGCGTTTCCGTTGCGTTGGGTCAGATTAACTTGGGACGATCTCGTGCGTCTGCCATTGATCTGGTCAGACACGTATCGGTAGTAACTCTTCCGATTGTTTTCGTACAAGAGCATCTGTTCAGTAGAGTAATCCTCGATGGCGCTGCATTGCCCCTTGCCATAGTTGACAAGGGTAGCAGGCCCATGGCGGGTTTCCTTATCGATACTAGCAAGGTACAGCCGTTGCTTTTGGATGGGCTGTCTGATGAGTTTCGCTGCTGTGTGTGTGTCCGAATTGGAGGACGTGAAATATTCCTTATATCTGTTTACTTCAAATTCTCGGATAACGTAGGCCGTCACCTACAAGGTTTGAGACGAGCACTGGAAGCTCTTAGGGGTAGGCCGGTCATTGTGGCCGGTGACTTTAATGCACGTTCTCCCCTATGGTACGACAGACCTGGCACCGATCGCTCCGGGAGTGGTGGTCCCGTCGCAGATTTCATATCTTCGATGGGTCTCTGCATTCTCAATACTGCGGGACAACCTGCCACGTTTGCTGGGCCTATGGGTGAGAGCTGGATTGATCTTACGCTTTGCACTAATGATCTGTGTACGGAGCTCTCTAACTGGAGGGTTCACGTTGGTGAAGTTTCGAGCGACCATCGGCTTATCACTTGGTCGGTTGGTGGTTCGTTCGAGATTGATCCATACGGTCTTTGGAGCTTCCGTTGCTCGAATGCTGATTGGGAACTCTTTGGTTTTGCTTTGAAAGTTGAAATGAGAGATTTTGCTTTGTGGAAGTGTGAAGGTGCCGAATCACTAGGGGAAAAGTTTAACTCAGCGGTTGTTCAAGTTGCTACCGAGGTGCTGGGTAAATGTAGACCTGGGGGAAAGAAGTCCACCAATTGGTGGACACCAGAACTCACGGTTCTGCGACGCCAATTTAAGTCAGCCGAAAGGGCCTATGGTCCTGTCAGAAAGGGTAGCGTAATGCGGGACTCTCCTGCTGGCAAGCGTCTCCTTGAGTCGCTTCAGCGTGCGAGGGGCTCCTACCATCTGGCCATAAGGCATGCAAAGACCTCGGCCTGGAAGGAGTGGATCACAGAAACTGGAAACGCCGGACCTTGGTCTGTGACGCGCACAGCTGTCAAGACCAAAAGGTCCGCCGATCATTATCTTACTAGTATTGTTGCTGGCGGTAATGAAACTGTGTGCATTGATGACACACTGCGGGTCCTCTTAGATGGGTTAGTGCCACTGGACTCGACGTCCACGGACAGCCCATTTCATGCAGGGTTGCGTGTTCTGGTGCGCTGCCTTAACGCTCGAGAGACTATAGATGCTGCAAGCGTCGTGACTCACAGCGAACTAAATGGGATCATCAAAACATTAGGTCCAAAAAAGGCCCCAGGGATTGACAGACTGAATGGTATGATAGTCAAAAACGTCTGGAAGAGTTGTCCAGCGGAGATGCTACAGCTCTTCCAGCGTTGTATGAAAGAGGGTGTTTTTCCAAAAGTATGGAAGAAAGGTTTGCTCAGAGTGATACCTAAAGGCAATGACAAGCCGCTGTCGGACCTCAAGGCGTACAGACCGATTACCTTGCTGCCTTCCTTCGGCAAGATCCTCGAGATCTTGGTGAGGAACCGGCTTGGACTGGCTCTGACGCAAGGGAGTTCTAAACAGTTTGGCTTTAGCCGGGGTCTCTCTACTGAGCATGCCATTGAAGCTTGTCTGAAATGGAAGGATGAAAGGCGAGAAAAGAATGTACTGGGTGTCTTCTTGGATATAGCTGGGGCGTTTGACAATGCGTGGTGGCCGCTTATCCTGGCCAAATTGAAGATACGGGGCTGTCCCCGCTGGTTGTATGACATAGTCTGCAGCTACTTCAGCGAAAGGTCTGTGGTAATTCACCACGCGGGGCATTTAGTTGAGAGGGAAGTCAGCATGGGCTGCCCACAAGGATCGGTCCTTGGACCCTTTTTTTGGAATGTCCTATTTGATGACCTTCTGAGGATGGAGCTGCCGCCTGGTTGCACAATTTTTGCATACGCCGATGATGCACTTCTCTTACTCTCCGGAGATACGAGGAGTGCGATCGAAAGCAAGTTTAGTATCGCGATAGATCGCATCTTGACGTGGGGCAGGGTGAATAGGCTTGTTTTCTCACCGAGCAAGACCTCCGCGCTGTGGTTGAAGGGTGTGCTGGGAAGGGGCAGGAACCCGGTGCTTCGGATGGATGGGCATCCTGTGAGGGTTGTCGATGAAGTCCGATACCTGGGGGTTGTCCTTGACAGGGGCTTCACCTTTCTTCCGCACGTGCGAGCGACTGCCGAAAAAGCGGGAGTGTTATTTCACACTCTACGCAGACTCAGTCGTGGTACTTGGGGCCTTAAGGCGCGGACTGTGCGTACCATTTATCGGGCGACGTATGTGGCTCAGGTCACTTATGGTGCTCGTGTTTGGTCGCACCGTCTTGCTGTTGGTTCTGTGTCCGCGGCGGTCTTGAGGGGACAGAGACTCCCCCTGCTCGCCGTCACCGGTGCGTATAGAACGGCCGCTAGCGATGGCCTTCCTGTCATCGCTGGTGTGCTGCCCGCGGATTTAGAAATTTTAGATTGTGTAGCCAGGCGTAAGCTCAAGGCTGACGGCAATGTTGAACATCTCGGAATCTCCGTTCATGCGGAGCCCGGGACTAGAGGGCTCAGTAGGGCAATCGGCATGATCCGAAAGAGAACTTTGGAGGTCTGGCAAGATAGGTGGGATCGGGGGAGAACTGCTAGATTGGTCTACAGTTTTCTCCCTGACGTATGTGAGAGAATGAAAAGGCGATTCCTTTCCCTCAATCACCATGCCGTCCAGCTTGTGACGGGACACGGTGATCTAAAGGGCAGGTTATATGACCTTGGCCTAGCGGAAAACCCGTGGTGTGTTTGTGGGTTGGGGGCGCAGTATGCTGGGCACATCCTTTGGGAGTGCTCCGTGATGAATGATGCTAGAGATGCAATGATAGATGATATGAGTGAGAGCACTTCCAGACCAATTTGGTTTGGGGAGGTTCTGCAATGCCCGAGGAACCTTAAAGCATTTTTGGTGTTTGTGGATGTATGGGTATCTCGTTGGGAGCTTCTGCGTCAGCCGGGTTCACCCCCGCCTGACGCGGGAGAGTCTTAGGGTTGGTTTTTGCCCTTTGTGGCGTTGGCGCGATAGTGAACTCGTTTTCTCGTTGTATCGTCCTGTCTCCCTTGGTGGAGAGTAGGTTTGGGAGGTATGTCCCTTTTGGGAGGGTTTAATGTTTTCACACCATTCGGCACTGGTGATTCTCGGGCTCGCGCCTTCTGAACGCCAAATAACAAGTTTCTGGACACCTCACTTCGGCTTTTGTTACTCAGCAATTTTTATATATCATATTTACTCGATGTTATCTACCTTATATCAATTGTACTTTATTTTGTCCTGTTTTATGCTTTTTTTACATAATTTTGTATTTTTTTTTATTCAATAAAATAAACATACTTTCAAAAGGGGCATTGAAGAGAGTGTAGTTTAAAAGATTCCCACGACGGCGGTTTTAGACGGTCGGTCCTTCAGACCTGCCCAATGGCCCGCCCGTGAGGACAATTTTGGTTTGAATGTGCGGATAAATAGGAGTCTATGACTCCTGAAATATCCGGGTGTGAGGTGGGTCTCTCTTCAATGTTCGTTGAGTGTGACAAAAACATAAGCTTCGTAAGAAACGAACTTTGTAACTTAGCTATCTATACTGTTCAATAACATCGAATCTAATTGACTTATATGGTGCGATCGAAAATTAAAATATTTGGATAATAACTGCACGTAATTTTGTCACTTTTTGATTATCATCATCATCAAAATATGATCCCCTTCAACAGAGTTCATAGAGTTCCACGTCCAAATTTTAGTGTTATCATTTCTTTTTGACTAATTTTAAACTGAAAAGCATCAGACAGAACCCAACTTTTCAGCTTTTATATATGTGACACCACTGATTTCCACACCTGTAATGATTATATAGTAACTAGAAGATAATATAATATTACTACTAATTATATTACATATTAGATATATATTATGCACTTATCGTTATGCGCAATACGACATGTAACTAATGGATAATCACTGTCTCGAGTGTACAAACCGACTATTTGAATACTAATCAGCTGACTGAGAGGAGGATGATCGACTTATAGTACACATACAATACACATAAAGGTACCTTTCAAAATAATAATATTACATTAACATTTGATTGGTTGTAAGTAGCTAATACGTAATAGACATCAAACCACTTTTCACTATCGACAATAATGACAATTTTATGAGACGTCTCTATTTTATATACCTATAGATTAAAAAGAAGAAATGAACTAATTCAATACTTAGAGATCAACTACGTCCATAACGACATTTATCTTATATATTATGACTGTACATATGTTGCCTCAAATTATTTGTTCGAAATGACGTGTTTAGAAGTGACAGCGCCCTTCAGGATGTGGGCAAACCGTCCGTGTAAGTAAACATTATATTATTCATTCATTAATTCATACATTTACGGAAATTCGCACAAAAGGGGTAGCCAATAGGCTAATAATAATAATAATAAAGACAATTTATATTTGGCGCCGTTTAATGATCCGTGACCATCTCAAGGGCGCCATGACTTTTCTTGAAAAGCAGTGTTTTCAGCTTACTCCTGAACGTTGCAGTGGGCTGGTTCTTTCTTAAATCCGCTGGTAATCGGTTCCAGGCAGTTGGCCCCGCAACGCTAAAGCTCCTCTCTGCGAATTTGGAAGTGTTTGCCCTGTTGGGCTCCACAAGCTTGTTTACAGCGGTGGAAGCTGATCGCAGTGGTCGCCTCAGAGTTTCGTCGAGGGGACATAGCTCAGCGAGGCATAGAGGTGCTGTGCCGTTCAAGGCTTTGTGGACCGTGAGGCACAGCTTGAACTCTACTCTCTCTGGGACTCTAAGCCAGTGTAGCTCCTTAAGCAGTGGTGTGATGTGGCAGCGCTTGTTCTCTCTATAGATGGTCCTGGCAGCAGCATTAAAGGCCATTTGGAGACGATTCAGAAGGATCTGGGGCAGTCCTGTACATATGATGTTACAATAGTCTAGACGGGAGACGACGAAGGCGGCAACTAGACTCTTAACCGCGTCTACAGATAAGTGTCTCGATACTAGGCGAATATGAAAGAAAGCTGTGCTCACTGTCTTTGACACTTGAGCCTCCATAGAGAGTGCTCCATCCAGTAGGACGCCGAGAACAGATATGGTGCGCGATGGTGTTATATCAGTGCCGGAGACAGAGATCGGTTTGGTGTTTAACCGTATGTAATAAAAATGCTGGTCGTCCTCTGCTATACCTACCAATAAAAGTTGAAGACATTATGAAAAGCTCTTTCGCTGTCTTTTACAGAATTAAAAAACTTTCAAATTTTTTTAAACTAATATACCTACTACCATCACGGCATATCCCACAAGTATGGTAGTCAGCGGATTTACTGTATGTAATAAACATGTAGACTTTTCACTCCATGCTAATAAAAACATAAGGCATTCATGATGGTTGGCATGCCTCATCGCTGAATAGTATATATTAGCCTTTTACGGCTGAACATTCATAAACTTACAGAAAAAAATAGGAGACTTTTTCTTTACCAGGGACTTTATTCGACAGATGGATTTATTCTCTGTCTTTAACTAAAAAAAAGTATTTAATTTAAATGGTTTCTTTTATGCGAGATATTTTTATGTAATCCAAATTGTGGTAGGTACCTTACCTACAAACAACTCACAAGTTTTATTACAGAATAAATTGGACGAGCCAAACTTATATTATAAATGTCAAGATTTCATTGATCTATGGTATTTCGTTTCCTATATTTTTATATTAATATTATGAAGTGGAGTGAATAAAGTGAAGTGGAAGTAAAACAGTGTTCTGTAATACATTAATTTTATTATTTTATAAAATGACGTTCCACAAAGTTTCTCTCGCAAATTTCGAAAATTTATTATATTTGTCTTTAAAAACTCACTTCAGATTATAAAAGTACGATAAAATACTCGTAAAGTCTTTACCAAACAAATCTGTGAATGAACGCGATCAGAAGATTTACGAAGGAATTATTTATTTAGATTAGTTCAAGCAAAAAATTCACTGCACTGTTAATTCATTCCTCTAGAGCAGTGGTTCTTAACCTGGGTTCGATCGAACCCCAGGGGTTCGGTGAAAATCATTTTAAAGGCAAGATAGTTTTGCGAGTTGGAAAAAGAAAAAAATACTCCGATAATTCCTTCAAACCGTCATCACAAGTTTGAAAAACAATGTTGCCAGTTTATTCTAACAATCCAAATATTACATTTTGTACACCTATATATAAAAATATACCATGTTTTAAATTTGTAAAAATTTAATTTCATTTTTCAAATAAGGAGGGGTTCGGTGAATGCATAATATGTAACTGGTGGGGCTCGGTACCTCCAAAAAGGTTAAGAACCACTGCTCTAGAGACATTAAAATAATTGTTGAAACAAACGTGATGATAAAAACAGGTCGGAAGTCTGCACTACTAAAAGAGATAAACAAACAATAATAGTAATAATAAATAAATAAACAATAAATTAATGTATCATCATTCTGCCAAAGACCTAAATAATTTGATAACCTTAATAATCATTCGCTTAACTCGACGACCTTTCAAATATCTTGTTTCAGTAAAAATAACAAATGTTTATGTAGGATATAAGTTGTAAATATAGAAGTATACTATACTATACACAAATCCCGTATCCCAAGCGGGGTAGGCAAAGAAGACGGAAAGGCATAATTTTTACCCTTACTTACTAACATACATCCCCTTTGATTTTGTTGTTTCGTTTTTCATCTAGAAGTTTAAAGAATGTTAAAGAAAAAGATTTTATGCTTTATTAATATACCTATGGTCTATATTGTATTTAATATTGATTTTTGTAAAATATATTGTGTTGACTGTTTGTTCCTTTCGAAAAAAAATATATAAACCAAGTCCTTATTCTTAATATATATCCTATAATTTACTATCATTTCTGCATTGTTAATTTTTTTAAATATTGTTATTTTAATTGTTTCATATTCATTCGTTCACCTTACTTAATATAATTATAATTATCTTTTCAACTACTGTATTTTATCTCACCATACAATTTTGTTTCTTAATGTTTCTCTGTTTACCATAAATCTGTGCAAGTTTATTATTATAACAAAAGTTTATTTTATGTCACTCTTATGGGTTAGTTGGAATACGTCGCTTTTGCGATAAACTCGCCCATTGTACAATATCATTGATTTGTATCACATTATTTTTTAACTTTGTAAATATATATTGTGCAATAAAGTTTATTATTATATTTGTTCTCATATGTTCATATATCCAAACGTGTAAAAGGCCAGTGCCGTGTGTTTTTGTAAATAAATAATAATAACTACCTACTCCTACAGTCAGTCTCCTGAGAACCTACAGTTAAAATAGACGCATTTACAAATGCCAATAGTTAAAACCTGACAGTTGGGATATGTTATAATACATAATATATAATACTTTAATAATATTTATGCAAATAGAATAATAACAACTATATCGGTCACTGTACGTCAATATACCTACTAGTAATACCAAATAAGTACGTCATACATACATTACATACAAACATAATGTTCTACATAGTGACAACTGAATGTAGGCGTTTAGTAAAAGTATTGAGTACCTACCCAATAGTAATAACTGCATTGTTAACATATTGTGTATTTTACCCTGATTCACTCGGGAAATAAATATCAAATTGACAAATTAATTAATACTACTACCACTATTGCAATACCATCACGGCATATCCCACAAACGGGGTAGAAAATAAACCAGGTGCGTGTAATAAACAAGTAAGCTTTCCTCTCCGTGCTAACAAAAAAAAAGATATTCATGATGGATGGCAAACCTCATCGCTTGCAAATTAACCCTCGTAAATAACACAAATACCACCCAAATAAAGGCGATAAAATTATCTGCAAGAACTGGCAACATAAAACTGCAAATATTTTTACAATTTATACTATTCTATCTAGTGAAAAAATATTACTGATTTTTTTTTTGCACAATAGTCTAGTCTTTATGATTTTTGGCTGTGGTAATATTTTTATGCAATTTTTGGTCATTGTACTCGTACATCTATCGAAGATATATCAACCTTCCAGTTTAATAATCCAACAATTTCAAATTCTAGTATTAAAAGTATGTCATATTAAAAGTTTTGAAGCAGTGTAAAGGTCTAACGAAATCTCTAAACAGTGTGAGAATTTTTTTGTTTGTGGAATTGAAACAATATCACTTTATATGTGTAATAAGCAAAATATCTAGATTTTGAAATTTTTCTATTTGTTGGCCTATGGAATTGCACAGTCGATAGATTCAACGATTTGAAATAAAAATGTTGTTCTTGACAAAAATTAAATTCACATACAAGTCTGATAACATGGTGTAATTTAATCTGTTTTAGCACTATCAAAATCTAAAACATTTAAAATCTTTTTATCTTAAAATCTTCAAAAAGAATGAGAAGTCATGTAGAGTGTGTTTATTTACCTCTTTGTGACAATATAACTACGGTATTTCTAGAGTACATACATACAAAAATATTTACAAACAGACTCAAATATTATCAGGTATCCCTATTATTACCTGTGAATGTTTTAACATACAAATCTAATAATATTGCTACGAATAGGTGCTTTTATAGACAATGTTATTCATGTCATTTGAATATTAATTAAGAACCAAAAAACAATCACATGTCATAAGAGTATACCCCCATTTTTGGCTTGTCAGCCTCTGAACATAGAATATTTCTATTGAAAATATAAGATTCTGCCAACAAGGTTCCGGCCACCTTAATGGTATTAAGAACTAAATATTTATCTCAAAAAGAAAATACCATAATTAAATGTCAATTTCAGGCGAAAGATGTTAAAGGAGCGTCCTAAAGGTTTCATTTACCAATTCGTAAGCTTAAGACTAATTTTTAAAATTAAACACGATGTATAGTTATTCCAATATTGACTTTATTCCACTATTGACTTTATCAGTTAAATTAATAAAGTTAATAAAATAAAACATTAATAAAGTTACCAGAATAACTAAATATCGTGTTTCATTTCAAATTTTTTTAAATATGAACTTCCACCAAGACCCGTCGGTCGATAAATGAAACTTTATCGTAAGCATAAGGGTCGTTTTCTACTTCTTTTTATTGGAGTTTAAAAAGGTTTCACATAACGGATTTTTTTGAGTTCTATTTCATTTCAATTGTTAAAATAACGAAGAAAATGTTAAAAAAAAATAAACGAAAATGCTTTCAAATGATACCTACATTTTTACTTTTACTGCTTCTGCTTTAAAGAGAGGCAGTCAATGAACTAGCTTTATATAATGAACATAAACACCATCCACTCTGTACAAAAATATATTCTAGTAATTCACATAACCACAATAAATTGAATTAACTACGACAAAACACCTAATCTCGGTACTTATATTTAAACGAAAAATAATTATTTACAAACAAGGTGAACCAGATATCTTTATAAGAATAATAATATTTATGTGATGTATGAATGCACATCTGGAGTTACATATATTTGTGTTGACAGTTTACATATGTAGTAAACGGGTATTTTTTTTATAATTTCTTAATCAATAAATTGAGTGTAACAAGGTCGTGTCTGGTTGATTAAATATAACCTTATAATTAAAAAAGATACCTGTATGCACAGAAATCTGATCACAAATATGTTCAGATACAAATTCTATATAATGCTAATTAAAATAGTTTTTTCTTCCTATTTTTTTTCTATTATTTCTATGTACTTCAAGTATTTTATCCACTTGCAAGTCATGTACATACAATTTTCCAATTTACTTAGGGTATATGTGTATTTAATTATTTAACCTGTTTTTATGTTTGGTTGTGGGTAGTGATAGACAAATTGACAATATAACTAATAGTTTATTGGTTTCCTTAAATAAACACATACATATAAACCAATTATATAGTTCAAATATCCATTTGATAAAACAATTAATTATATATTGCTGCCTCACTAGACTAGAGCCTGTATCGAGGTGGATGGTACAATCAGTGGCATATGTAAAAAAAAGTAGACATCATAATAAATAGATAAGACAAAATTTACCAATAGACGATAGAGATGTACAGCTGTTATGTTAAAAACTTTAAGCAAATTCAAAGATGAATAAATTAATTGGATTTTAATTTTATCACACCACTAAAAACCGGGTAAAAACTTTATGATGCAAAAATAAAAACGTTATTTTATGTTTTGAATCCCGAATGGTGTCCAACTTTGTCTCCAAGATATAATTTTTTTTTTAAGTTTATTGCGGTTTCTCCAAGTTTATTACTACTCCAAGTTTACTCCAAGTTTATTGCGCATCTGAATGCTCCACATGGGTCCAACTTTGTCTCCAAGATATAATTTTTTTTTTTAAATTTAACATTCTGTCGAATGCTGGTGAACAGAAAAATAGATTCCTGAGATAAAAGATGCAACTTGTTAAATAATCTTTCATTTAATTTTATTATATTTCCCCATCATTTACTACGAAGACTACGATAACTTATATAGCATAAACCTTTAAATCCTCGTTAAAGATAAATGTAAGAGACGTTATTAAAGTTTAATACATAATCTTTGAAATGTCGAATACTAATATTTAACCCATTTATCACAGAAATCGATATAATTAGTATATCAAATAATAATGCATTAGTGCATACACAACATTAAATAATGCAGTATTATTGTCCAATGTCATTAATAAGAACAAAACCCACGCATAACCTTAGTTGGACCACGCCTTTACAATGTAATGTAATGTGTAAGCTATGTTATATTAAACAATTTTAATAAATATTTGTAGATGCTCGTGTGTTTATAATTATGTTTATAATCACCGTAATTAGACAAGAAAGAGTAAAAGAAATACACTCTATACAAGGTTTCATCCTTTAGAAAGGTTATTATTTTAATTTTTCGAATGTTTCGTGATTAACACTGTGGAATTCCATATTCATTATTAATTTAAAATAAAATAAACTTTGTATTTTCCACTAGAATAACTTTAATTAGAGTTAAAACGTTTTCGGAACTACTTGTTCCATCATCAGTAACAATCCTAAACATAAATTATTTTCAAGGACAGTCAATGTTGTGGTGAAGGTGAATAATAATTGTTATTGTTATTGAATAATTGTTATTGAATAATAAATCTAAAGTACCTACCCTACAGAAGAGTGGAGTTTACAAAATAAAGTGCAGAGATTGTGACGCAGCCTACATAGGTCAAAGTGGAAGAAAAATTGAACAACGTTTTAAAGAACATGAAAAGGTAGTGAAGAATATGACAATTAACAGTGAAATGGCTGAACATTCGAGAGATACAGGACACACCTTTGGAATAGATACCAAAGAATTGATTCATAACTGTGACAAAGGAAGAAAGTTGGATATATTGGAATCATTAGAAATAAACAATTGCTGAAATAAAGAATGAAAACATTATAAATATCCAAATTCCACCCATGTCATCTCCACTCTTGTCTATGCTTCTTTATACTCCACCCCTGCCCCCGCCCACCACTCCTTCACCTTCACCACAACATTGACTGTCCTTGAAAATAATTTATGTTTAGTATTGTTACTGATGATGAAACAAGTAGTTCCGAAAACGTTTTAACTCTAATTAAAGTTATTCTAGTGGAAAATACAAAGTTTATTTTATTTTAAATTAATAATTATTATTTTAAATTTATTAGTTCGATCCCAGGTGCCGGCAAACTCCCCTTTCACGACACAAGCTTTAAGCTTACAGTGAATGGTGTATAAGATTGTATTTGGGTTTATAACAAAATCCAGATATGTTTTTTAAATCCATTTCTTATTATTATTTTTCGAATTTTTATTGTTATTAGATTTTTTTTATTTTCGCCATGTAACTTTATTTCTGTAAATCAGCGATGCACAAACTGCGGCCCGCCAGCGAATTATAAAAATATTTAAAAAAATTGACAATAACAGTGATAATCGGATACTCGGTAAAAGTACCGGATACTTAATAATTCGAGTAAATATTCTTAATCTAAATATTGACGATACCTAAAATCGGTGACAGAGGGGGGGGGGGGTAGAAATTTTAATTATTAATTTTCTTATAGCGGCCCGTCCTTGGCTCATGATCTTCCCGAGTGGCCCCTGTTCCCTATAAGTCTGTGCATCCCTGCTGTAAATCAACACGCAGCTATCCTTGAGAATTTGATCCACGTAGTTCTTGGACGTCTTTCAGATAAGTACACCCTCTTCATCATCTTTCCATCATCTATTCGATCCACGTGTCCAAACCATCGCAACTTATTTGCAATTCTATCCACAACATCTGATTGTTCTCCTAATATCACTCAACGTTTTACCAACCATTATTTCAGTAATAGTATATTTACAGCGTTTATTCTGCTTTCGACCTTCTTCAATAATGTCTAACACGCTGGTGCATAATACAACAAGTGTCAGCAGGGCTACTCTTGACAAAACTAAACACGATCTTAATCTAGTGTTGATCTTGATCATACGACGCACGAAGTGACTATTGGCCAAAAATACACGCAAACCGATCGCGCGTTAGCGGTAGTGCGGTGTTTTTGACCATAGTCCCTTCGTGCGTCGTATGATCAAGATCAAGACTAGATTAAGATCGTGTTTAGTTTTGTCAAGAGTAACCCTGCTGTACCAGAAGAGTTTTGCCTTGTTTGACACATTTTATTTATTTATTTACACCAGAGTATTTGGAACACAGGATCGAAATACAATGTTCTCTGCAGTACTGTCCAATTCACTTCTTTCCATGTCCCTATCCTAGCTTCCATCCCTCGTGGACTTAACTGTCTAAAATATTTGAATTCTAATGTTGCAACCTTTAATACAATATCATTTAAATTTTGTGATTTCTCATGCTATCTACAAGTAGTGTTGTTTGGTCAATTTGATGTTTATTTCCTGAGCAAAATCGAGTAATTTTACAATAGTAGTATATTATTATGGTATGCATGATCCCCCATGAGGGGGAGAAAGGGGGATCTTATTGACTCTCCGTATGCGGGTGTGGCCGCATTGTAAAATGATGCCACTACTGCATGCGGAGATTGATCTGATCTCAAGTACCTATCCACACCTCCTCGACATCGGTCTCCCCTGGAAACTATGCGATATGTTAGAGATCGAGTAACCAACCTCGGTGGATAATGTTGATGCATGGGCCAACGTGGAAGGACGTCCTCGCCAACCCGCACGGCAAGCGTGGCGTTGTAATGCCAATCACCCCCCGTATGAGAATGTCAAATAATCAAAGAGCATTACCCCAGGTGAGTAGGACCAGGCGTCCAGAATCTCACACTGCACCTGCAGTCTGCCCCACGGATTCTGGGGGGGCAATTGTTTGGCACCTTGTGCGACCCACCAGCGAGGAAAGATACAGAAGTTTAAAATAGCCACCTACAATGTTCGGACACTTGCATCTGACACAAAACTGCTTGAACTGGAAGAAGAGTTAAAGAAGATCAAATGGGACTTCGTGGGTCTCTCGGAAGTAAGAAGAAAGGGCGAGGCACTATTGACATTGAATTCCGGACATACCTTCTACTATAGAGGCGATATAGAGAGAGCCATTGGAGGAGTCGGATTTCTAGTTCACAAGAAGCACTCACAAAATATTGTGAGCATTAAAAGCCTATCAACGAGAGTAGCGTACTTAACACTAAAGTTGAACTCTAGATATAATCTTAAAGTTATTCAGGTATACGCCCCCACATCAAGTCATACAGATGAAGACACAGAAATTTTCTACGAGGACATTAACACTGCCCTCCAGGAGAACAAATGTCACTTCAACATTATAATCGGTGATCTCAATGCTAAAATTGGTATGAAGAGTGATGAGGCAGAAAGGTCCCTTGGGAATTTTGGCAGTGGCTCAAGAAACAACAGAGGAGAAACCTTGTTGAACTATCTCCTTGGGAATAACTTATACTTAATGAACACTTTCTTCCGCAAAAAACCACAACGACGATGGACTTGGCTAAGTCCAGACGGAAAAACAACAAATGAAATTGACTATATCATCACCGACAAGAAAGAAATTGTTCATGACGTGAGTGTCCTCGATCAGTTCACAATAGGGAGCGATCACAGATTGGTAAGAGCATCAGTATCCATTAACTTGGGAAACGAAAGATACAAAATGATGCGCAAAAAGACTGTGAAAAGATGGCAAACTCCTTTAAAGTTGAACGATTTTAAGAAGACCATCGAAAGTGTGCTACTTGAGCATGATAGCCAGAATCACAATATCGATGAAACAAACGAAATAATAGCAAAAGCCATATCAGAATCCGTTCAGAAAAACTGTCCTCATACGAAAAGTCCAAACAAGTTGAGCAAACATACCTTGGATCTTATGCAACTGAGAAGGGATTCAAAACACAACATAAACATAAACTTACATGATTGGAGAAAATTGAATCGAGAAATCTCAAAGAGCATTCGAAGAGACGTGAGAACATTCAATGATGCAAACATTAAACACACAATAGAGAAGAACAAAAGTTTAAAGGTTCTCAAGAGAAGTATGACAACAGGAAAGGCTGAGATATCAAAATTAACGGACAAACAAGGGAACACCACATCAGACTCTGACCAAATATTGAAAATCGCAGAAGAATTCTATAGGGAGTTATATGCTCGCACCAGCGAAAATATACAATGTCCAGAAGAAATCAATCCCCACACCGGTGTCATTAATCAGGGCTCGGAAGATATCCCAGAAATTACAACTGAGGAAATTGAATATGCTGCCAGTCAAATGAAAAATAACAAAGTTCCAGGAGAGGATGGCATCGTCATTGAGAGTATAAAAGTAGGCGGTAAAGTCCTCCACGAAAAACTGAAGATACTCTACAATATGTGCTTGACAGACGGCATTACACCGAAAGCCTGGAACAACGTACAAATGATACTGCTGCACAAAAAGGGAGACAAAGCTGATGTAGGAAACTATAGACCCATAAGCCTGCTATCTCACCTGTACAAATTGTTCATGCGAATAATTACAAACAGGTTAGAGAATAAATTAGATTTTTATCAACCATGTGAACAGGCTGGTTTCCGGTCAGGCTTCGGCACGAACGATCATCTTTTGACCTTGAAAATATTAATTGAAAAGACGGTGGAATATAACAGACCTCTAGTACTTATATTTGTAGATTTCCAAAAGGCCTTCGATACCATAAACAAAGATGCCATATTAGCTGCGTTGCATCAATGTCGTATAGATTACAGATACACAAAACTCCTGAACTTCATCTATGACAATACATCAGCCAGTGTAAAACTCCACAAAAACACCAAACAGTTCCCCATTGAAAAAGGTGTAAGGCAAGGAGATACAATATCTCCAAAGCTGTTCACTGCTGTATTAGAATACGCATTCAAAAATCTAGACTGGGAAGAAAAGGGTATCAAAGTGGATGGAGTCAAACTGAGTAATCTAAGATTTGCAGACGATATCGTTTTGATTTCGGAAGATATAAACGAGGCACGCGAAATGCTAACGGAGCTCATGCAAGAGACCAGAAAAGTTGGACTCGTTATCAATACATCCAAGACAAAAGTGATGACAAATCTGGTCCTTGGAGGTACGGTAGACATTGACAACCAGGTAATCGAAGAAGTCAGTGAATATAAATATCTCGGTCACAACATGGTACTGTCTCGAGATAACCAAACCACGGAGCTTCAGAGGAGAATCGGTCTTGGATGGGCAGCCTATGGAAATCTGAAGAAGTTTTTCACTAGCAACATTCCCCAAAGCCTAAAACGCAAAATGTACGACCAATGCGTGCTACCAGTACTAACCTACGGGGCAGAAACGTTAACTTTGACCAAGTCGACTGTCAGAAAACTTCGTGTGGCACAAAGAAAGCATGAAAGAGCGATGCTACAAATAAGACTCTCTGACCGTATAAGAAATACAGAAATACGCAGAAGATCGGGAGTTACTGACGTTGTCGAGAGAGTGGCAAAGTTGAAGTGGTCATGGGCAGGACATGTTGCTAGACTACAGGATCAAAGATGGACAAAACGGGTGGTGGAATGGAGACCTCGTGAAGATAAAAGAAGTAGAGGAAGACCTCCTACACGATGGTCTGATGACATCAAAAGAATCGCTGGTGACTGGTTGCAAAGAGCCCAGGATAGAGATGCCTGGAGAATTATGGGGGAGGCCTATGTCCAGCAGTGGACGGAAATGGCTGCATAGGTAAGGTAGGTAAGGATGCATGATCCCAGCTCATTATGCAGGTGAGAGTTGCTAGTAGTGTAATACTCGACAATGCATTGTAAGGCACCAATGAAAATATTGAAAACTCTCATTGACATTATTGGCTTCATCACGAAAGGTCGTAAAATATACTAATTAATTACTATGGGGAACTAATTATTTGTTCGGCTATTAATCCATTCGTTCGGCAAGAAAAATCAGCAAATAATCATTATGCCGGTCAAATAATAGTTTTGCCGGTCGATTAAATTTAGAGTTTTACAATATCATATTATTTGCAATAGAAATATAATATTCTCGCTGGGCAAAAGTAGCATATCAACGGGATATATTTGTCGGCAGAATACATTTTTCTGCTGAACATAACATCAATATTATGCCTGTCGTTTACTATGACTGTACCTAATTCATTTAAAAACCCTTTTCCCTGTGAGTTTCTAATACTTATAGTTACTTAGATGCTTGGTAATAGAGTCGAACTCTTCCTATTTTTATTTATTCATTTGTAAAAATAATATTTTATTTTTTTATATTTTTACTCGTTTTCCCAACATTAGTACCTACCCATAATACGAGATTTATATCTTAATTTGGAACTAGCTCGATATGTGTGATTTGTCTATACATGTTATGTTATGTTAAAAAAAAAAGTAAAATAGGTATTTGTAAAACATGCTGTAGGTATTTATAATATTGTCTACTACTACTACTACTATACCATCAAGGCATATCCCACAAGTGGGGTAGCCAGCAGATCAGCTGCATGTAAGAAACATCCAAACTGTCCTCTTCGTGCCAATATAAAATCAAGACATTCAGGATGGGTGGCAAACCTCATCGCTGAATTTAAGATGTACAATGTCTTAATTTTTTCGAACACCTGCCTTTTACAGGACACTCGAAAACTTACGCAGAAGAGTGGGAGACCAATTCTTTACCGGGTGCTCCACGGGCTAATATTGTCTTTATAAGTTAATATATCTATGACATTTGTATATGTTTGTGTTTTGTTTTAAATTTTATTGATGTAACAATTATTTATATATAACTTGTAAAATAGGCTTTAGCCGTAGATAAATAAATAAATAAGACATTTTACATTTTCAGTTCAGCGATGAGGTACTATCTGTACCAAACATTAACATGGTGACCAACATTAATAATTTTATTGTGACGTATTTTTATTTGTCCTTAAAATTGTTAAAATAATTCAATAATACGTGGAGCCCCCGACAGAGGTAAGGTCCCCAAATTTATTTTTAAGTTTTTGAATGTCCTGTAAAACTCGAAAGAATTAAATGTCTAATTCGTGATGTTTTATGAATACCTGCCTTTTACAGGACACTCAAAAAATAACAAAAAATAGAGGGAGACCTGCTGTTTGCTGAGGACTATGTGGAACATATTAACGAATTATTTTAACAATTTTATAGACAAACTAGCTTGTCCGGCAAATGTTGTTTTGCCATATACATTATGCCATATACCTTTGCCATATACGAATATCCCTATTAAAAAATAGGGGTTGATAGTAGAAGGGTTTGCCATATACTAATATCCCTATTTAAAAATAGGGGTTGATGGAAGAAGGGTGAAAATTTAGGGCTGTATGTATTTTATGAGACGTGGTACTAAGGGGACTCTTTACATCCTTCTAGTACTGAAAAATGCATTATTATTATTATTTTTATTCACATTATATAATTATTATTTATGTTCAAATTTATATGTTCGGCAACTTTTTTACTCAATTTTCATTGTTTTGTCTCGATTTTGATGCCTTACTACTTTGTATTCTTTCATGTATTCTTTTAATGTTGTTCTTTTTATCCTGTGTAATTATGATGAACCCAAGTGTCCTGTAAGGGGCCTATGGGGAATGATTTACAATAAACAATAAACAATATAATGCTTCATAATAAAGAAATAAAAAAATAGAGGCGGATCACTCTTAACTTTAAGGGGAATGAAACATAGATATGTTGGCCGATTCTCAGACCTACTCAATAAGCACACAAAATTTCTTCAAAATCAGTCCAGCCGTTTCAGAGGAGTATGATAACAAACACCGTGACACGAGAATTTTATATATTAGATATAAATTAATCATAGAATAATTATAGATGTCGGTCACCATGTTAATGTGTTTGTTGACAGACGAGCAATTATTATAAATAATAGTAAACAATAGTAGATACATACTTTTGATTTATAATAATAAATTATAATACCGCACGATGTTATCAAACATGTGTTTTATAATTAAAATTAACTGATAAGGTAGTAGCAGTATACAATGTGATATATAATAATTATAAAACATTATAACGTGTAATTATATACAACTATAGGAACAATATCGTATATAATTATACATACTTAAATACATTTCCCATTTGAAAAAGGAAGAAGAGATAATTATAACAGGTTTCGGTGTTTGAATTCCGGAAGTTTGTAAACTCGATCGTAATCTAATAAAAAAGTGTTGAATTATTTACTAAACTTGCTGCGATTGGTCTTGTTGCATATATGGAGTATATTATTGTACAGCCCAGAAGGAAATCTCATTTCTAAATTCTGACCCGGCTGCTGAAAAAATTGGCCACCCATGGTCTTATAACTTTATCTTTGTAATAGAAATATAATAAACTTCTATCGAACGTGTCTGATTGTTTTTGATTCATGCTTTTTCAAAACACATAATTATGTAAATAATTAAAGTAGGTATCAAATGATTTTTTTTATTTTGCTGATTATTAAATTTAAGGCATTGCACCCGGAACGAGTGATTTGTCTTATTTTGCTGTAGTAAATTATAAAAAATAATTATACACAAACGCTATGAAAAATACTTAATTAAAAAAAATGACTATCCCAGGTTTTGCGTCAATATATTGAACTGATTCTCCACTATATTACTGTTGAAGTTTTCCGATCTAAATATTATTATGATGTAAAAATGCAACAGTCCAATATTCAGTGAAAGTTTCCGGATATATTACAAAATATAAGTAGGTATTATTAAGACATAATGACATTTGAATGAGATGTTGCCGAAGATGTTTTCGTGCAATTTTACGTGTCTGCATAAAAATAATTTAGTGATTAATAATAATAAGTTATAAATCGGTCGTGATACTAAAATCTCAGTGACATTGCCGATATTTTTTTAATTTTATATCCAGTAATATACCTATAACTTACCACACATATTTTTACAATATTTATCTATGTATAACGAATGAAATTAACTATCTCTGTAGATTTGTACAGTTTTAAGTAAAAAATATTGCGTCATACACAAAAAAATATTATAAAATATATACACAAAAAAACATTTATTTTTCTTGTCGAATTTCGAGTAAAAATTAAAACGTACATCAGTTATCGAATCACATAATATTTTCATTAAAAAAAGCCTAATTATCCAACTTTAGGCAATTATATTAATAATAAAATAATCACATGTAATCTTAGGGATTCGGAACCAGCGATCACCTTCAGGCTCTAAAAAACGTAATCCAGAAACATAGCGAGTATAACATACCACTGAGCCTCGCATTTGTGGATTTTGAGAAGGCCTTCGACTCCATTGAAACTTGGGCGGTTATGAGAGGTCTAAAAAACTGTAGGATTGATCAAAGATATACGAATCTCTTTAAAAATATCTACAGCAGTGCTACCTCTACCATCCAACTCCATGAACCATCGAACAAAATCAATATCATGAGGGGAATTAGACAAGGAGATACCATTTCTCCAAAGCTATTCACATTGGCACTGGAGGATGTTTTCCGAAAGCTGGACTGGGACGATTGTGGCATTAATATCGACGGAGAAAGATTGACAAACCTTAGATTTGCAGATGACATAGTGCTCTTTGCTAACACAGATATGGAGATTGCTCGAATGTTAGCTGACTTGAGAGATGAATGCGGTAAGGTAGGATTGAAAATGAATATGAGTAAGACAAAAATTATGTCTACCACAGGCCTAACCCAACCAATTACAATCGATGGTCAAAATATTGAAAGAGTAGAATCGTATGTCTATTTGGGTCACACTGTCAAACTGGGTAGGGATAATATGGAAGCTGAACTGGAAAGACGAAGAGCTTTAGGATGGGCTGCATTTGGCAAGCTTTCAAATGTCCTAAAATCCCCAAACATTCCCATTCACCTGAAAACGAAAACATTTGATGCATGTATACTTCCAGTGCTCACTTATGGGTTCGAAACATCTGCTCTGACAAAAAGAATTATCAATAAACTTCAAGTTACACAAAGAGCAATGGAGAGGAGGACGTTAAACATCTCACTCAGGGACCGAAAAACAAATGTTTGGATACGGGAAAAGACCAGGGTGACAGATGTGGCTCAAAGAATTGCAGAACTAAAGTGGAACTGGGCAGGTCATGTGGCACGTATGTCTGATAATAGATGGACGAAGAAGGTGCTAGATTGGAGGCCTAGAACAGGACGCAGAAGCGTGGGCAGGCCTCAGACAAGATGGTCCGACGATATTAAGAGAGTGGCGGGCCTGCACTGGAAGAGAGTAGCGTCCAACAGAGATTTATGGAAGTCCAAGAGGGAGGCCTTTGTTCAATACTGGACACAAGAAGAAGGCTGAGGTAAGGTAAGGTATGTAATCTTAAACACACCGCAGACAACAACTAGCGCCACGCATGATGGGGCAAGGTGAAGGTAATGTCCGACGACTAATCAACAACTTATAATAAAAATAAGTATAATAAAAACCACTGAAAACGACCAAACAACAATAACATAATATTACATACATACACATAAACCTACTTAATATTATTATGTACAATACTCCCCGGCAATATTTTCCTCCACGAAAAACATTTATAAGTATGCTTGCTACATCATTTCCCATATAATTGAATATAAACACATGAATAGGAGAGATCGATTTCTGTTATTGGTTGTGAGGGGTAGAGACTGTGAATTGTTTAAGATACGCACCAAATTAATTAAAAGAAATATAAATGCCCTAAAACTGTTGAATTATACAACTATCCTTGAGGTGCCTTGGCACGTAAACGAAACTTTAATGTTGTCCAATAATAATAAATTACTTAAAAAGCATTGTAAAACACAAAAAGATTACGGTAAGGTACAATGACGGTATCGAGGTAAAAGTTCTTGATCGAAGTTGTACACAATTTAGTACGAAATTTCATTCAACTCGACGATCAGAGTGGATGATCTAAAAAGTTTACTATGGAGTTATACTTTTTTGGCAATACTCCACCTGTCACGAATGACAATAATAATAATAATAATAAATATTTTAATATTTTATGGTTTTTGTTATTTTTAAATTTTATTGTTAATCTTATATTGTGTTCAAAATGTAGAATCAAATATTGTTTTGTTTAATAAATGAGATATGAGATAATAATAATAAACACTTTATTTTCAAAAATAATTTGTATAAATGGCGTACTTATTGCCTCTGTAGCAACGCCTTAAATTATTTTATATGATATGATTTTATTTAAGATGGCATTCAACAAGATCGTCTCAAGAACTATCAAATTAAATAATATACTTTGATTAAACGTTCGACGTCTTTCATTATTAATTTTATAATACTTCGCACAAATGTGTAAAGTGCAAATTTAATAGTGTATATCACAGATAAACGATTTATGATTGTCATATTTTTTTTAGTAAAGGGTAGATGTTATAGTGCTATTTTATCATACAACGTGAGTTTGGCAGGTTTATTAGATTATAAAATCTCAAGTTGATTATGAAGTTCAATGAAGAAAGCAAATGAGAAATAAGTTTTAAAATACATTATAGTGTTCAACACGTAAGGATGAAATAGTTACAACGAAAGAGATATTTTCAAACTAACCCAGACGACCTCATCATTGGCAATAATAATTAAAGTGCATTAAGAACTTCAGTTGCGAATGCAAAATATTAATCACATTATTTTAAAGAAGATAGAGTGGAGTGAAAAGTGTAAACTAATAAATACTCAAGTTTATACGTGAATACGAACGTTAATACGAATTATATTCATACATCACTTCATATAATTATGTTGTTGTATTTTATGGCACCTAGTATGAGTTCTTTTTGGAGTTTTTGTCTACACATTTGTTTAAAAATATACCTTTATTCATTTAGATAGAAAATATTTTCTGTCGATATGTAATTTAACTGAAATTTTTTTCCCAAAAACATTTGATATATCGATGGCTAACCGGAAAATATTGTAAGTCCACTTTTTGGTAAAATTGAGTTATGATACACATTTTGTAAAACGTGACATTGTCTTTGATATTTGAAAATATAGTTAATCCACACGCAATACAAACCGAGATATGATCAATTAAAAAATGCATATTAGGCTCAAATACTACTCTATTCAAACTTCATGTCGAGTTTTCTCAAAACTATAAAAAGTGGATATACAATATTTGTCCAGTTAGCCATCGATATGATGGAAATTTTGTTTTGAAACAAAATGGAGTAGGTAAAAAAATTATACTAATGTATGTTAGATGATGTATTCGATGTCGTTTGATGGAGCATCCAGATGGCCTGGGAAACTATGATGCAATAGCGATGTCTTCATCTCATGAACAATATTGATTGGTTTTTACGAATGTCCTCAGAGGGTCGATTTCAGATAACGGATCCTACGACACTAAAAGCCCCTTCACGGAAGCAGGACTTGTTAGATCATTTGATCTCTTCCAGCATAATGGTGGATGCGTTTACTGATCGTTAGGTTCTATTTGCACATATTTTATGAACACAGATCTCATTAAGTGTAAAGCAGCCTACGAGAAACGAATAATCGTGTAAATCTACTAAAATATCATCGAGCAACCCGTGTACATTTATTCTTCAGTAAAACCATCTAAGTAACACTGGATATAATTATGCTAGTACAGTTAAATAGCATATCATTACGTACAAAATTCATATCAATTTTATATCACGATGTAAATAGTATATAATAACATAGGACAATTAGAAACCAACCAAGCGAATATGAGGTGATATCAATAATACTGTATACTGTAAGTCTAAATGGTAGAAAGCCCATTATCTATATTATTGCAGACCATTTAATTACAGGTATATTAACATTTCCGGAAAAAATATTTAAATGCTACTATATTAAATTGTTGACTGTTCTTCCGTCCGCAAGGGTTCCGTCGGCCCGAGCGGCCCTCTTTCACAATACACCGTTCCTATGACAACGACATCAGAGCGCAGGGAATGTAGTGAGAAGAGGTGATGCGATTGGCACAGAGACGCTCTGAATGGAGGAGGCTGGTTTCTGCCCTGTGCTACCGAGAAGAGCGTTGAGGGCGATGATGATGATGGCTGTACTTTATACATTAGTCATGTAGATGGAGTTAGTTACATTTATACATTTCCTTAATTGAGAGGACAGCTTGCATTTTCTATTGTTGGGATGGTGTTTGACTGTTTTGTAAGATTAAGAATGTAATTGGAATATATAATAAATATTTCTTTATTCAATCAATATCAATGTACAAACGTTGAAACAATATATCACCAATTAGCTTCAATTAAGTTGCAGCAGCCTCACTAGGTTGCCCTGTATCGAGGCGTGCTGCGTAAAAAATATATAAAAAACATACATTCAACAAGGATTAATACATCTTACAAAAAAATAAAAAAGTATAAAAATAATCACATCAGCAAATGAATAAATGGATGAATGAATAAAAGAACAAAGTACAAATGAGTAAATGAATAAATGAATAAATGAATAAATGAATAAATGAATAAATGAATAAATGAATAAATGAATAAATGAATAAATGAATAAATGAATAAATGAATAAATGAATAAATGAATAAATGAATAAATGAATAAATGAATAAATGAATAAATGAATAAATGAATAAATGAATAAATGAATAAATGAATAAATGAATAAATGAATAAATGAATAAATGAATAAATGAATAAATGAATAAATGAATAAATGAATAAATGAATAAATGAATAAATGAATAAATGAATAAATGAATAAATGAATAAATGAATAAATGAATAAATGAATAAATGAATAAATGAATAAATGAATAAATGAATAAATGAATAAATGAATAAATGAATAAATGAATAAATGAATAAATGAATAAATGAATAAATGAATAAATGAATAAATGAATAAATGAATAAATGAATAAATGAATAAATGAATAATTGAATAAATGAATAAACTAATAAATAACAGGTTAAAATAGATAAATATATACAAACAAACAAATTAATCAATAAATAAATAAAGTAGTAAAAGAACAAATGTACAAACGAACAAATGAATCAATGAACAAATGAATAAACGAATAAATGAATAAGTGAATAAATGAATAAATAAAAGGTAAAAATAAATAAATAAACACGAAATAAGCAAACAAATCAATAAATAAGTAAAGTAGTCAAAATAAAATTGTAGAATATAAATTATATACAGGAGTTTCAATATGGAGACCAATGGAATTATCCTTCAAAGGATGAGCTCTGTTTAATTTTGAGGGTTTAAATTGTATATTATGTTGGCGAAAAAAAAACTGTAAATTGTATACAAAACTGTATATTGTTATTTTATAATAAACATGTTTGAATTTGTATATCACATTTAAACGTACAAAATCATCAGTTCGGCGATGAGGGTATGTCACCCTTCCCGAATATCTAAATGGAAGGTTTGATTCGTGGTTAGATGGAAGAAATTACTACAAAGTGATAATCTCGTTACTGCATATCATCACATTTGTTCTTATGTAAACTGATTTGTTGATTTTGTTATGTGAACGATGATGTGCAAGAAGAATAAAATAAATAAATAAATTAATGTTTGGGATTACTTGTAATGGGTCTATTTCCACTTTTGGAAGATGCCGTAATTGTATAAAATGATAAGAAATAATAAAAAACACTTTATTTCTAATCATAGTACAAATAAAATTAATTGCGAAAGATAAAATGGAATACGATCAATTTTAAATGATTTATAAGCATCTAAATCAAATATTCAAATCGGTGGGAACTAAATATTATGATAAAATGAAGTGGATATACCGATTCACTCAGCAAGGCCATTAAGGTGAAATTTACATCTCTGACAGACAAATAGACAGATAGTCTTTATTGTGGCATATTATAAAACATATAATAATAATATATGATATCCCATGTCCATTCTAAATATGTACAAGTATAATAATAGTAAAATATTATGCTATTTCTAATCAATTTACGACTATAATCCAGTTTGGTGAGTTGCGAATCACGATTGTGCGCCGTTAGGGCCAGCGCAGATGGGAGAAACTCGAAGACTCGTCACTATTTTGCGGGGAAATCTCGACACATTATTTGCAAAGCGATACGCTATATCCAATCTCGTCCACATGCACTTAGCGATAGTTCATTCCTTTGTTTATTATCAACGAATTTGCTAATTTGTATGGTGTTGATACAGTGCAAGCATGTCAAATTTCTCTTAAATTTAAACCAGACAATTTGAGCTTCAAATAGTTTAATTAATTATTTATTCTTTCTTATCAACCGTAGTCTATTGGTTCGGCACTTTGCATCGTCAGGCAATTTATAAATAACAATAATTAATTAATAACAATATTTACTAACAATGTAATAGCAATAAACCACTAAGTAAAGAAATTTGAGCTGTTTAGTGCAACAAAAGTCTAACCCACAATCTCAAGAACTTTCAGTTCTATCGCCTTTTAAACACGTTATTCCTAAACCAAATTCGGTCCTATACCACAGTAAAAAGGTGAATTTATGGAAACAAACAAATTATTTAGAGTTTTACTGTATTTATTAATAATAATAACCTGGTTTCGACTTAGAAAGTCACTGTCAAACTACGTCAGGGATGTTTCATAAGATTGATGTTTCATAAAAAAAGATGAAGAGTATAGATTACTTGTTTTACTTCGTCATCGTTAAATCAAACATTCGAATCTTGTTGCCACTCTCATCCACCTTCAAAATATCATAATACAGCTTACTGATTTTTTTTATAACCTTAAACCAAACTTAGACATACCGTGAAAAAAAAGTGACGAGATTGCACCGAGTTTATTTTACGTCCACATCTGGCTTTAATATTCTTTGGATCACACGCTCTCAAGGCGTGTCCAGACGTTATAATAATTTGTTACTATAATATTGTATATATTCACACTGAATGACCATAATAATAACAGCATAATATGTAGCTACAGGCGACAAATCTCTGGGATTTTGTTTTATTGAAATCGAATGTCAAATTCGGACATCGCATTATCATTTTCAAGTAAATTACAGTCCGAATTCGAAATCAAAATACTTGAGACCAGCTGCATGTTATAAAAATGCAAGCCGTTCTCTCCGTGCCAACAAAAAATTAAGACATTCAGGATGGATTACAACAACTGACTTATTTGTGCATTTATTGATTAGTCAATTTTAATTAGGTAACTTTGCCTCATACGATGCACAGCAAGTAAACCACCATCACTTATTTTGGAAGTGAACTAGCTGTGAACCTTTAAGTTATTTAAAAATTATCCTATGAAAATAAACTAGTCTCATTTGTTTGTAGATTTTGTAAGATTTGAATAGATTATTATCTGTTTCTTGGTGTTCTTATATTGTTTTTGTCTTAATTATTTTATCACTTAAGCCAGCTAAGAGCCAATTCGTAAGCATTGCGACGCCTTTCTCACTTCTTCCGATTACATTTTGCACAATGTTACATTATATACAATTGAGATATCTGATTGGTTATGTCATCTGCACCCCAATCCGGTTAAAAAAAAAAAAAATAGTAAGTAAATATTTTTAACATTAATTAAGTATTTATGCTTCACTATGACAAATATATTTTTGTATCTCAGAGGAGAAAAAGTGTTCTGTAAATAATATTTAATTCTACAAAAATACTGTGAATTTTTTTAACTGAAACGAATAGATAAATAATTTTGCAAGTCTAAAGATCGAATTCGGTCCAGTGAATCAAGCTGAACTAATATTATAGATGAATCATTAACTTCTTTCTTGCTTTAAGGCAAAGCACCCGACTTCGAGTGACTTATATAATCATTAACTTCTACAGTAATAAAATAAACCAACTCTTACGAATCTCATTAGCAAACTGAGGCGGCAACTTGCTTAGTTGTTATGATTGTTTGTGTCGGTACTCGTTTAGATAAAAAATTATCACTTATAATTTCTATGAACCTTTTGTTGTGTTGAAGAAAGATAATGCTTAAATTATCAAATAAAATAAAATAAATATTTATTATTTTTGTTTCGTGTTACTGTTGAGTAAGACTAACGCACGACCGGTTTCGCGGACTCCGAGTTCGCATCATCAGGTGCTGATCTATACTGAATTAAAACAAAACAAATACAAAAGTTCGTTAGGGTTTACAGTGAGGGTGTAGGGGTAGGCGGGGTCGTGTTGGTTTCAGGCGTGGAGTTCTTGGAATATGAGATGGGGAATAGTTGTAGTAAGGGAGATGAATTCGGAAGATTATTATTATTAATAGCTGTTTTAGTCGAGTTATTATTTTTATTAATTTCTATTGCTTCCAGTGCTGTCAAAGTTGGTCGGTATGTGTGTGTATGTAATAATTTTAAACTATGGTTGCTAAAAGAGTGGTCAGTTTCTATTATATGGTTTGCAAATTCAGAGAAGTTGTTGTTGGTAATACATCGTCGGTGCTCGTCAATTCTAGTTTTTAAGTTCCTAAACGTCTGTCCTATATATACTTTATTACAATCCCCACATTTAATTTCGTACACCCCGCTTTTCATTAGAATGTCCGTCTTTGATTTAGAGTTGGCTAATAAGTTGGCAAGTTTGTTGTTCGTGTAGAAGGCTGGTCGAATCATGTCGGGAAATAGTTTCGTTAATTGTTTAGACAACTCTCCTATGTACAATATTTTTCTCCAAGCTCTATTAGGTGTATCTTTAGTATTGTAAGTGTGGTAAATAAATTGTCTATACAGTCGAGTCTTCTGTTTATTATTTACTAGGTGGTCTATCAAGTTAGTGTTATAACGTCTGCGTTAGTCTTACTCAACAGTAACACGAAACAAAAATAATAAATATTTATTTTATTTTATTTGATAATTTAAAATGAAGTGTTACAAAGTAAATGCCGATACAATTAATGAAAGATAATGCTAATTATAATTTTACATACAAACGAATGCAATTTAATTGTAATTTTTATCTAAGAATTTCACTGCCAATAACTACCTACTAATGTACCGTACCTTCTGTCATTATGTTAATATATTTCCTTATTTTAGTTGCATCGAATTTTAATACTATGGAGGGGGGGGATATACTGCTATAAGGGGACTCTTGTGGTCTGTATTGTATGTAATATTAATTTTTGTAATATTTATTGTGTTGACTGTTTGTCCCTTGAAAGAAGTTAATAAATATTGCATTTATACGTACATGTTCCCATAATATTAAAAAAAATATCGAACAGATAATGCAATGTTTACCACTGTTCTTATATTTACATATTTGTTTTCATATTTCTTTGTTATAGTTTTAATAATGACAATTGTGAATCATAAAGGTTATTGTAACATATGAAAAAAAAAATAAGTAGATACTTACTACACTTTTTGTGAAAAAAGCTTTATATTTTTTTATTTTCTTCTTCTCAAATGCCATTTCAGGTCTCCCCGACGTTGGCGATCATTATGGAGAAGTCCTGTGCAATCTAGAACAAATCCTCTTCTCGTCATACTCCGATCCAATCTAGAATATTGCGCAGTCCTGACATGATAACTGCGACACTCAATCTTGCCTTGTATTGTTTGATGAAGTAAAAAAAACAGTACTTTATTTTTCTTCTATGTTTAAAAATAAATTAATATTTAAGCATCTGTAACAATTTGAATATAATGCGAAAGTACAAAATATATTACAGTTACATAGATCGTATGGAGTTTTAAGAAATGATATGTATTTATGTAAATTGTATTGAGTAAGTATATTAGATTGTAATTTAAAAGACAACAGCCATTTACTTTTTAATAAATAAGTAAATATGGTCAACTCGCTAGATTAAGTAAAAGATAATATTATTTGAACTTTATACAAGGACACATTCGCGCCGATAGAATGTCAAAAAATACATAAGAACCGAAAAAATGGACGTCTAAGAGTGAAAAGAATTATTCTTGTTGATAGAATCGTAAAGTCGTAAAATTTACGAAAACCAGTAAACAAAATTACCGCGAAAATTACAGAAATAAAAGATTCGCGGAATGATAAATAATATAACAGGTATGAAGCTCTATAGCTCTTCTCCCTTTACCAAACATAACACATCAAAGACATGATTTTGTGGGAACAACAGAAATCTTTGTTCTGGACATGACTTCTCGCATCATTCTGATACCATCTGATTTCATTTGCGATTAGTATAATAATAATAACAACAAATAGCTGAGTATTTATAAAAATAACTAACAGTCTAGACCAGTTTACCAATATTTCTTCCCATGACTTTAATAGTAATAATAAATGACATTCTTATGGCAGTGAATAATCCCGCCATTGTAAAATGATACCATTCGCGTAGTCCCAGAAGAATACATCTAGTTTCGAGTTCAATAACCGGTTGCATCATATTATATTTTTTTTCCTTCACTAGTTACATCATGTTTCAAATTTATTTCTGGTTTTAGTGTAAGACTAACCTGATTGATATAATCGATCCATCAGCGATAGTGTCAACTTCATGACATAACATAAAAACATCAAGTATTACACAATTAATACATAACTAAGTACATATATACATCATTTCTTTTTGTATAGCTTCGGCTTGTATTAATTTTCTTAGCTAAATTGCTGCGTTCATTAGTCAATCCAAATCGAATCTTTGGTTCCCGTCCAGAAAGCCATTGCATCGCCGCTAGGGTATATCACCAAGTATATCAATTAAAATATATGTACTTGGCACATCAATTAACATAATATTATTAATAATAATAATAAAAATATTTATTGCACAAAAAAAATCAACAGTAGAAAACAAACATGACAAAGTTTTTACTGAACAAATAATTTTGAGCAATGGGCGAGTTTATCGAATTAATATTCATAGAATTAATAAAAAACATTTTTTATGAAATTTCATAAATAAAATTTGCGCCTGGGCATAATTCCATTATCTTTCATCGAAGTCAGAAAATGATTCCGTAAGCCCTATTAATCAAATTACGACATCAGAATTACATAGATATTTATTTATTTATTTATTTACGGCATAATTGCCTTTGATAACAAAATATTACAAGTATAAAGTGGACAATTTTACAAAATTCAAAACAATAATTTTGATAAAAATTAAATTAAATTATAAAATAAAAATTAAATTAAATTTGTAAATTCTGAATAAATCTGATTAAAACATTCTAGCATCTTCCTCCTCACAGAGTCATCTCCATCGAAAAACAAATATATTGTCTCAGCATACCTATTACCGAGCACAATATGTAGACGGTTCACGACTGAATGTCTTTAGTAGTCGGTAGGTACGTGCATTTGATTCACTGAGTAATATCCTTTGCCTAGATATAATAAAATAGCAAAAAAGTATAATGAAAATGTCTACGAAATGTGCGCAATCGTCATAATATATGTAGTTTCCCTTGAAGAATATTTATTTACATCAAAATGTACCAACACGCATATAATATATGTAAATATCAGCAATACAAACATATACACAAAAATATAATCAATTAAATGCCCCCTTTAAAGGCACACCTATATGACACAATTGAGTAGTCAGCCTACCATTATTCACAATAAACAAACCGGTGAATTATTCTTGTTAAGTAAAATAAAGTTCTATGGCGAAAAGTTAATAATAGTCGAACTGGCAGTGACAAGAGATAAAAGGCAGTCTAATAATGAAATGAAAATTACTTCAGAGGGAAAAGCCTTTGTGGAAATACGTTATAAGGTAATATTGTAATACAATAGAAATAACGACGAAGTGCAAATTGAAAACTTGCAGTGTCCGATTGATTGGACATGTCGAATTGAACGACAAGAGACATAAAGCGAAATGAAATTGACCGTTGGTGGCGAAATAAAAATAGATGTCGATAAATTAATTTAATACAAAAGCAGAAACAGAAAAATTCAATCTAGAGTAATAGGTTACAATACCATCACAACATATCCCACCAGTTGCATATAATAAACATGCAAGCTGTCCTCTTCGTTCCAATATAAAATCAAGACATTCAGGATGGGTGGCGAACCTTATCGCTGAATTTAAGAGTAATAAGTTTCTCGCCTTTTTTTCCATCAATTATCGAGTGTTCCGTAAAAGGTAGTTACATAGTTAGTCATAAAATAGCATTTCAAATGTATTTTATATACTTAATTAAGTATAAATGGCGTATAGTTTTTTTCTATTCCAAAATAGCTAAATGCGAATATTGTCACACAAGTCTTGAAAAGATCTAGAATATACAGATGTTTATTACTTTTTTGTTCAATTATTTTAAGATCCCAAAAAAGAGATAAAAAACATCAATATCATATCATTTTCTTAAATATTTGATGTTAAAGTTATTATTTATCGTGTCGAAACCCAGAGAAAAAACCCATCAAACTGATCTCCAGTACTGCGCAAAACGCACAGCAGGTGGAGATGCGTCAAAAATATCCTCCATAGTGCAAGTGACAGGGCACAATGGACATTCCAACAAGTGTGGCATAGTCTGTGCTGCACCACAGTCACATGCTCCGGATTCGTCCTGTAGGAAGCCCCATCGTTCTCTATTGTCGCGGCAGTTTCCTACACCAGATCTCAGTCGATTTAGGGTTTTCCATGTCCCATAGTCTAGATCGCCTCCTGCAGCAAGGTTAAAGTTGAGGACAATACATGTCCCCATTTTTTTTATCAAATATTTCATTCAATTTTTTCCAATAAAAACAACAGCCCCAAAAAGATTTAGCCAAACAAAACTTCTTACGAAGGTATCAATCAACTGACGGATATAATATTTTAATATCAAAGAAATATATCAATCAATATTTACTAAGATGAGTGATGGCAGGAATTATCATAAAAAAACTTACAATATACATTTATAGAAGTAGTTACACTATAATGTTGGTGTTATCAGAGCAATATTTATACCAAACTATATATAGGTATTCATAGTTATATAAATAAGAAATATCATCTCAACCTTCAAGTTCCACTGGTAGTATTAATGGTGGCATTTAATAATAACTAGTCTAGGCATACAGATTAACAATATAAATATCACACTAATAAAAATACAGTGGCACCTCGACATAAGAGTTTGATTCGTTACGCAACCTTGCTCGTATTTCAAATTACTCGCATCTCAAAGCGAATTTCCCCATTAAAATTAATTGAACTGCCATTAATCCGTTCCAGCCCCCAAAATGTCACCCCAGTTATATACGTGTTTTTGAATAAGAAAATGTATTTATAAATGACAAATATTGTACAAAAACATAATAAAAGAGACTGTAAAGAAATGAACTAGATTTATAAAGTTTGATATGATTTATAAAGATTTATGAACTTTCGCTTAATTTTTGTCACTGCTTTACTCTTCATTGGTCTTCTCTTCTTCGCTTCTTTTCTTTTCTCTTTGCCTTTATCGCCACGCATTTTTCATTTTCACCTGATGGCCGTTTCAAAAAAATATATCCGAGGAGATTCGTTTCTTCCTCCCTTTTGGAATGTTCCGGAAATTAGGTATTCAAGTGTCATTGAATAGCTTTGATGCACGACCAGCTGCAACTTTTTCTGGGCGTTTCTTTTCCATGAACGAACTGTGAAACTCTCTCCCACATTCGCAAGATCTTGGTTCTGTGTAACCGTGTGTGTGTGTGATCGTGGCCGACCCGCTAAGCTGATTGCTCGTATCTCAAATTTTGCTTGTATTTCAAAGCAAAAAATCGCTCGCTCGACGACTCGTATCTCAAAAAACTCGTATGTCGGGGCACTCGTATGTCAAGGTACCACTGTATTGGTATACTGGCTGAGATCTAGTTCTGTATCTCGCCTCCTTTTTGAGTAAAAGTGAAACTCAAGTTGACTTATGTATTATGCACACAATAATAATAATATTATTAATAACACTTATTTAGTACTCTGTAAAATTATTAATAAGTATAGATGATAATCGAACTCGTTATCGGACACCTGATCTTACCGAACTAGGCGAGAAGAAATTGTAATAAATGTACAATAATGGTTCTAGATAATATGAACAGGATAAAATGTAACGAGTATTTTAATACCTGTATAAAGTATCTAGTAGTGACACTCGATATTACTCAATCCATTTAATACATAATGTTACCGATATGTAACACTTCATCGTACTGATTTAGATGTCGCGATAGGCAATTATGCAAACAGATATTGTGTTTCTATTTCTTAGTTTCTTTGCAGCGTATGTATGTAACATAACATAACATGTATAGACAGTTCACATATCAAGCTAGTCCCAAATTAAGATGTGAATCTTGTATTATGGGTACTAACGCGACGATACACATACATATATACAATGCACTAAACACATATTCGTGTAACACCCAGACCCAGGACAATTTGAAAAAGGTCATTCTTCACTTTGCCCTGGCCGGGAATCGAACCCGAGACCTAGTGACTCAAATATAAGAGCGTTACCTCCGCACCACATCAGCCGACTGATGTTTTCAGCAGATAGGTGTTCCTTTTTCTTTTATATTTATGTCATAGAATTTCTATGTGTCTTTATTTTTCTGTTATATTATATTATTGTCTTGATTGTTTGATGTGTACATACAATGAGAGCGAAAAGGTTTTTACTGTAATACTGTTCATTGTTTGATTTATACAATAAATAAATAAATAAAAATAAAAAAATGGTAAAATATCAAAAGAATGCGGTGAATTGAAGGGGAGATTTTTTTACATATATTGTATTCAAACTGATGAGTGTACACGAGGTAAAAAAATGTTGATATTGTAACTCTTCTGACAAATAACAATTAAACTTAAATTAATACCTTGATATTTAAACGTAATTTTTATAATATTACAATTTTTTCTAGGATAAATATTTTAAACAACTACCTATCTATACATGTATATAATTATATTTAATCATATTTTATAATCAATGAATGAATGGAATACGATCATTAGGAAGAGATAAATAATGAAGTAACCAGCTGTTTAAATAATGATCTTGATAAATCAAGCACCACTAATAGTAGATATTTGGTCAAATTAAAACTATCTATTAGCATATTAATATATATTTATAAGATCCCCCTCTCCCCTAACATCACATTAGCACCATTCTCTTACTTAAAATACTTAGTTATTATTTAGTTAATTTATGTAGTTATTATGATTTAATAACACCACCAAGTGAAATGATTATTTAAAACTTGCCTTGATTATTGATGCAACGTTATATTAAAGTTTCTTCATTACAAATAATACCAAACTAATATGTTAAAATTTCAATTTATATGTGATAATTATTTTTTGTTTGAATTTTTACGATTCTCTATCGATTAATGACAGCGATTTTACCAATAAGACCTTGCACCATTAGCGTTTATCTTTTATAACATTGAATAGATGAATTATATACTCTTGATAGACTAATCATCCATAGACTAAATTGGAATGTAATATCCTCTCAGTTTAAATATCAGATAAGACATGTAACATTGACGAATAAGATGTTTCAATGATGTTTCGTAGACTACTCAGCTACAAAAAAGGACCGCACTCTTTTCAATAAGTTTTAAAATGTCCTGCAAAAGGCAGGTAATCACGAATAAGACATTCAGTATCATCCGTTCAACGAGCGCGACTCATCGTGTATTTGTTGTTCATTTATTAATACGCAGAGAACAATTTGTATATTTATATGCAAATCATCTGCTAACAACACCATTTCTGATGGTATAGTATAGCTGTATATGGATAATATGCCGTGATGATATATAGATAGATGGATTTATTATTTGTATTTTGCTCATTTTGATGGGTTAGTTGAAGCATATCGCGCCACTGCGGTGAATTCGCCTATTGCACAAAATCATTTGTATATACCTACTAGTAATGAAACGAATATTCGTATTCGCATTCGCATTCGCGAATATTCGCAGATTTCAAAGTATTCGCATTCGCATTCGTATTCGCAAAAAAATATGCGAATGTTTTGCGAATATTATTTTGGTAATAAAGTATAGGATTATCGGTAAAAGTATCGGATACTTACTCGGTACATTGTAGTAAAAGGTACTCCATGAAAATATTCTTTAAGAAAACCGAGGAGTTTTGAAATATTTTAAATTCCTATATCATTTTGAAAATTTTCGCGACGGGGGGGTAGAAATTTTAATGTTTAAGCAATTGTAGAAATTCAAGCAAGTCAATATTCGCATTCGCGAATATCGGCAACAAATATTCGCATTCGCGAATATCCAAAATCACACATTCGTTACATCACTAATACCTACCTTGCTATAATTCTTTTACTGTTAACTATTTTTGTTATCATGTTTTTTTGGCAATAAAGTTTTTAACAGACAAATCGAAACTCGTACAGTTAGTATCAAGTCAGCATATGTGTTAATACAAGTTTTTGAATCGTGAATAAATTTATAAATCCTATCACAAAATGCAACGTGCGATTCAAATGTATAAACAGACGATTATGATGTCATCCAATCAAGGATCTAAGCTATAATTCGTTCATTCGGAATTCATAATTAAGTTGGACATAAAAAAATGACCTGCGACCTCTTCAACGAGTTAAGCCCGTTATTTGATGCAAATAATAAAATAAGCATATCATACTAACGAAATGAAATACTCAATACTAAAGTAAACAAACTCGTCCAATATTATTGGTGGTCATCGAAGCAATAATGGTCACAAATTTGCATCCGACGCAGTTACTTTCAAATAAATCAATCACTGGAAATAACGAGTTAACAATTAATATTTGAGTTTATTCACATGTATGTTTGTATTTTTATCCGTTACAGGCATATTTACCAGATAAGTTAAAAAGATCCAATATGTTATCAGAAAACTTATTGCATCTGAAATGCGCGTTCTTAAATAATCAAATATTTTGTATCAACTAAGTTAATAATGAGCTTATTTTACACATGGTTACCTAATATGAAAGCATTGCTTCGAAATGTGATATATCTTTCTGCAAATTAGTACCTAAAATCAACGTAAACAGGTTGAAATTTTTATTTTAATAGCTTATTTGGGAAAATGAAGATAGCTTCTAACATTTGACAGACACATATACTTTGGCGTGAATAATGCATACGACGAATAATCAATCAAATAATACCTTGTTTTTATTCCTTAACTTTTTTTTAATTTTTTTTTCTTCTGGGATAGCATATTAAGCTTAAAGCTGCAATGATTTCAGCAAGATTTGTGTTGTTATTAAACTAGCTAGCTACAGCTATCACGGCATATCCCACAAGTGGGATAGCTAACAGGCCAGCAGCAAGTAACAAACATTCAAGCCAGCCTCTTAAAGCCAACAAAATATTAAGACTTTCAGGATGGGTCGCATATACCATCTCTGAATTTAAGTTGTATTATGTCTTCATTTTTAGTAACACCAGCATTTTACAGGACACACTAAAAGTTCAGGAGAATATTGGGAAACCAATTCTTTGTCAGGTGCTCCACGGAACATAGTTATGGTTGTTGTAAATTATAATCATAATACTCATTCTGAGCACTGTCTACTTGACATACACTTAGGGAGTTGCTTCGATGCTATGGATAAAGAAAGATAGATAATAAACACTCTTTTAGCGAAACTGAATAGATATCTGGTATTATAATTATTAATCTAATATTCACACAATGCAGTTTATCTCAACTTTCAATAGCCGTGGGTTGATTATATACTGAAGCCGAGGCGATGTTTATATTTGATATTAGGTAAGTAAGCGGGTACAGTATATAAATTTGCATATGATCATTATGCATGATCACCCTAAATCGACGTGAGTTTAAATAATGTATGTACCTATACAATATGCATGACTTGAATAATGATAATAATACAGTATAATGAATGCAATTACAGTCGAATAAATATCAACTGAGATGGATGAAAGTTTTTTATTGAAATATACCTGCACAGGTTGACGTAATGTTGTTTTCATTTATTCGCTTATCTCGGTTCTGGTAAGTATACAAATATTTGCCTTTCGCGAATAATTATTTTAAGATCATAAACGGACTAATTAAAACAAATATAAGTATATCATTAAATAGTGACTTCCATGATTATCGTACCCGTCAAAGACAACATTTGAGAGTGAATGAACCCAGGACTAACAGAGTCAGATGCGGATTCTTGTATACAGCATCAAGTGAATATAATTGTCTTCCTCAGAATGTGAAAAATATAACTAATATAAAAGGATTCTCCTCAAAAATAAAAGAAAATATCCTCAAAACTCGTGCAGTGGTATAATATTGTTTTTGTGTCTTATTGTGTCATGTTGTTTTTTTTGTGAAAGGAGGGATTAACTATGTATTTGAACCTTTATGGTCCGCATACAATCGTATTATGGTATAAAATAAACCTCAGATACCATTTCTCCTAATACCAGCAACACTGCTGTTTGGAGAAAAGTATTTAATAAAAGTCTATTTATGATTTAAGTCAGTGCAATGTATTGTAAATGAATAAAATTTATTATTATTATTATAAGATCAATTTCTTGTTGGTTAACGAAATAACTCTCCAAGAATTTTAATAAGTCCATGACCTAGCAATGAATTACCTAGCAATGAAGCACGGGAGGCTGAGAACCACGTGGCTTATCTCCTCCTTTAAATTTTAGAACCGCCTTATATTTGCTCTGACATTAAGGGGGGGAGCACCCTCCCACTTCGATGCCAATTTTTAACACTTACCAAATATTCAAATACTTACTAATTTTGATGAGAAGTGAACATTCTATAATATAATAAACGCACTGTTATTAAATACATACGTTGTCTTCGGTGATAGTTAAACAAGTCGTAATATTTATTTTTTGATTTGTAAATAGGTAATTTATTTCCACAATTAAATATTATATATATATTATACAAAGGAAACCATGTAGTTTTTATGCTTGATTGTTTTGGGAATAATTGAAAGAGTAGCGTTGATTATATGTACATATTACCAATTAAATAAATTTATGTTGTGAATTTTTTGACACAATTGGATGTCGGGAACTGGATTTTTCACTTACTAGAAGTGTAGTTGTCAAACATATTTTGAACCACTTCAGATTAATCATTCCTATTGATCACACTCATCCCTACAACTTCCAAAAATTTCAAGTCATGTGATAAGCATGGCACAGAGGAATTGGGAATGTAACCTAGGTTTAAAGAGTACTCTTAACCAAGCTTCAAGTCGATTCGTAAGCGTCGAAACTCTGTGTTGTGCACTCCTTAAGGAAGTTCACATATTATGTATGTGTATCATATACAACATACCTACCTAGTTAATGCCTATTCAAATAGGTTGACTAGGGATGAGTGTGATCAATTGGAATGATTAATCTGAATTAAATTTAAAAAAAATCTTAAAAGACTTGATGAACTATGGAACTGGATATATGGTCGAGATATATAAATAATATGTAGCGTTTGCAGTTTACAACAACGAATATCGACGTACACAACAGCATCGTCATCATCATCTAATCCATTTAATTATATCATTCAGTATGGTGATACCTACAGTCGTGTAGTAGGTACATAGTTTAAATATAATAATTTAATTCCGGGTCAGCCGACGTGTTATAGAAGGGCCGAATGATTGCCGTATGCATTGAGTTGTAGTATAACAAATAATATACGAGTCACTCTATATAATATTGTATACATACTTACTTACTAATAATCCAGACTACATGTTATTATGTAGGCAAGCCCAACTACTACTAGCCCAGAGATCAACTTTTCTACCAAATTACGCGGATTCAAACAGCGATTCACAATATTAAAATATTCATACATACATACATACATACCATCACGCTGCTTCCCTCGCGGGGTAGGCAGAAAGGATCGAGCGCCACTTCCTTCTATCCTTGCATACATCTTTCGCTTCCGTCACTGTCATACAATTCCTCATGGATGCTCTCCTGTTCAATGTGCACAACACGTGACCGTCCTGTAGGATTTAATTTAAATGATCTTGCCATTTAATCCTCGGACGTCCACGTCTCCGAGCACCATTCCTCTCAGCCAAATATGTCTTCTTAGTCATTCTGTCCTCATTCATTCTTTCCACGTGCCCAAACCATCTTAACTTATTTACAATCATCCTTGTTATTACACCAACTTTCATTCCACATTCCTTTCGTATATCACTGTTACGCACACGATCTCTCAGACTTTTACCACACATTCTTCTCAAAGATCTCAATTCCACTGCATTTATGCCACTTTCATCCTTCTTTAACCATGTCCACGTCTCACTTGCATACATAAGTGTTGGCACTAAGATAGCAGAGTGCACCAACCTTTTAGCTGTGGTGGATATGTTTCTATTTGCAATTATTGGTCGGATTGCACCATTTACCTTATTGCCAGCAACTTTTCTCCTTTCAATATCGCTTTCACACTTCCCATCTCTCGTGAACAAACTACCTAAGTACACTACTACCTACCTAAGTACCTAACTACCTAAGTAAAATATTCACATAACAATAAATAACTCGATACTGTAGATACGTACCTATTTATTATAATTAAATATCATTTCAAGTTCTAAAAATATCACACTGCACTGAGACCATAACAGCTTTTGGCCAAGGCTATCTCATGATGAAAAATGAAAAAAAAAAGGAAATCTCAAAAAACAAAAAAAAACAGCTATACAATACTACTACTTCTACTAATCCATTACAGCATATTAGCTGCATGTTAAATAAACATGCATCCTGCCTCTCTGTGTCAACAAAATTTAAGACATTCAGGATGGGTGGCAAACCTCGTTGAATCTAAGATGTAAAATGTCTAATTTTTACGAATACCTGTCTTTCACAAGTTATTCGAAAACTTACGGAGAATACTGGGAGACCAATTATTTGCTGGGTGCTCCACAGAACTAATACAACGTCTAACAACTATTTAAGGTGCAAATTTCGAAATAATCCCTGACACTGATGTATGGACAATTTGTAAAGCAACGTTTACTCAAAACATGACCTCAAGGGCGCCGAATACCTTGTCTATCGACCGAAACTCCCAGTAAAAAGGTGCGTCTTCAACCCTCTTCAAAAGATCTTTTTTTAAGCTCTGTGTAAGTACTCTAATGTAGGTAGGTACATAAGCAGCGCGCAAGAATACAATAATTATGAAAATCTGATAATAACCTTAGAAGTCGAAAGACGTCTCCCTCATGTTTGTTTAATCTATAGTAGAACGAAACACTTATTTCAATATATCCAATTATAGAATTCTATCACTTGTGCCCCAAAACATAAAAATAAAACATTAAAAAAATTGAATGTGTTTTGAACGTTCTCATGTTTTTACAATAACGTCAATCTGGCCAGAACCTGATTAGCAACAAACTCTATAGAAACGTGCGATGATAATTTGGCGGAAAATAAGTTATGTCAAGATTTAAATTAAAAACATAAATAAATAAAAGTTGCTGTAAATATTTTCAAAAGTTGAGGAGCTCCGAACAATTCACACGAAAATAAAAATAAAAAAAAACACATTCACTTTCATCATAATTCAAACACGTGTAAAAGTAGGTACTAATCGAAATACTTGTAATGAACTTGCTGTTGTTAATACTAAGAAGTCATACCACGCAGCTGCGAGTATCTAGATAAGTACTCTTTTACATTAATAATAATAATACCCGTGCTGTGTATGATTGCTCCTTTAATGTTCACTCTCTATTATAATGTAGGTAGGTACCTACTAAGTAATACACTTTCCAAGTACCCGGTCGATACACAGGTACCTACCGCAAGTAACGAGTATTTGAAATAAGAATCTCAAATACCGACTCACTCTCCCGACTCTAAGTGTCATTACAATAATCATGATCCGACCTTGAACAGTTGAATTATCCAACTCGCGCATCTTGCATCAGACCGGATGCGCATCTTCAGAACGATTCATCGATCATATTGTTGTTACGTATTATTATTTGTAGGAGATTGTTTAAAAGTTTGTCGGTATTTTAAGAACAAAGGTGTTGTTAAAGAAATTATCAGGTAGGTACTGAGTATTTTTTTTAATAAAATGTGAAGGCACTTTTAAGTATAATATGCCAAGGTGATTTCATGTTTAATTGTGTACCTATGTCAGACATTAATTCACAAGGACATAAAAATATGATCGATTGAACATTAATAATAGTTCACAAATTTGCTGAGATGGTAAACAAAGCATAAGAACAAGAAATAAAAAGCATCATTACCTAAAACAAAATGATAAAAAACTTCCCCTACTAAACCTTTATAAGGATTAATTGAAATATGATGACATAAACATAATGTACCTACCTAGATAAAACTTCATAAAATACTAAAATAAATCTTATTTCAAATTAAAGAAAAAACATATTCATTTTTATTTCTACCATCACGGCATTTCTCCCAAATAGGGTAGACAGTAGACTAAATGCATATTATAATAAATATGAAAGTCGTTCTGTCAGCGCCAACAAAAATTAAGACATTCGGTGTGGGTGGGATACCTCATCGCTGAATGTTGAGATGATTTTGAATGTTTTACAAGAGATTTTTTACGAATACCTGCCTTTTACAGGACACTCGAAAACTTTGAAAAATTCAGAAAACTACTGAATGTAAATATTATTTTTCTGAGTTATATTCAAAGAGCAAATGTTACAAACAAAACTAAATTAGGTATATATGCTGAAAATGAATTTGTAATGACAATTTTGACATAAAAAAGTTATATAAATATCAAAAAAATGTATTGATTGGAAAAAATCACGCCTCTTCGATAACTCGCCCTCTGTGTATTGTGCGTATCTTTATATTAAATTTAAGTGTTATTCTACGTAAAATTAATGTATAATAAAAAATGTAATTTACAGAATGATCTTGGCTGTACTAAGAAATGTCAGAACCTCATTTATCATTTTGCTATTCCATGGATCTAAGTTCTATTCCCATGGATCGATAATAGCGTATAACAATGATAAATATACATACAATTCAATAAAATTCTGATTCACTGTGTCGGTGTTTAGGTAGTAGAATTCCATATCGAAATAATAAAACAAATGTTTTATTCTACTAATGGTTTATTATGTGAGAGAGACGTCTTTCGTCTGATGAGGACATTGTCAATCACATTGACAATGTCCTCATCAGACGAAAGACGTCTCTCTCACATAATAAACCATTAGTAGAATAAAACATTTGTTTTATTATTTCGAAAATTCTGATTGTGTCGTTTCGATGAGAACCAATACAGCGTACAGTACAGTATGTAGGTACGCATACAAAGGAAATAGAAATAATATGATACAGAATTGTACTTGGAATACAATATTCAATTTGAAAACAATATGATTTCATAGATACAAAATACAAATAATTAAATATATAGGTAATATGTAGATACTTAATGAAGCAAGTGTGTAAATAATTATTGTACGTTTGTACTACGTATAAGCACCTACATATTATCCTTCTACACAAGAGATCAAAGGGATAGCCATTTTGTTTGGATACCGGATAACGGATGTCTGACAAGGTTTAAAACAGGATATCCGGCCACGCCACGGTTGGGACTAGCAAAATTTGATTGGTCTCGTTGAGATTTTTTATTTATATATTTATTTTTTGCCTATTATTATCATACAGCAGTTTTTTTTTTTAATTTATTTATTATCAAAATATCTTAAAATAAAATTTATTTTATTTGTGAGTCACGCCAAATCCCTTCACAAGATTTGTATTAACAAAATATACAAAGGTATATTAAAATGGTCTGCAGTACATAGATTACAACTATAGATTTTTTTCCATCTAACCAACTTTCTTATGCTTAATTTAGCGCAGAAAACCTTCTGATCTTCTTCAACTTTCAAGTTATAAAACTGGTAGGAGAATTTGATAAAATGCCCGACATAAAATTGACATAAAAAATTGACAAAATGTTTTACTTTTTAAAAAATGTTACCGACTCGTAGTACTTGTTTATGTCTAATTTATCATCATCAATATCGCGGCACTTCTCTTCCGGGGTCGGCTTTCTGTCAATGATATGAATCCTTACATACTTTTTTCGCTTCCGACACTTTCATGCAATTCCACATACGTTGCTCCCTTGTGTACTAAACAAGTGTCCGTCCTCTAGGATCTGGTTTTTATAATCTTGTTATTTGATTGTCGGACGACCACGTCTCCGAGTACCATTCTTCTCAGCCATATTTAATTTCTGAGCAACATTTTTTCATAAATTTTATGAAAACCTTGTACCTGCGGAGTGTCGACTCACTATTCGGTATGTGATCGAATTTTCCTTACATCTCATTTTACACACACAATGAAATCTTTTTCTTACTTTAAATAGATACTATACTTTGTCGGTAAAGACTTTGTTATTAAAGTACGTATGTAGTATGTGAATCAGAACGTATGTATTATACAAATTCGCATAGCATACCTCGGTACCTAAGTATTGTTCAAACAATACTATTAAACAATAATAAAGTAACGATATTTATTACACAAACATACCTACGTACTTAACAATACATGATGCGGATTATCAGACCTTTCAACAAAAAAAAGTAACCGAAGAGCAGCCGAAAGCCAAGAAAGCAGAAGAAAATAGAAATCCCCAGTCCATCGTTCGTATAGAACTACAAAGTAAAGAAATCACAAGAAAAAGAAACAAACAATAAAGTCCATATACCCGCCTACGCCTACATCACTTCTTAATTTTGTTTTTTCTAATATACGAGTATTTTTTCCACTTCCTAGTTGATTTGGGGCCTAGTATGACGACAGTTTCTTTACAATCTTCTATCTGTGATGTTTTTTCTACTGAAATCTCAGTAGTAAGCACTGGCGTACTTGCGATATATGCGAAAAAGCACCGCATGCCCAACAAAAAAGTTGGATATTGTCTGAAATTGTTATACAAAAACGTTGAGATCGTAAAATATCTCAAATTCCTATACCGAGTCGAAAATTTGGCGACGGGAGGAGGGGGTAAAAATTTGAAAAGTTGAGTATTTTCTCAAATTCTAATAAAGTCGGAAAGAATAAAAAATTAATACGACAGCATGACCAATGTAAAAGGTTAAGTTCCGCCACTGGTGATAAGAACACACACACACACACACACACACACACACACACACACACACACACACACACAAAAAAAATACCTCGAATCAAGAGAATTATCTTGAGTTAAGAAACTAAAATTTTGTATATAACGAAAAAATATTTTTTCAACATCAACAAAGGAGATTTTCGTGTTCGTGAAAGAACAAAAAAAATCAAACAAGAAATTATTTTCTAGCTTAAGAAGGCATATGGTTATAGAAGAATATTTTTTTTTTTCAAAACAAGAAAACAATCTCCATTGAAGAAATTCAAATTCTCAATCATATTGAAGAGAACCGATTTTCTCAATTCAAGGAAATATATTCTTATATGAGACAATATTCTCTTGAATTGTTTGAAATTATTAAAATTCTTGGATTGAGAGAATAGTTCGACTTGTTTTTTTTAAGTAGGTATAGGTACTTATTTGAATTTCTTTTCCGTTAACTTCTTCTCGTTTGTTTCACTGATCATCTACCGTACCCAACTCTACGGTTTATCTAACAAACTACAATAGCCCTTGGGGGACGCATTTCTTTAAACTCCATTTAAAAGGTTACCAGTTAGGTTACCTTAAGGATTTCACTGGAAATAAATAATACCTTTAAAGAAATTGATTCTATTCTGAAAATCTTACGTTTGAATGTAGAAACCTTTACTTTGTTCCTTGTCGGTGGGGGGTAAAATGTAAGATAAATGTAAGACAATAGGTAGTACGCTTTGACGCATATGGCAGCGATGAGGCTTGCCACCCATCATGCCGCGTCAAAGTGGGTGAAGGGCACAAAGAGTGTTCCAGACACACAACACGCATGTCAAGGTGTGGGTGCTTTTTTATCGGAAAGAATGAGCGAATGTATGAAAGGGTATGAATGTGTAAGTTCCAGGCTAATCTGGATCCGTTTCAAAGTGGGGATGACTAGGATCTTACTCATAGTTGGGTATGGTCCTGGGAACGATGCCATAGAGACGGAAAAGGAAGAGTTCTGGAATGGCGTGAGAAAGATTGCAGAAGATAAAAATGAAAATGAAAGATTGATCTTGGCAGGTGATTTGAATGGATGGGTGGGTGTTAGGAGGAATGAACTTGAAAGTGTTTTGGGAATGAATGGAGACAGTAGAGTGAACGATAATGGCAAACGAATAATTGATGTGTGCTTGGAGATGGATCTCTTTGTGGCGAATACCTTTTTCGCCCACAAGGAGATCCACATGTATACCTGGGAGAGAGGGAATGAAAGATCGATGATTGACCTCGTGTGTGTGGACTCTCGTCTCAGGAAGGCGACCACGGATACTAGAGTGTATCGAGGCGCTGAGCTGGAGACGGATCATTTTCTTGTCGTCTCAAGAATAAATCTATTCTCCGGTTGGCGTTCGAGAACACAAAAGTCCACGCCAACTATGAGATTGAGAGTCGAAAAACTGAAAGATGAGAGTGTAACGAATGAATATGTAAAAACTGTGAATGAGAAGCTGAGTACGAACGAAAAGAATGATCTAACGATGAATGAAAGGTGGGATGTCTTAAAAAGTGTGCTTGTAGGAAGTGCAAAAGAAACATGTGGTGAAGCTAAAGTTGGACGTAAGAAAGGCGATGCATGGTGGGATAATGATGTGAAAGAAGCTGTAGATAAGAAGAAGAATGCTTGGAAAGACTTACTGAATGTGAAACAGTGTGACACATGTGAAAAAGAGCGAAAGAAAGAAGTTTACAAGACATGCAAGAAGGAAGTGCGTGAAGTTGTGAAAATGAAGAAAAAAATGCTTGAAGATGAAGAATGTAAGAAATTGTCTACGTATGCGAGTGAAAATATGAAGATTTTTTGGAAGGAAGTGAAACGAAAGAGGACGGGTTCAAGTGTGAACAGTATGAAAGGGATAAAAGACAAGGATGGATGTGTGTTAGTGAATGATGAATGTGTGCTACAGAGATGGAAGGAATATTTCGAAGATCTGTTTGAATGTGATGGTACAAATGCAAATGAGTATGACGACAGTGAAAGCAGTGTGAATGAAAACGATATGATAGACATGAATGAGATTTTGAATGCATTAAAAAAAGCGAAGTGCGGTAAAGCTGTAGGGTATGATTGTGTTGCCGTTGAGCTCATCAAGTCTGGTGGACCGGGGGCTCTCGCGTGGTGTTTGGAACTTTTCAACGATTGTTGGAGAGAAGGTGTTACACCAGAGGATTGGAAGAGGGCTATCATCTGCCCCCTGTACAAAGGGAAAGGCTCTAGGCTTGAGTGCGGGAGTTATCGGGCTATTAGCTTGCTGAGCTCAATAGGGAAACTGTATGGTAGAATTTTGATTGAGAGAGTACGAAAGATAACTGAGTGTAAGATATGGGATGCGCAAGGAGCTTTTTTGAATGGCAGAGGGTGCACCGATCAGATCTTCTCCCTGCGAATGGTTATAGAGAAGTTTCTGGGTAAACACCAGAGGCTTTTTTGTGCGTTCGTGGATCTGGAGAAAGCATATGATCGAGTGGACCGGGAAAGGTTGTGGCGCGTGTTGTCGGAGTATGGGGTGAGCAGCCGGTTGATCCGCGCAATATCTTCACTTTACGTGGGAAGCTCCGCTTGCGTGAGGGTAAATAACACTCTCTCGGAGTGGTTTGTCCTCACCAAAGGAGTGAAGCAAGGTTGTGTCATGTCTCCGTGGCTGTTCAACCTATTCTTCGACTACTGTATGCGACCTGTGAAAGAGATGGATGTTGGTGTCGAGCTGAATGGGTTTCGGGTGAATGCATTGATGTACGCAGATGATTTGGTGTTAATGGCTGAGAGTGAAAGGGACTTACAAGAGATTGTTACGTGTGTGTATGATAGTTGCAATTTGAATGGTTTGAAAATGAACGTTATGAAGACGAAAGTTCTTGTTTTTGAAAGAGAGAATGAAAAAACGATTTGCGAGATTAAAGTTGGTGACGAATGTTTGGAGCAAGTAAGTGAGTATGTATATTTGGGAAGTATGTTTACGAGGGATGGAAGATGCGATAGGGACATTGAAAGAAGGAAAGTGGCCGGTGCTAGAGTAAACGGTGCACTTCGACCCATTGTCAGCAATGACAATGTGTCGAACATGGCTAAAATGCTGGTGCACAATACCATTTTGGTACCGTCACTTACGTATGCAAGCGAGACATGGACGTGGTTGAAGAAGGACGAAAGTGGAATAAATGCAGTAGAGATGCGATCGTTGAGAAGAATGGTTGGTAAAACGCTGCGTGATAGAGTGAAGAATGAGGATATTAGAAGAATGAGCGGATGCAAGAAGACTGTTGTGGACAGAATGCGTGTAAATAAATTGAGATGGTTTGGTCATGTGGAACGAATGAAAGAGGAAAGAATGACAAAGAGGATATACTTATCTGAAAGAAAGGGTGTGAGGAAACGCGGGCGTCCGAGAACCACGTGGCTTGATCACGTGGATCAAATTCTCAAGGACGGCCGCGTGTTGAGTAAGAGGAACCGACGTGCGTGTATGAGGAACTGTATGAATGTGGAGGAAGCGAAGGAAGTGTGTAAAGATAGATCTGTTTGGCGTTCCGTTCTCTCTGCCTACCCCACTTGGGACACGGCGTGAGGGTATAGTATAGTAGTAGTATAGTAACCTTTACTTTACGTATTTAATGCAGCAAATCGTTTTAATATTACTACCTAAATCATAAAATGTACAGTAATATCTTTAATAATGTATTTAAGATTTTATTTGTAATGTATCAGGAGAATGAATGAATGTGAGAGGAGTGTTGTTTTTTTTTTTTTGTTTATTTTTTTTTAAAATGTACAATCGTTGAAACAATATATCACCAATTAGCTACAATTAAGTTGCAGCAGCCTCACTAGGTTGCCCTGTATCGAGGCGTGCTGCGTAAAAAATATATATAAAAAAACATACAATCAACAAGTTGTTGTTAGATGTTGTTGTTGTTGTTGATAGAATGCGTGTAAATAAATTGAGATGGTTTTGGAGATGGAACGAATGGACGGGGAAAGAATGACAATAAGGATATACTTATCTGAAAGAAAGGGTGTGAGGAAGCGCGGGCGTCCGAGAACTACGTGGCTTGACCACGTGGATCAAATTCTCAAGTACGATCGAATGTTAAGTAAGAGAAATTGGCGCGCGTGTATGAGAAACTGTATGAATGTAGAGGAAGCGAAAGAAGTATGTGAGGATAGATCAACATGGCGTTCCGTTCTCTCTGCCTACCCTACCTGGGACACGGCGTGCGGGTATAGTATAGTAGTAGTATAGTATTTACTAATGTATTCTATATCCCAACCCACCATCTCTCTAATGAACTAGGCAGGAAGGAAGGAAGGAATCGCAGACTAGTCTGTCGATGTACACATTCTTATTTATTAACTTTAATGCAATCATGCCTCTTTTCTAACTCAACATGCGTTTGTCCTAGGAATAGGGAATCAAAATGGAGGAAATACGTCACTCTCCAATATATTATGGTGCTTGACTATCTTTAGATATACTAACGTCATCTATCATCAATCATTCCTTTAACTTGTTCGTAATATTATGAAAAACATCACCCAGTGTAATTTATTATGACACGACTTTCGCTGTAAACAAACAAAACAAACAAACACAGTTGTAGCAAAACAATGTTTTAGTAAAAGCGAAGCACAATGTACTATAAATAAAATTACTGACGCATAATTATTACAATGATATAAAGTGAATACACAATATAAAAATAACAAAAAGGAGGAAAAATGTAATATCATCATCGAATATATAATATGTATGTAATGCATTAGTTGAATTAAATTATATTGTTTGATATCAATTCAACCAATGCGGCATATCGAAGATAATTAAATGTAACTTTTTGACTATCTACAAAAAAGTACCTTACATTTAGAAGATTTTTCTACATCTAGGAAACCTATCTATTATTTATTTATTTATTTATTTTATTCTTTACTGTACATTGGTTACAATATTACATAGTGAAATAGTGGCATAAAAATAACAATTATAAATTCAATGTACAGAGGGCGAGTTTATCGCTAAAATGCGATGTCTTCCAACTAACCCGGTAACTAAAACTAAACAAAATTAAAAAAAAAAAAAAAAGAAACACATGCATACATATATACACCCTTACATATCAACAGTCATAAAAGAAATAAAAATACAACACAAAGTAAACAAAAGAAAAGAAAAAGAACACATGCAAGCAACAATGCACTTACGGACACATAATAATAAAAGTATAACATATTAAATTGCAGCGTGCACATGCATAGGGAAAGGGAAAAGGATTTAGGAGTCAGATGCTAAATTCAATGAGAGAAAATGATTTTTGACAGCTTGTCTGAAAGAATTAAAGGTTGTTATCATCCTGATTTTCGAAGGAAGATTGTTCCAACTGCGAGCACCATGAACAAGGAATGAGTTAGATAAAAAGCTTGTACTGTGTGCTGGTATAGCTAGAAGACGCTCTCTGTTAGATCGCAAGGGTAAACCATGACTCGCTAGATACTCGAATTTGACTTTAAGATAGTAAGGGGAGGACGCTAAAAATAAAGCTTTAAAAACTAGACATAAAATGTGTAGATCACGTCTTTGACGTATGGTGGTCCACTTCAGCTGGTTTCTGTACGAGGTTATGTGATCAGTTTTTTTGAGGTTAAAAATATAACGGATGCCTGCGTTTTGAAGTCTCTCAACTTTAGTCAAGAGAACCTCATTAAGATCAATATAAGCAATGTCTGCATAGTCAAGGATCGGTATTAATAAGGATTGAACGAGTAGGATCTTAGTCTTCACTGGCAAGAATCTTTGCAGTCTTTTGAGATTATGTAACGAATAAAAGAATTTTTTTCGAATAGAATTTATATGCTGTTGCCAAGACAGTCTCTGGTCAATAATCAGACCAAGATTCCTAACCGTTTTTGAATATGGAACTGTATCGTGATTCATTTGCGTGGGAGGTATCCTTATATTGTTAAGTCTACCAATTAAATGGTGGCTCCCTATAAATATTGACTGTGATTTGGATGGGTTAAGAATGAGTCCATTGCTGGAAGCCCAATCAGAAATTTGCTTTAGGCATTGTGATTTACAGTCAATTGCAGTTGCAAGGTCATCTAACTTAAAGTGAGTATAAACCTGCAAATCATCCGCGTATAGATGATATTGACATGAAATATGTCGCGCAATTGGATTAATAAAAATCGAGAATAGAAGGGGAGAGAGGATTCCGCCTTGCGGTACCCCTGCCCTTAATTCCACCCACTCAGAACTAACACCACTCTGCAATCGAACGCACTGTGCACGACCCCTGAGATACGACTCAAACCATGCAGCACAAGATGGAGATATATTGAGTTGATTGAGTGTAGCCAAGAGTAGATCAAAATCTACAGAGTTGAATGCACTACTAAAATCCAACAACGTTAAATGTGTCAGCAACCCTCTGTCCATAGCAACTCTAACGTCATCTGTGATCTTAACCAGAGCAGTTACTGTGCTGTGCCCTTCACGGAATCCCGATTGGAAATTATTATGAAAACCATTTTCTGTGAGATATTGGTTGAAGTGTAAATACGCAAGTTTTTCTATTACCTTAGAAAAAAAAGGAAGTATGGAAATGGGGCGAAAGTCCTGGGGACCCGCGACAGTGCTTTTTTTTGGGAGTGGAATGATAAAAGCTCTCTTCCATTTTCCTGGAAATGAGCCACTTTCGAATGAGCAATTAATGATGTGAGTGAGATAAGGAAGAATAGTATGTAGAAAGTGTGACACAAATGTTATACTTATATCATCACTTCCCGAAGCTTTGGATTTGATAGAGGTAATGCAGCGTTTAACCTCTAAATCTGACACGACAGGGAAATCAAAACTAGGTCCAGATATACGTGAGTGAGTGTTTAATCCTTGTAAGGTGTTTAACTTGGTAGCATCATCTAGAATGGTGGGAGGTGAGGCAAAATGTGCATTGAGTACGTTCGGATCTAAAGTAGGGTCACCACACGTCATCCCATGTTTAGGGAGCACCAGCGAGTCAAGTCGTTTCCATGCTTGTGTTTGGGAGCAATTTTTGAATAAGTCCTGAGTATAAGATATTTTAGCGTTTCGACATCTCTTGGCACACAACCTACGAAGACTTATGAAATTTACCCAATTTACTGCAGTTGGAGATAGTTTGTGCTTGATACGCGCCCTATCTCTTTGCCTCATCAGCTTACGGATGTCATCGGTCATCCATTGGTTGTTTGGATTCTTTATTTTAACTTTTCTAAGCGGAGCATGTCTCTCAAGAAGATGACATATGTTACAATTTAGAATCTCTACCTTTTCATCAATGGACTCGGCAAGCATAATGCCATCCCAGTCAAGAGACTCGGCATCGGAGACAAGAGCAGCAGTATCAACACGACGAAAGTTGCGAACCATAGATATTTTAGGTTTTGGCTTCGGTACTCTGAGCGAATATACCAAGAAGAGTAGGTCATGATGCGAGAAACCAGAAGCAGACAATTGACCATGTGACCTCACCATGCTCGTTTGAGAAACTATAATATTATCAATGAGAGATTGTGAATTTTGAAGAACGTGTGTGGGTTGCAGAGGAAGGATGTTTAGACAAGCAGAAGAAGTTATTTGTAAAAGTCTCGTTGATCGCGTATCGTGTTTTAAAAGACATGTATTGAAATCACCCATAATGATAACATTGTGATGATTAGAAGACAGATTCTCCAATAAAGTTTCCAAGTGGTCGAAGTAGTTAGATGTGGGAGGACAATAAATGACACCAAGAAGAACAGAAGAGTGTAATAAACTCACCTTAACAAACAAGTACTCAGGATAACCAACAGAATGATTAGAAGAAGAATGCTCGATAATCTCATAGGATAGATCGTCACGAAGATATATACACACTCCGCCTCCGCGTCGCTCCAGACGGTCATTCCGAATCAATTTAAATCCGGATAATTGAAACAACGAAGAAGGCAGAGTAGGTTTTAACCACGATTCAGAGATCAGTAGCGCATGAAAATCAAGACCCTGAAATGTATCCACTAATTCATCATGATGATAAGGAACACTCTGGGCATTGATATGGCATACCTTGATATTGTGCTTGGCATTCACTGTAAAAGAATTCCTGAGAGAGGACCGCAGGCAGTTGAAGCTGTCATCCACAGTCGAAGACCCCGATAAATTAATAGCATCTGTAGGGGAGGAAGGGGGAGATGGGAAAAGAAAGGAAGAAGAAATGACATCATTAGATGCCATTATACCGCGGAACGCAACTCAGGTTACGCCGCGAGATGTGTGGCGCATGCAATACCTATTAAAAAAATATATAAAAACACAAAAAAAAAAAAAAAAAAAAAAACAAAAAAAATCAGGCAATGCCCAGCGAGATGTGAGTTGCTGTGTCGATATTAAAATGTATAAATTATTTCGAATCATACTGATATTACACAAATTCAACAATATAAATCACTGAGATTCTATATTTCAAAGTACAATGAATAATTTTGTGAAACAAAAGTATCCAAACGATCACACAAGATCAACAAACACATCACCATACACTGTGTGAGCGTAAGCTACATCTAATTAAATTAAAATAACAACAAAAAAAACATTAACAGTAAAAAAGTAAACAAATATGCTTGCTCGGTATGGAAATCGATATAAAATTAAACATAATTGATCAGTAGTCACAGTGAAAAAGAATAATGACTACATATAAAAATAAAAACAAATAAATCGCTCACCGATTATTATTCCCGTAACATATATCCATATGCAATCACCACATGCACAAGTAATAGTAACACATGACAAGATCAAAATATATAAATGCATGTGAGATAGGCATACTTTAAGTCTATACGATACACAAGGATTTGCAACACTTTATAAAATCACATTCATATAATCATTATAGATTCTGTTATTAAACGGAAGCACTGATAAAACACATTAAACAGATGATTAAAAACAATAATTAGGTATATAGAATTCGTTTCACATGATTTGACTATGAATAAAACTTTCAGAATACTCAACATACTATATATCTGTTCTACACAAAAAAAAAACAAATATTAAATTTTAAGGTTAACTGTAATTGAAATTCAAAAAAGAAAACAATTATATTTATTATAAACTATAACGATGAAAGTAACAGACTGTTTTACCGACACAACACTTCCGTGGTTTGCAGGAAACTATTATGTAGGTACTATCATCTATACCACTACAAGACAATAAGGTTAATGTGTATGTTCATTCTAGAATTTCTATCCATAATTTAGGTAATCAATTACGACATGCTAGCGAAGTGCAAATCATTATAAAACATTAAAAATGAAAGAGAAGATATCTGTTCTACGAGAACACGAAATGAATCACTCCAGAGGTGACACTATAATAACTGTAGATCGACCGCAACTGTAGTTCCACAATAAAATAAAACAACAATAGCAATCATAGTGTTTAAGCAAATTTAAAAGAGTGCAACATAAAGTGTAAACATTCAACCAACTGCATAAAAAATAAACATAATTTAAACATCATCTCAAAAGTACCCGGTGCACACAGCTAGTACACTTGTTGTCCATTGGTCGCACTAATGAAATAGGCAAATGCCTAAATGAGTAGGTAACATAGACACACAAACAGGGTACAGTAGAACCAATGATTACGTACACAATTATATTTATAAACAGTCAATCTTTTCTAAACTGTCAATTGCAATTGGTTTTGACCCTTCATCCACCTTCACTAGTACGATGCCATCCCTGGTCCAGACGTACTTACATTTTTTCTCTCGCTTCTTGCAGCGAGCCAGATAGAGGAGATGTCTGGATTTGGGTGTGAGCGCCTCGGAGATAAAAACTTGCAACTGTGGTCCAGCTAGTCCCAGTGAACAAGTATTAAGTTTGTCGTTACCAACTTTGGTACGGTTAAAATTTCTAACTGCCAGGAGCAATTCCTCCCTCACCATGTTGGTACTTAATTTGGCGTGAATGATACCCATAGCACCCTTGGTCCTAACTCTTGCGATCTCACATACATCACCCATACGTACTTCTGCGCCCACCGTTTTACAAATGTTTGAGAAAATGGCCTTAAGATTCTGAATGGACTCTTCCGGTAGCCCTGGAACGCCCCTTATCTCCACAGTAGAACGGTTTGCTGCCCTCTCTTGGCGCTCGTGCCGTCCCTCCAATTTCTCCACCTGCTCTCGCATGGACGCCAACTCCACCAAGACAGAGCTATCCGCTCCGCCAGCAGCACGGTCAACTCTCTCAGTGAGCTCCTTAATGATTCCATCCTTCCTGAGATTCTCGTCTTTTAGTTCTGTAATTGTGGCTTGCATTTTCTTTACCTTGTCTTCTAACGCTGAAAGCCTTTCAGTCATATCTGCGGTTATCGCAGATTCAGCTCCGTTACCAGGCAGGTGACAGCTTGCGGCACCCTGTCGGATTGGAGAGGCAGACTGACTTGACCGTGGATCCATCTTTTTACACTCTCCGCACCTCCATTGGGCCTTGTTCAGCTGAGACATTCTTTTGAAGTTCGTAGGGGTAAGGCCTACACAGCCATAATGGAAACCTTCCATGCACCTTAGGCACTTGAGCCTCTTGGTTGGACTAACTTCGCTCCCGCAACCATTACAAGAAGTATTTTTAGGCGTTGCCGGAGACATAATCACCTTCAATGGTAAAAAAGAGTCAATTATCAGGGTTTCACTGTAGTTAAAATAAGACGATCGTTTGCTTACCGTGCTGTTAATACAACAATAAACTCATGTGTACTTTTCATATGCGCTCACACATCCCGCAACCGTCGGATCACTCAACAAATGCACCCCATCAATGCGCGACGTTCTGTTTAGTCTGTGTGAGATTCTTTATGTCAGTTGATTCACTAAATCTGACACTATTTTTATTTAATATTCAGCAATTGTTTGAGCAATTGTCCACGGGATTTCATCCATCGGGAATCATGTCAATCAATCTATCTATGTAACCTATCTATCTTTCATTTACCTATCTAACTTAACAACATAACTTGTGTAAACTTTTCAAATTGAACAGTAAATTTAATGATACGATGGCATGCTACTTGGTAAATGTTCTTTATTCGTACTTATATTTACGTTTCAGAATACTCGACAACACATATAACACCAATAGGTGTCTGTAAGGAATATGAGTATAACATTTCCACAACTTAATTTATATTCGCATCGATGAGTTGAATATAGTAGATGACTTAAACGTAACGTTGAAGTATCAGCCCTTTTGTATTACCTACACTGGAAATATTTCATAGGTATACAGGAGACCGAATCCATTCTTTACTTATTTTTATTTACTTATTTAATGGGATTTTGGTTAGGTACTGATACATAACATAACATGCATAGACAATTCACACAGATCGAGCTAGTCCCAAACTAAGATTGAATCTTGTATTATGGGTACTAACTCAACGATACACATGTACTAAACACATATATGTGTTTAGTACATGTGTATGTGGATGAGTGTGTTTGTGTATGTGGATGTATGTGAGCGTGTGTGTTGTGTTATGATTAAATAAGGTAAGGAAAATAACCTTAGTAACTGAAGTAAAGAAAATTGAGCGCTGAGACAAAGTAAGGTGAAAACTGGCTCAGTCTACCTTGGTACGGGCTCATGCCCAGTTAGGTAGATTTTTTGTGATTTTTATATTTTTAATACTGTTTTATAAATGAAATAAATAAATAAATAAATATACATGTAACACCCAGACCCAGAACAATTTGAAAAAGGTCATTTTTCGTTTTGCCCTGGCCGGGAATCGAATCCAGGACCTCGTAATTCAAAGGCAACAACGTTACCTCTGCGCCACACCGGCCGACAACTAACACTTAACACATTGTGATACTCACAGAACGCCAATATTTTGTATTTTTTTTTTATTACTATGTAATTAAAAACTGTTAAAATAGTTCAACGCTGTATGCTATAAAGAAAAATTACTGAAATAATGTAAAGAAATTAAAATTAGAGATGCTCCCTGTATCTAATATCAAATGATTGTATGAATGCAACTTCGCCTTATATATTTTCCATAACAAAGAATATAAGGAAGCGGATTAAAATAAACAATGCATTAGTGTCTATAATAATAAGTGGACGACAAATACTCGTAAATATAATTAATGTAATCTTAGCAGGTACATACACAATATATGTAATAGTAGATAGTTATATGCATACCAATATAATAGTACGGTTATGCATGTTCAGTAGTAGTGTGACACTTTCGATTTATATAGGTTTGTATTACGAGATTTAAATAGGAAAGTGTTCGATTATTATTATTTCATAGGTCGTAATTACAATAATAATTATTTGTTGTCAATAAATTTAAAACTATTCTATTCTTCTCAAGACTCAAGACATCTCAAAAAAATGTTTTTTTTTTTAAATCAGTGCAGCATCCGGCAAAGAATTGGTCCCCCACTCTTTTCCGTGAGTTTCATGTAAAAGACATATTCGAAAAAAATAAAGTCATTTTACATCTAAAATTTAACGATGAGGTTTTCTACCATCCTAAATGTCTTAAATTTTTATTTAAGACAGCTTGTATGTTTATTGCATATGGCTGGTCTGCTGGCTACCCTACTTGTAGAGTATGCCGTGATGGTATAGTAGTAGTTGTATTTTTTTTATAAATATTGATTTGTTACCTAGGTTAAGAAAATGCATTTTTATCAACTTGTTCGCTTCTCTCGGATAGACAATCCCAAATTCTCCTGTCGGATAGATATTCCAAAGATTTAACACACGAGGGTTACACTGGCCGGCCAGCCCTTTAGGCTGCCCAATATGACGCCTCCAGTGTGGACAAGATTTGCTAAGCGTAGAATTTCAGATAAATGGAAGTCCTCAGATTTCGGCCCTTTTTGCACCAATTTTTTTGGTGTGTGGCCGCTAAATCTAGAGTGCTCCCTCGGGGCAGCATTTCTCGCTTTAATGCGACATTAAATCCTGTTTGTGCATGTCAGTGTCGTTATGGAGATACATATCTCCAGGTACGGCACTAGGTATGAGGCGGGCGCTGCCCTTTAAATAAAAAAATAAATAAATTTCGGCGCTATCTGAGTGATCGGTGGTGGGTATCCTTGAATATGAATAAGGTTTTGATTTAAACTACTACTACTATACCATCACGGCATATCCCATAAGTGGGGTAGCCAGCAGATCAGCTGCATGTAGGAAACATGCAAGCTGTCCTCTTCGTGCCAATATAAAATCAAGACATTCAGGATGGGTGGCAAACATCATCGCTGAATTTAAGATGTAAAATGTCTTATTTTTTTCGAACACCTGCCTTTTACAGGACACTCGAAAACTTACTCAGAAGAGTGGGAGACCAATTCTTTACCTCACTTTATTCTCACACCAGACACGGCTAGTGAGTCTAGTTTAAATACCAATTCATTTTTTGTAAATATTGGAGCTTAAGACGTGAAAAAGAAGGATAATGAAGGATTATTCCTCCTTCAATCCTTTACATTAGTTAGAAGATACTTACATCTAAAAAAAAGAGAAACATTTAAACGGGCGACCAAAAACAAAACAAATGGTTGACTACCAATGAAGTGATTCTAATACTAATTGTGCGACGAGAATCTAAACGAACGACTTACGTCAAATGACATATAATTCACAGCCGAGCTACAAAAATGGGCCACACTTATACCAGGTGAGCGACTGAAAAAATTAAACGAGCAATGAAAAAAGCCGACTGAGCGACCCTTAGCGATTGATAGACAGGAAATTCCAAAAAAAATAAGTCAATTCGATGAAACGATAAGATGATACGTTTGTATACAAGATTCATATCTTAGTTTGGGACTAGCTTGGTCTGTGTGAATTGTCTATACATGTTATGTTATGAGGTTTGCAACCCATCCTGAATTTCTTATTTTTTGTTGTCACTGAGAGGACAGCTAGTATGTTTATTGCATTTATTTTGATTTATTTATCGCGCTATAGCGCGATTTCTTCCGACTAACCCAAAAGCATGTAGTTGGTCTGCTGGCTGTCCCACTTGTGGGATATGCCGTGACAGTATATTTGTAGTAGTATTTACTAGTAAAATGTAAATTCAAAGGGCAATATTTATCTTAGAAATTCGTAGGAAATTATTTGAATTTGCTTTTCTCTTACCAGTTTATTGTTAAGTTATTCTTAGGAGTTTCCAACTCATCAAATTGATTCGCTTTCTAAGAATAATATTTTTGGGAAAACTTCTAAGAGAACACAAAGAGAGAGTGAGCGATTAGCATAATTCGTTTTGGTTCATTTCATTTTTTTCCGGAATTCGGAAAATAATATGATTTATGTAAAAATATTCATCCCGAAATTATGTAAAATAAATTCCATTTCCTATTGTTTTCCTCAGAACGGGTTGGTCAGTAAATTAACTAGAGATAGTGGAAAAACTGCTTTTAGAATCTTGGACTTCTGCGCGTTAAGTTTGCGATTCGAATCCTGTTGCCAAACTATGCTCCACCTTGACAAACTCGAAAATTATTTTAAATGAAAAAATGCGTCTAAAAACGTGATCTGTACGTCAAAAAATATTAAATACTTTCAGGATCGGTGGCATGTCTCATCGCTGTTAATAATATTTTTTATATCCTAAAATAGATTTATGGATCATCTGTCTTTTGCGGGGCAACCACAAATTTTGTAAAAGAGTGAAAATTACTCAATTCTGGAATGCGAATTCATTTTTATACGCAGTTTATTTATTTTTCTTGATTCCAATCTTTCACAGTTCACTGTTGCACGGTAACAGCATTCTTACAGCGTCTGAATGTCGAAAAAGAAGTCAATATTGATACAAAATCACTTCCGAAAAAAAATATTCCAATTTTCCTAAGAATGTTTTAAAAGAATGAAAAACAAAATCGAATGAAAAAAACAAGAAAAAAACATTCAAGTGATAATTATAAAAACACTGTTTTGAGATGAATAATGAAATTTTATTCCGTCGAAAAAAAATGTACCTACCTAGTAAAAGGGAATGGGATAAAAACCGCAATGCTGCAGTGTTCTTCTATTCTTCCCATCCTATAGTCATAATATTGTATGTAGTTCTATAGTCCCATATACCACCTACCAACACGTACAGATAACAAAAATAATAATATTATGTACTACCTATATCACTCCACAATATATAGGTATTATACATAACTATTACAATTATATTGGGTTGTATTCATATACATTTTCCTTTTCATTTCTTCTCATTATTCCTTCCTGAGAATCGGCGCGCTCTCTTTCGCCTGGGGGAAACATGAAAACACGACACGAAAAGATAACCACAACATTGTAAAAGGGGAAAATTGTGGAAACATGTTTTTGAAAAACTTTCACAAAACCAACTAAGATATTTAGAAAATAAAATGGAATAAAAATAGCTAAGATTTTATTTAAAATGTGTTAAAAATTGTATCTCTGAATGCGTGGGTTAATGATATATTATGATTAATGAATTAAAATATAAGTGAAATATATTTGTGTACCTTTATTCTATTCATTTCAAGTGAGAGAAGTTTTAAATGTAATGATGTTTATATTGTGTTTTGAAATCAAAACATAAATAGATCAGGGAAGCACTGTGTACCTATTATTACATTACATAGTAGATCAAATATATAACAGGGGCCTACCTAACTGTCACTTGGAAAACATTGACATTACGAAAATAATTAATTAATACTATTTTCAGAGCTTTACTGAAAGAAATGACTTGAAAGCAATTCGTAAAATATATAAGACTATTGTATGTTTAATTGTTTGTATTTCTTCAGTCATAAATTAATGTTTTTAGAATAAAATAAATCAAAAACAAACCTTTGGTGGTCCCGAGGGAATTTGCAATAAACATAGAAGTACGAATATCCAAACTGCAACAAACACTAAAATAATTTTGAAGTTTCGTCTCATTTTAATACACTAATAAATGTTTGAATTTAAATAATATAAACACGTTAAATAATAAAATAATTGTTATTTACAACACTAAATATCACGATCGATACATAGGATGCGATCCCCGCCAGCTGACCGACTATCAACACGAACCGCCGCCATTAACTGAATTGGTTTTGTTAGTTCCACTTTCGACCATAACTCCTTCTCTTTGTCGCCCCACTCACTATCATTGCGGGGGAGCGAAATTCAATCAAAAATATAAACATTCTTGAAAAACTTTAATGTTTTACATATTTAAATTAATTTCAGCTAAAACATCAACATTGTTACATGGAAGTTCGCAAATCAAAACGGTAGGTGAAATGGCAATTTTCTTTTTTTGAAATAAGAGTTAAGGTGTGGGATACACCAGAGTCATCTTTAGGAATGATACGTAATAATTTTGAGCATAGGAGCAAACCACTTTGTACACTAGTGGTGCCTAAGCTTAAAACAACTGGTGGTGGTCTACTGATGAAATACTTTATTTTATTTTCATAGGAATTCAAAAGATGTCTCTTAAACCTGTATATAATAAATTTGTATTACCTACGTTAATCGTATCGAAAATAAAATGTTTAAGTCGGTATTTAATTGAAATATTTATTTTTATTTTACGTTTTATTTTTTTTAATTAACTAATTATAATTTAATTACAAAGCATCGTCTCTCGACTTCCTAAGTATTTTCCTCCTTTGCCACCACTTCTCTCATCCTTTTTTGTTTGGAACGAATCGTTACAATTTTTTGACAGTTCACTTTTTGCTAACGTCGCGTGGGGTTGTTTTGCGCATTCGTGCGATATTTATTTATGTAAAATACAATAATATTTTATCAAATATTGTGAATAAAAGTGTACAATTCAGAATAATACAACAATAAACTTGTAAGTATAATCATATCTAACTCATGTTAAGTCATAAGAATGTAAAAATATCAGAAAATCAACGAGGCTGATTATCAGGTTACGATAATATTTATGAATTCGTAATTTTACTTCATAATTTCATATGTTTTTTTTTATTATTTATGAAGTTGACGTATATTTTATATTTTTGTTTACGTATCAGATGTTTCTTTATCAATAAATAGACTTTATATTCATTAGTCGTCATTCTTGTTTACTGTTTAATAAGATGTTTATAAATATATCGTTTTGGTACAGAAATGTGACAGATTTAGTATAGGTAGGTACTGTTGTTACACTAGCATGTTGGTTTAATCTGGTTTGTGTGTGTTATTTGCGTACATATGTACTAATTTATCTTATCTTTATTCTTTAGGATTATCTCGCACTCGACTATGAATTTGGTATACATATTAATAATTTATGATATACAAATAAGGAACCGCGACATACGATCCAATGTGCGTACTCAGTATACCTAGTAAATTTGTTACTAAATATCTGCATACTTATGTATTCTACGTATATGTTTATAATATCTATCTCAGCAAAAACAATAGTAAATTTATTGTTTAAAAACGTGCATTACACGAGTGTTTTTCTACAATATTCAAAGATAATCATTCTTGGAAAGAGGTTTGGTATGCATGAAAGAAGGCAGGTGTACCTAAGTAGGGTCGTATGTCGTTTACCCGTTTTTACTCATTGCGTACTCTTAATAACATAAGACATACTCTTCCCCAAGATATTTCCAGACTATCCCTTGACGTCGTTGTCACAAGAACAGTTTAAAATGTAAAAAAATCCGGAAATATTATTGTGTGAAAAAAAAAATATTTTTAATAAATTATCGTTATTGGACATCTTCAAAACAATAAAGTCAAGGACTTCATATCTCTGGTATTGTAAATATGACTACGAATCTTTACAGATCGCATTGACACATAGCCTCATTTGTAACATATTCAGAAACACGCACATTTGCAGGAGGATACAGAACGCAGAAACCTCTGTGAGAGTTCAGAGTTCCAGACCCAACGAAATGTTGTACGTTTCATTTTTCCTTTATAAATTTAGGGGGAAGAAAGACAGAGAATTTTGCTCGATGGATGAATTTGGACACTTCCTTTTAAAACAATAAGTTTAATTAATAAATCTCCAGCTATAATTACCACACTATTAGGGATACAGACAACAACTGAGAAGAGAACTCCGCCCTTCGCCTCTTCGTCTTATCTCCGGTCAACTAGTTATTCAAGCAACCCCCCTCCCCTCCTGAAGATACCTACCACTGCTGTAGGCGAATCGCCGAGTGAATTATTTATACCCACTAGACCACGGCCTCATAGCCCGGAACAAGTTAATACTTATTAAGTAGGTATTAGAAATCATGTTACAAATGATGTTGTGCGCTGGCGCACCCAGCAGAGACCTGTAATCTCCGTATTACAGGAGAGACGATGGTCCTGGCTGGGACATGTTTTGAGAATGCCCAATGATAGTTTGCCAAAAAGAGCACTGTTCTTCTGTCCGCAAGGGTTCCGTCGGCCCGGGCGTCCCTCTTTCACAATACACCGTTCCTATGACAATGATATCAGAGCGCAGGGAATGTCGTGGAAAGAGGTGACGCAATTGGCGCAGAGACGCTCTTAATGGAGGAGGCTGGTTTCTGCCCTGTGCTCCCAAGAGGAGCGTTGAGGGCGAGATGATGATGATGAAGTATTAGGAATGTTTATAAGAAATTAATAATTGTGTCGGTGCACACGTAGTAGAATTTCATAATTAGGTAAATTGGAACAAGTGTGTCTTTCTGGTACAGATTGTAAATCGAGAGAATGAGAGACGTCTTTCGACTTATCAGGTCAGAAAGAAATACTTGTTTCAATTTACTTTATGTTTATAAAGAACTTAAGTAACTACCACGAAAAATGTACAATTCTTAATTATTGTGAAAATCTGGATGTTTCTCAATGAATTCTCAACATGTATATCCTATCAAATTGCAATAGATATTTTTAATGTCCATTACAGTGTAAATTATGTGCACGATACACATATTACATTATCATTTCCTCAAGTTGACAGAGACAATTTGATTATATCTATAGCACACTGAGAACTTGTTATTCTTACTTAAAAAGTAATAATTAAAACATTATGTTGTATGTAATATTAAATGCTTAATACGATATGACTATTGTCGTATGTACCTACTTGGTTATTGTGAAAGTGTATAATTTAATATATAATGCAACGGTATTTAATTAAATAATAATTTCATATAAGAAAACATAATATTATAAGGTTAATAATAATTTAAGTAGCCAATGCAGCCTTAATTCAAACTATAAAAACGATTGTTTTGTATTTTATTAGTATGGATTTTTCTTATTTTTATTATATCATACATACTTAAATCTGGAAATAAATCTGCACAGCCGTGAAGAGTTCCTCCATATTCTGTTGTAGAATATGGAAATTCAAATTTCTTCATAAAGTCCTTCGAATTATGTTAGTTGGGAGGCTATTCTAAGAAATATTAAATATCTCAAATCCGTAACATTCATCGAAATAAATATAACTCTTCTACTATCAATAATATTTATATGTTTATTTATTCATTAAATTTAATAAAAAAAAATGCATTCGAATTAGATATAATACAATCAATATAAAGTGGACGAGTTTATTTCAAAACCGCGATCTCCTCCAACAAACCCAACCTTTTCTTTACTTTCTGCGCATTTTGAAGTGGTTGTTGTATGGCGCCTTTTCCTCGTGGTTTGTCTGTTTCTGTCTAGCTTTCGGTGATTTTATAATCATCATCTTCAGAAATTGTTGTGAGAAGATCGAAGAATAATTGAGGGATGAGATAATCGCCTATTGTTTTAAATTTAATCATGGCATACAGATCGGCCTACGATAACCTTTTTAATATAGGATTTAATCACATCTAATACAGATAAGGAGTTCAAAGATGTAGGTACCTACGGGATAACGATTGCTGTAGAAGTCCAGATTATCGACTTAAATAATACAAAATCCTTACCTATTCTTATTCGTTCGAAGAATAGGTATCGCGGAGGCTAAATTATCTGTAATTAATTAGTTATGGTGTAAATATCGTAGGTAAATACAATATAGGTTGCATAATTTATTATTTTGTTGTGTATTATGGTATTAATTCGCCTAACGCATTTTGTATTGCATATTCATTAGATACTTATGTTAAAATCCCATTGCTTCTTAACGTTTACGTACGTAATCGTAAACTGGTATCGTGTAAGCGAAAAAACCTCGTCTTGCATTGTGTATTATATTTTTATTTAATTATCTTGTCAGCAAACAAATTAATCGCTATGTCTCGAAAATTGATGTTTGCATAACAGAAAGGTTCGAAGCTGGAATTTGTGGGAATGGTGAACGTACCATGGGTAAAGTGCACTCAAACCGCAGGGTTACTCTTGACAAAACTAAACACGATCTTAATCTAGTCTTGATCTTGATCATACGACGCACGAAGGGACTACGGTGAAAAACACCGCGCTACCGCTAAGCGCGATCGGTTTGCGTGTATTTTGGCCAATAGTCACTTCACTATGATCAAGATCAAGACTAGATTAAGATCGTGTTTAGTTTTGTCAAGAGTAACCCTGCAGACTAAGCCAGTAAGTACCTAAGCATGGGAACATCGTCGTCCAAAATGGAGTTCGCATAATCTGTTGGCTGTGCACATGGATTGTTTATTGAATAATAATAACTTCTCGTGATTTATGTTTAAATAAAGAGATCTATCAATTGTTTCTTTAGACCAGTTATTAATTATAATGTTCCGTATTTTAATTCGTTAAAAGAACACGAATTAAAAATGGTTAAGTAACGAAGGTATTCTGTATTATTTAACTATAGCATATTTGCTTTCATGAAAGGTCAGATTATAAAAGGACATTATTATCGGATTGTCCACGTGCTTAGTTCATTGCACCCTTGAGGTAGTCGTTAAGTGATTACTCGTCCAATTTTCTTTAGAAACGTGTCGTGTGTCGCACTACTATAGTTGAGTAGGTTCTATAATAATTATTCATCAACGATATTCCTAATTACCCCCAGTCTATTGAAGATAGCGTGACTGGATTATAATGATAGTCTCGTACCTCAAATTAGGGATTTACCCCAAGATTTATTAGCAAACTCCAACATTATGTAAGACACTTCAGATTTATTGTATTATGGTTTGCGTAGGAACCTATAGTATTTTTGATGTTTGAATAGGTGTATTATCATTTTGCATGAAATGTTTTATTTTGAATATAACTTCTTACATACCTATTACAAGATTTAAAGTCGTGCGAGTTCAAAGTCAAACTACCTATATTTTCAATACAAAAATGGATCGCAAAGGCTTTCCATTCTCTCTGCCTGTCTCACAAGGAATGTTGCGTGAGGGGATGCATGGATGGATAGATAGACTAATCCCATTCTGTGTTATGAAGATTCTTAAAGTAATGTCTTCATTTTGAATAACGCAGAGAGTATGTCTTATCTCATTGTGACAATGAGTTAAAAAACTAACTCTTGGAGCATCCGGCAAAGAATTGATTTGCCAATCTTTTCCGTTATTTTTCTGAGTGTTCTGAATTTTGCCACCCATGTTGAATGTTTTATTTTATTGTTGACACGAAGAGGACCGCTTGCATATACCTATATTGCATGCGGTTGGTCTGCTTGCTACCCCACTTGTGGTATATGCCGTGATGGGATATAAGTAGTAGTTATAGTTTAATAACATTAAGCGTTGTAATTTAGGGGAGGGTTTTTGTCGGGGGAGTCCTTAAGACAAATCCTGAGCCCTCCCATTGAATTTTTCTTTTTGTTTCGTTGAGTCTCGATGATATAGGAGCTCAGCTCTTAGAAAATCCAGGGGAAAGTGGTGGGAAACCCTTAATGTCTTGTAGTTTAATAACTTTATACTCTTTAAGAATGGTTGGATGGAAGAAATCACTTCATAGTGCATTTATCGTCTTAGTATTTTAAATTTTGTATTGATTTGTGAACGCTGTTGTATAACGATGACGTGCAAAAAGAATAACTAAATAAAAAAAATAAAGATTCTGCGATAGTTAAGAATAGTAGATAAAAATGTTAAGATAGAGGCCCCACAGTTTGAACATACCTGAAAAATAATAATTATCTACTCTTGAAATAAAAATATTTCTTCTAATTGTTTATTATGATATTATTATGAATGAATGTTAGATATTTTGTAGATAGGTATGTATGTTCTTCATTAATTTCGTTTTCATGATTTCGCCTTCATTATTGTTCCGCTTCCACGGGCTTTAGATTATTACCAGATCATATACCGTTACATTACATTATATTACATTACATTAAAATAAATAAAAGCATATGCTATAATGCGCATATTATATTACGTTTCTATATTTTTTCGTATCTTTTCATGAATTATTGTAATGATCAAGTGGCATTCTGTTTTCCGACATACTGCTTCCAAGTGTAAGTAGGTACCTACATTATTATAGGAAAGTGGTATACAGTATTGTATATTAACACGAATTCTCCCCAGTGTGTCCACGTATCGACAGATTTATCCAATATTGTTACATTGTTCGTTTAATTCGATGCTCACCCTTCAATCAACAAGTCGGTAGTTGTGGTCATTTATTACTTTATTTACTCACTCTCTTTATTTTTTATTTAGATTTCGTTCGCTTGTCTCCAATGTCCAATTTAATTTACAAACCTTTTTTTCACTTTGTAAACTCCTTGTTGATTGTTTTTACCTTGTAGATTGACAATGTCCTAACAAGACGAAAGACGTCTCGCTCATTTGTTTTATTTATTTCGCTATGGAATTCTTATAAACACCCACACAATGAATAAATTGTAGACTCCTTATTGTCTTTCACATTCAGTGTATTTGACGCCGTTTAACGGAGCATCCATCTCAAGGGTGTTGTTGAAAGAGCGATGTCTTCAACTTGCTCCTGAACGTTGTCATTGATTTGGTTTTTAAGAAAGTTCTCGGGTAGTCGGTTCCAGATGACGGGTCCTGCGACACCAAAAGCCCTATCATACAAGCAGGACTTGTTTGCTCTATTCATCTCGTCCATCATATTGGTGAATGTCTTATCTGAACTTCGGGGTCTACTCGCAGGTGTTTTGAGAACACAGAGCTCAGAAATTGACTGAGGTGCCATATTATTCAAAGCCTTGTAGACCATGATACACATTATTATTGGACCCTTTAACCTACTCATAACCAGTGCAACTTTTCCAGCAAAGGTGTGATGTGGCAAACCTTATCTTAGCGGAAAATAAGCCTTGCAGCGCTATTGAATGCCATTTGTAGACGATTCAGTTGAATTTGCGGCAGTCTTACATATATTATATTGCAGTAGTCTATAGTCTCCCATTGTAATACAACTGTATAAAAGTTAAGATTTATCTGTCGATTGAAGCAGAAATTCTTGAAAGCTACTTTAATCGACGCAAATATAATGGAGTTTCAATTTAATTTTAGGTATAATATAAACTTGAGCTTCAATTATATTAATCGATAAATTAGCGTTGAGTATTATAATCTTGAGCTTAGTCAGATAACATTTTGTTAAGTATGTTTTGATAGTCAAAAGCACTTATCATCGCTTATATCTACTTAAGATTATACAAGAAACTTTGAACATAAAATAGAAATACATGTAGTAGGAACATAATACATAGTTTTACAGTGGTCATACTACGTGTAATCTACCGGACTAGACCATATTTTAAAGCAGCATGCTAAAATCAATGCTGGCTCGGCGGCACTTCGCTTACTGTTGTACATACACTAACTTGATTCTCCTATAACCAACACTTGGTAAAGAGTGATTTTCTGATAACATCTTTTCGCAAGAACCCCGACCGCCTCACTTGCTAATAATAATTTACTCGGAAAAGTTCTTCACCGTCCCATGTTAGTTAGTTAATCCATTCTATGAAAGCAATGTGTAATACAGAATATAGCCTATATTATGTACATTATACATCCATTTGCTGTATTTGTGTGATGAATCGTTTTATATGTGTGGTCGTTATTGTGGTTCTGTTGTTAGGTTTGAGGCTCTGGTATAAGTCAAATGTAATGAAATCTACAAACATTAAGTAAAAATCGATTGTGAATCGAAATAAATGAACAGTTGTTGCATTATTAAGCTATTAAAAAATAGGACATTCAGAATTGAATACCTCCTCATCCTAGAATTCTAGATTCTTGAATTCTTTTTCCTCTGCTTTCAGTCTCCAAATATGGATAATTTTACTGCAATGCTCTGCATTTTCTCTGCCAACCGCATTCGTAGTTTACATTTTTCAAAATATACTATCACGGTTTATCCTGCAAGTGAGGTAGTCAAAGAACTAACTACATCTATCTAATGATTATATAGATTGTCCTCTAAGCGCCGTAAAATTAGTATTCCAAAACTACTTTAATTTCTCGAAGTACTAATAATATTTTGTACCAAAATTACAAAATAAATTTCTTTACAATGTCGATGACGTCGGCTCACCTCGCTTTTGATAAATTTATGAGATTAAATTCAAGAGGGCAGAAAGTGGTAGAAGTGGATATGTCTGTACTTGTGGCGCTAATGAGCTGAAATGGGAAATATGCTGAGGGTGCTTTTGTTTATATTTACTTCGAGTAGCTATTTTACTTCGGTGATTTTTATGAAGGCCGTTATTTTATCATCGTTCATAAGGGGAGCCTCTTGGCGTTTTGCGTGTCAAGTGTTTGGGAATGTTTCAAATAGCCACGTTTGCTGTCAGCGAAATTAAAAATTCCTAAATACATACCTACAGACATACCATTAGATAGACTTCGTTAAAATGTATACACTTGACTGCTGACTACGTTAAAACGGAATGTTCCATTTCAATTTCAAATCTAAAAATAGGAACCGTCTTCCCGTAGGTTTCACGCTAAAGAATAGGTTTCATACTTTCTGCTAGTATTCTAGTGCCCTGAAAAAAGCAGGTATTTACTCGAAAAACATCACTTTTACGACATTCGACATCTTCAGTTCAGCGATGAGTTATGCCACCCAGGCCATTCTTTACCCGTGACAAAAAAAAAGATAAAGTCATTTTGATTCATTTAACTTTCACCGTTTTTATACAAAATAAATTTTAAGTCCGGAATTTCATAATTAAAATTACAATTTTCGTAATTCCTCAGGGAAATTATTTATTTGCTATGCTACCTACATTACGCTACGTTGTTAATGAACAATTTGATTGTTTCCAAGATAATTTATGTAAACAACAGTTTCCACACGTTATTCTAAACACTAAATATTGTATGTAAAATGACATCTTTAATTCCGAAATTTAACTAAGTTGCCTTTAAATTCAAATTTGCTTTATGCAACCCAAATTGTATTTCAAAGATAAAGAAAGTTTATCTTTTATGAAACCGGGTGAGTAACTCACTATTACCACTGAGTTGTTTAGTAGAAATGATCGATAAGACATAAACCCGTCATTTGTTTAAAGTTGGTTTTGGTCAAAGAAAAAATATACTGCACTTATCTAGTGCATTAAAAATATGTAGGTACTCTTGATTTTATTCATCGTCAAATCGTCAATGCCACAAATAAAAGCAAGCTACTATCACAAAAGATAGCTTCCGTGATGGACTTACAAGTGTGTAGGTATTATTTAATGTGCATTACTGCATATTGTTTTCAAACTGTATTTTACGGCGTCACTGTAAATATTATATCATTATGAATGGAAGTTTTCACATAATTAATTATCACGTCACCATCAATAAATGAATGATTAATGGAAATCATTTTATCAATCTTCATTACTACTTAATCAGAAGTATTTCAATATCTTTGTATCTTTAACAAAAACATTAATTATCTACTTCATCGGAAATGAGATAGATGCAGGAAAATAGTATTAAAGTTTCCATTGTAGGAAACGGTGATATATTTTCTCATTCTTGGAAATCAAACCTTTTTACATATTCAATGATTGGAACTGTATGCAGTATTTTGCCATTGATGTATTTTTACTCATCAATTATAGATGGCGTAACGATTATCAGATAGTACCTACATCGTTTTCGATTTCCGGTTCGGAGATATGAAAACTCTACCAGAATAACATATTATTACACATGTTGACTGGCTAACGTGTAATTATTAATATATACGAGATTATTTTTTCAAACACTTGAAACTACAGTGTCTATGAATTGTATGTTTAACTCCTCGTTGATTGAGTCACTTCTACTCACGACATTTCCGATGGTGTATTGTGGGGAAAAAATTCACCAAGTCTTTGAAAATTGTGCTTTTTTGCCTAGCTTTCAGAATACGTTCTTAACATGACTCGACTAGAACATTGTCTCTTTCAAACACAGAGACTAAAGATGCGGTGTATTTCGGAGTACATCATCATTTGTGACGTACTCATCACAAGTTGGGTAGCCAGCAGCCAGGCCAGCTGCCTGTAACAAACATGCAAGCTGTCCTCACGTATCAACAAAAAATTATGACATTCAAGATGGGCACTAAACCTCATCACTGAATTTGAAGTATAAAATGTCCTTATTTTGTCGAATATCTACCTTTTACTGGACTCTTGAAATCTTTAAAAAAAGTAGGAGACCAATTTGTTGCCGGGTGCTCTACGGAACATACCTACTCATACCACCAGATATCCTTAGTTTATTTTACTCCTATAACAAGGTGAGAAAACTCACAGCTGCTGTATAGGAAGGTTAGGATGATACCAGCATTAAACAGACTGTATTTTGTCCCGATATGTAGTCCATACGCCCTCCAAATTGTGTACGTGTGATTTCAAACCCCGCTGTTTGTTCGTTAGTGGACATTTCGTCCTCAAATTTAGCCACCATAATCATTTTATTCTTATTAAGGCCATCCACTCGTTTGCGAGTGATTTAGCCACCTTAATCATAATTGAAAAAATGTGTTGTGTTTTCACACCGATATGGCAATCTACAAAATCCGCACCGTTGATCATATAATTATGTGATTAATATCACATTGTATTAGTTTAATGTATGTATGTATGCTATCATTACCTACGGGAATAGTGACTTGGTATTTAAATAATAATATTGTCGATATAAAGATATCAGAATATGGTTGCTTGTGGCTTGCGGCTTTGTTGTGAAAATGATAATATTATAATAATAGTATTGGATTTCTTTATGTAAATTATGCAATCTAGGAAACGTTTGAATATGTTTAATGATATTATTAATATCCTTTAAAGCCATCCTTAAAGAGCCCCCAAAATAATCGTATAATAAAACCTCTTTCACGACACAAGCTTTTAGTTTTAGTAGCTTACTGTGAAAGGTGTATGAGGTTGTTTTGGGTTTATAACAAAACCCAGATATATCTTTTTTTTTAAATCTCTCATTTATACGAGAATGTAGTTATTTATTTAAAACATTTTTTCGATGTAATATTTATGAGTATACATTTTATAAGATGAATCTTAACTTGTAATCTTAAATAGCCCCCAAAAATCTTTCTTTATTTTAATCAGTATGATGGTTAACGAAATTAAAAAAAAAAATTCTTCTACTATATGATTTACTACGAGTTCGTCGGTAGCCTGGAGGTAGAGTCTCGGCCTTGTGAACATGGGGTCCGTGGTTCGATACCAGGTGCCGGCAAACTCCCCTTTCACGACTCAAGCTTTTAGTAGCTTACTGTGAAAGGTGTATAAGGTTGTATTTGGGTTTATAACAAAAACCCAGATATATCTTTTTATATTAAAAAAAAATTGTCGTGAGGACATTTTCAATCTTGTCCTTACAGGACGAAAAACGTTTCTCTCGACAGTAATTCATAGAGCAAAAGAAAACATATCTTTTTTCGTTACGATATTCTACTACCTAAACACCACCGCAATGAATAGTAAGATGGTTGTGTTATGGAAGCAGAGAAGGTTGTTTGTGGTATTCGGAATCTTTCCATCTATAGGGCGAATTCTATCATTAATCTAATTTCCAACAATTCATCAAAAAAATATACTGTAGTTGGTTTAGTATTAAATCCTATACTGAACAGAACGTGTCACTTTTTGTGCATTAAATACGTTGTGTAATTCTATATAAAACATATTCTATGTAACTAAATTCAGTTAATTTCTGCAAGGTTATCCACTAGTACTCAGTACGAATTGTATGGATTGTATTTATTATTATTATTATCTTTCATTGTATATCGTTACAAGATATCGTATAAGTGCCCAGATGGCAACGTAGGGAGAGGAGGTGCAGATCACACTGGTGCATAAAATAATTGGTAAATAACGTAACATGACATACAAATAGACTATTTATACAGATCGAGCTAGTCCCAATGTAAGATATGAATCTTGTATTATGGGTACTAACACGACGATACACATTTTATACAATGCACTAAACACATAACATAACATAACATAACACGTGTAGACAATTCACACAGACCGAGCTAGTCCCAAACTAAGATATGAATCTTGTATTATGGGTACTAACACGGCGATACATATATACAATGCACTAAACACTTATACATGTAACACCCAGACCCATGACAATTTTTAAAAGGCCATGTTTCATTTTGCCTTGGCCAAGAATCGAACCCGAGACTTCGTGACTCAAAAGCAAGAGTTTTATCTCTGCGCCACACCTGCTGCCTAAATGCATAATAGTGATCTATTAAATCCAACAGTATAAAAGAATAAAAATAATACGTGTTACGGTATACAGTGAAAAATAATAAAAATAATAAATAAATTTATAATAATAATACTGGACAACCTTTTGTAGAAATTTATTTAATTCTTGATTAAATATCATTATCGTTATACCTGAAATGAAAGTTCAAATAGAAAAAACAATTGAGAAATTAAGTAATCTTCCATTTCTGCGGGACATACAAGAATTAACGTTGCACTTTTGATGTCTATCTTAATTATTCAACGTGAATTTTCCATTTCAATTTGGTGTATTGTTGTTGGTTGCGTTACGTTGTAGAGTGCTGTTGTTCTTGTGGGGTGTTGGGTCAATTTATTTCATACTTAAGAGGTATGTATGTATGTAAAATAAATTAAATATAATACGATATTCTATGCTGCTTACCTGCCGTGTCTACCGCACTGAAACACGCAACCCTTCAACAAAATCTGTTATTGGTTTTAATACTTAAACATTATTTTTACCATAGATATTGTGAACAAAGACGGATGAAGCTTTTAAGGAATTCCTGATTTAACTTTTTATATATTGTGTATTCATAAATAAATCACAATTTACTTGACAGATTTTGCTATCGTTTATAATATGCATCTGTTGCTGTTAAGTGTTTAGGTATGCTGAATAAATCAGGAATTCCTGAATTTTGCAAAAAGAAATCTTTTAAGATGAACGTAATCATCATGAACATTTTAAAGCACGAGGGTTTTTTTGAGCGTATAAAAGATGTTATACTTTTTTTTAATTATTTTTGAAAATATTAACTATTACAATTACTTTTGAAAATTTTTCATGTGAAATGATTTCCTCTAAAATTACCATGGCATATTATTTCAAATTTAATCGACTGAGCGCCGCCACGTAATTTTTGACAGCTGTTTCAGGAATTCCTGAAATGAAATTCGTGTATAAAGGTAGTGTTAGTATTGAATTATTACAGGTCAATGACTATACATGCATATATATATAGAGTAAGCAATATGTATAAAATGTGCATGTACCAAATAGTTTGTCACAAAATACTGAGGTTTATGAATGTTGATAATATTCTGAACTTTATTATTACTATTATTAAAGCAAACTCATGTCATTCAATTTCTAAACGATTTCCAATAAATATACACAAGCAACATAACTGTTGTATTTTATTATGTCAATCTAAAAAATATATATATATTGGTGACATACAAATTTCCGGGTTCACTATCGAATAATGATGACTTCCTACCCCTTCCAATAATGTGCTGTAATCTTTTCACACCTGTCTGTAAACAATATAAACCTCGTAACTAGTTTTAAGAGAATTCGTGTACTTGGGCAGCAGAATAAACCAGGACGGACGCTCCAAATCAGAAATTGTGAGCAGAATAAACCAGGCACGAATTGCCTTTAACAAAAAATCCAAAATATTAGAATCCCCTAATATTGATCTAAGCGTGAGGAAGAATCTCACTAAAGCCTTTGTGTGGAGCATTTTGTTATATGGGTGCGAGACGTGGACCATCAGCAAGAGGGAAAGCGGACGGTTAGCGGCATTTGAAATGTGGTGCTATAGACGCATGCTGAAGATTCATTGGTCGGAACACGTCGAAAACGAAGAAGTGTTAACCAGGGTTGGCGAAAAAAGGCAACTCCTCAAAAGAATCTGCCAACAACGAGCTAATTGGATTGGCCACAACATCAGGCACCCAGGACTGCTCATCGCAATCGCAGAGGGCAGGACCGAAGGCACAAATGGCAGAGGTCGACCGAGAGACGCCTATATGGACCAACTGAAGAGGGACATGAGCTGTGGCTCATATATGGAGTTGAAGAGACTAGCTGAGAATAGGGAGGAGTGGAGAAATAAGTCAAAACTCGTTGCAGACCAATCCAATGGATTGTAACTCATTATATATAACTAGTTTTTAATGATGTACAGGGGACACCTGTCTAAAATGATCCCCTCAAGGGAGAATCGGATATTTATACCCTTAAAAGTGAATTATTATGATGGATCATTTTTTTTTTTGAAAATTAAATAATGTTTTTTATTCACAATTCAATATAAAACGTTATTTTAGAAGAACATTGCAAAGTGATCATTTCACGTTATTGTACATACCTGTACCTTCATATTTGTACCTACATAAAAAGATTTATTATTTCTAATTTAGCAATTGTTCTGAATACCTTTTTTATTTTACCCCAAGGCTGTGTTTACGCTGACTAGTCATTATTGTTAGGTTGTGTTGCATTTTAATGAATTTTTCGTAAAATATATAATATTGATTCATTCATACGATCGCGGATCTCCTTCGAGTGGAACAACAGAGGATTGACTGCATTCAATAATTAAACAAATTGTAATCTTTGAACCAATAAAAAAATAAGTCAACCAAGATGGATTATTTCCTCCTTATTGATATTTTTTATATATTTTATTTATTTTCTTTATTTTATTTTATTTATTTTATTTATTTTATTTATTTTATTCATTTTATTCATTTTATTCATTTTATTCATTTTATTCATTTTATTCATTTTATTCATTTTATTCATTTTATTCATTTTATTCATTTTATTCATTTTATTCATTTTATTCATTTTATTCATTTTATTCATTATATTCATTTTATTCATTTTATTCATTTTATTCATTTTATTCATTTTATTCATTTTATTCATTTTATTCATTTTATTCATTTTATTCATTTTATTTATTTTATTTATTTATTAATTCATTCTTTACTGAACATTGATTACAATTTCATTGAAGGCATAGGTACATTCAAATTAATATACAGAGGTCGAGTTTATCACAAAGGCGCGATCTCTTCCAACTAACCCAAAATATTTATCATAACCGTTCCATAGTTTCTGATTTTTTTTACAAAATCGCGCAATCAATGTTTTCAGTTTTACACGTTTTCATAATTTCCGTGTTCTTATTATTTGTTATATTATTATGAATAAAAAAGAAATAAAACTTTATTGGCGTAAACGTGTACTTAAGTACACAGGTAATAATAGCAACAATATAATGAAAGAAACTCATGCACCACGTGCCTTTAAGCAGCTTTATAGCGCACGCAATCTCTTCCAGCGAACCATAATGTTTTATGTCTTCCATTGTGATAATTAAAAAAATATAATATTGAAAATATTATATTTTCCGTCTTCATTTGGTGCGAGTAAAACCAACATTGTTATATATTTTTAATATATATCTCTTGCAGATTACCTAGAATCAAAATATAGACATAAACGGTTTCGTGTAATCGCTGGAAATTAGTAATTTCTTACTTTTTTCTGTAAGTTTTTGTGTGTCCTGTAAAAGGTACAGTTTACGCTTAACGTCTCTTTAGGACATTGAACATTTCCAGTTTAGTGATGAGGTTCCCATCTGAAAGTGTTTAACTTTTATTGGCACGGAGTGGACAGCTTGCATGTTTTTTACAATCAATCAGTCAGCTGGATACCCCACTTGTGTGAAACATCGCGATGGTATGAACAGGTATGTCAGTTCGCTTCGCGCTGTCAGATTATACAGACGTGATGCATGGAGCTCTTGAATGCTTTAATTTATTATCTTGTTTCTCTTAACTTTATTTTCTCATTATCATCTTAATAATTGTGTACTTCTCGGTGTTCTTCAAGTAAATAAACATCTATTTGCTTGTGTTATTTAATTTTGGATAATAATACATAACGTGTGAATCTGTGTACATCTGTGAATTTCGTACTTTCATTGTCTTGTGTTCTTGTTGTAGGGGTTCCCCGCTGGGTACCCCCGCATTATTTCTGAGCGTGCCTCTTGGGCTTTATTATGCGCTTTTTTTTTTTTTAATTTTGGAATATTTGTATGGACAAAAAGGGATGTGAATTAAGTGACATACCTTGTGAATGACATAAATTTTAAATATGTTCTCAAATATATGACTCATAGAGAATGAATGATGGGAGCAAAAGGAAAATGTCCTAGTTGAAAAATTACTAAAATCAATTGACTTAACAAAAGACTATGCCAGTGTATTATTTTTAATGTGATTTTTAAGAAAACCATAAATGACCATCTATCTATTAACGTTTTTGGCAATTACTGATCAACCTGAATGTTTTCAGCAAACAGGTAACTTTAAATACGCATTTATGTTTAATCTATACAGATAATCATTTTATTTTTTCACAATAAAACACAAAACAGACAATACCTTAATAGTTAAATACAGATAAATAGATAAATCTTTCATAGGTCACCTATCATCTATTAGCATGCGACACAATTAATTAAAAAAATATGGGTAACATTCCGGTCATCTTAATATGTCTACATATTACTAGTACACCACGTGTACCTACGTTGTTATCAGAGTTCATAAAAAAATATATAAATATTAGCAGACATGTTAAATGTGAGTGGAATACTAAATTCAAAAATCACAATTAACAATATGTACTGTATACCTATTTTGTGGTTACTCCGTTTATGGGAAGCTATATTTGTCTTACAATGTGTATTGTTTGGAGTGTACTAAATATCTAAAAATATCTATAAAGTGCTTTGGTTATCTCTCAGTCTGTTTGTCTCCTACCAAATGGGTTTTCCAGACATATATGTTACTGCCGTTTGGTCAAAATCGAAAAAGAATTTCGGAATTCAATCCACATTTGACCGAACGCGATCCTAAAGTTATTAAAAAATTTAAAAATTCATGTTGTGTATTTTTTTGTTGACACGGAGAGGACAGCTTGCATGTTTATTGCATGCAACTGTTCTGGTGGCTATCCCACTTGTGGGATTTGCTGTGCTAGTGTAATTGTAGAAGTAGAGTAGTTTTTTAATAAATTTACTTATCTCCAAAAGGTACATTTTTTTTAAATTTATTTATTTATTCATTCTTTTCTTATTTATTCATTCATGTACATTGATCACAATTAATACATACAATTTCATAGAAAAAAGCATTAAAATAAGATATTATCAATATCTTTCTTTTCTTTCTTTATTTTTCCTCAAGGCAAGGCACCCGATACCGAGTGAATTATGCCTAATTGTTGACAAGAACATCGGTAGTTACAGTTAAATGTATGTATTTCCGCAGCGTGGTAGGCACCTACATTCGCCTCAAACTCCTACACTACACGCTGCAAGTACGTTACAAGGGCATTGAGTTCAATGAACCCATATTATCAATATAATTTTGAACAAAAATTTAAGAGAGATTAGAAGTATAAAACATGCCCACGACGGCAGTTTTGGTCGGCTAGACCTTAAGTTCTGTCCAAAAGCCAGTGGCCCAAAAGTAGCAAGCTCACGAAGACAAAAGTTTTGCTGGGAAAATCTGATTAAAAGGAGTCCTACGACTTTTAATATATCCGGTTTTGAAAAGAGTATTCAATAATATGTACTCTTTACTTTAATAATAATATTTTTAACAGACGGGGCTCACTACAAATAAATCCACCTATCTAACATAATACGAATATATTCAATACTATAATGTATATATAATATATATAATATATATGCATCATGCTGTGATGAGTGTCTATTGTAAGACAGTATTCTTATCTTTAATACTTTAGGTGTGTACGTACTGCTTATTGTGGGTAGTGTGTGTACAGCATTATACACGCTCCTTCCAGGAACGGAAGCGACTCTGATGGGTTGGAATTGAATAAAGAATAAATAATAGTACCTAGTACTTACTTATTGTGCAGTGTAAATTAGTGGCGTGCCTTCCGTACATGAAAAAAAAAACGCATGCCGTCAGTTTTTGTAAATTATACTCGATGAGATCGCATTTGTTTCAAAATTCTTATGCAAAAATGAGAACAGCAGTTGGATTATTTGGAAGAGATTGAGCTCTGCGATAAACTTGCCCTCTGTGTATTGGTTTATTTAATAAGAATGTGTTTTCTTGTAAAATTGTTTTAAATCAATGGACATTAAAGAATGAATGAATAGTTAATATTATTCAAATTAGTATTCTGAATTGAAAATCTGATGACGGGGGATAGAAATTTTAAAATTTAGAAAGTTATTAAATTACCACCTATATAAACTGACCAAACCGTGAAATATTTAAAATTCTGATACCAAACTAAAAATTAGGTGACGAGAGGGGGGAGAGAAGAAATTTGAGAAACCGTAAATTTGTGTCTTAATTTTTTGTCATTATGAAAGAGTGACCGACATAAAAAGTGTAGTCCCGCCACTGGTATGTAGTCTGTATCTAGTGATAACAATGACTCCGTCCATACAATCATAATCATATGAAGCAAAAGACGTGTAAGGAATAAAAGGAAAAAGAACGCGGTCACAATATTTTTATGGATGAAAATGAAACACAAGTTTTCTTCTACAGAATCCTACAAGTGATTATCCAGTGGATAATTACTGCATATACTTAATAAAGATATGATATAGGTCATCTTTTTGATATTTTCAACCGACGATACTTGGTGAAAGTTCGTTTTCATTTTTTTAACTATACAGATAGATCATCATCGATTGAATATTATGTTAATGTCTCATAAATGATGTTTTACGAAAACCTTCAACAGGGCATTCGAAAACTTACTGAAAATTGATAATGATGCTATCTTTGATGACTCGTATTTTATTTTTAATTAAGAATGTTTCGTCTTTTTTATAATACTCGTTTTACCTCTCGATCAAAGTAGTTTGCATTAGGTCTCACATACTCCATTTTATGTGTGTGCGGTACTGAATGTCAACCAAGAAACATTTCATGTGGTGAACACATGCCCTAAAGACTCCTTTAACGGTTGGTTGCAAGTTCAAATTTAGGGCCAGACGACGCGATTTCACAGCTGCAAAATCTTGAGATACCTACGCATATTAACGTTAAACTCATAAGTAGAAAAAGAAAAGGATTCAATATGGAATTCTACCACTTGTGCCCTATCATAAAAAAGGTATTTTTTTTATTATAAACCCAAATACAACTTTATACACCTTTTACAGTAAGCTAAAGCTTGTGTCGTGAAAGAGAAGTTTGGTGACTCCTGAGATCAAACCGCGAACCTCTTGTGACGAGGCCGAGACTCTACCTCCAGGCTATAGACGAACTCGATAATGATTTTTTGGTTTCTAATATTTTCGCGATAAGGGAATGACAGTGGTCCTAGCTACGCTGTTAAGTCAGCCAAAAAGTGCAATAATTTTTCATCTCAAATGTTCCGCCATTGCTTTTTAGTAGATTAATTATAATAAAGTTTTTTTTAAAACAATTATGTTTCGTAATAAGATATTATGATTGTTATCAACACCTTGTGAGATTATACCTGAACTAATTATTTACTGTAAACACCTATAATAATTCTAGATGCTGCTGGTGGATTTGACTAAGAGGGTGTGATATAGTTGTAAAAAGAAAAACACATGAAAACATCGATTTTCTTTCAGGATTTCCATCCACAGTAACGATTAAAAATGCAATTTATTATTTGAAGAACATAAGATACATAGGTTTGATGAATTGGTTATTGAGATAAATTTAATAAAATAAACTTTGGATATATTTATTTACTTATTAACACAATATACGGCCAAAATAGCCTTAACAATAACATTAAAAAAAGCATACTTGACAAACACATAACAGAAAATGAAAAACAAAAACATGAGAAATTGAAAAAACAATAATGTTTTCTTTAACTATTTGATTTATTGTCGGGAGAGACATCTTTCGTCTTGTTAGGAAATGGTCAATCTGATGACAATGATAGAATCCCTAACGAGACGAAAGACGTCTCCCTGGACAATAAATCATATAATAATAACTAGGCAATTTATAGTGCGCCGTTTTGTGGAATATACTCACTTCAAGGGCGCATCCTAAAATATCGTGTTTATACCCGTGATTCAAGCCTAATACATATATTAATAAGCATATTATAAAAACTATGCATATATAAATAACAATAAGTTGTACAATTTATATCATTTATATGATATGCCAAACAAGTGTTTTTTTTTCAATCGACTCTTGAACAGATCAAGAGGCTGTGTCTTACGCACTTATAGTAAAAGCAAACATTTGTGTTTTTAATTTCGTTATGAAATTCTACTGCCCTAACACCAACACAGTGAATAAAAATATGACAACAGAACCTATAGAGGATTCTCAGCGGAAAGCATGTAACTTCGAACAAACCTGCCCGCAGCACATTCCCTTAAAAACATATTATAAAGAAAATGCACCGCATCAACGCTCATGATGAGATACCGCCGCTGCTTATAATATCTATCTACAACTCGCAGAAACAATATTGTAAGTACTTGTGAGACTATTTGTAGTCAAAAATTAAACCTATTAAATTTATGTACCCATTATCAGCTCTGCTTGAAAACGAAAGTTTTTCACACGATATACAAATCCACATAAATCATGAAGAAGTAAACAGACGCAGTTACTTACAACTTGTATATTGTTACCTATAAATTGTAATATTGTCCTATTGTATGGTTACCTAATTCTGAAGTTGTGAAGTGGCTAGGCCTTATTCATACTATTTATGTATTATTTTGCTATATATAGTATCACGCAATGTGCTTTTCTCTCTAATAATTATTATGTATGCGTACAACAATCATGGTGACAAGGTGTATAATAAACAAAGCAAAAATAACATCTTATAAAATTATAATACTGAAGTTATATTTACAGCGTTGACTCAAAACAATTGATAAAGCTTATGTATATGCGAACCTTTCCTAGCCCAAGAACACCTTGCTGCAGGAGGCGATCTAGACTATAGGACATGGAAAACCCTGAATCGTCTAAGATTTGGTGTAGGAAACTGCCGTGACAATAGAGAACGATGGGGCTTCCTGCAAGACGAATTTGGAGCGTGTGACTGTGGTGCAGCACCGACCATACCACACTTGTTGGAGTATCCATTGTGCCCTGTCACATGCACTATGGAGGATATTTTTGACGCATCTCCACGTGCTGTGCGTTTTGCACATACAGGAGATCAGTTTGATTGGTTTTTTTGTGGGTTTCGTTTCGACACGATCAATAATAATAATTGAGCTTTAGACCTCGTACAAGTTACATCCTAATTGTTATTTTATGAAATGGTTGAAACGTCTTTCGTTAATTTCTTTATAAGGTGAATAATACGTCTCACTCGATAAAATGTATTATAGTAGATAACATTTTTTGTTTAAAAGTTTTATTATGGAATTTTACTCACCTAATACTTATTAGTAATTTTACTCACCTAATACTTCTGTTCTATTGAGTGTGTTGAACCTCAAATTGTTATATTATGCTGATAACATTTCTATTGTTTTTAAGTATTTAAGATTTTACTGTATTATTATTTCTTATTTTGTATTGAGGATTGCAAAATGTTTTATGTTTATTATATAAATGTATTGTAAAAGGCAAATGCCGTATATTGATTGAAATAAATAAATAAATTAATTAAAATACTCTTGAGAATGCGCATTAAAGTGTGTGAAAACGTTAAATTCTGCCTAAAATAAAGTGAAAATATAACAGTGTTATTAATTCTTTTTAATTTTTTTATTATTCAATTTTGAAGGAACAAATAAATGAAAGATAAATGTTTTAATTATTTTTTTATATTGATTGTTTATTCTTTTAAGTGTGTTTTTTTCACTGAATAAATATATTTGAATGTTTAATATGAATTTTCACAGTGTTAACACAAACACCCTTCAACATTATATTTATGTTGGCACACTTAAAGCATGGCTCATAATAATATGTTTTACAAAGATTAATACCATTAACACACTGCCTTCATTATACCCACGTCATCCACACATATCAAATTCTTACATAACCTAGCCTACTTAATCATATTACAACAATAAAATATGAAATATTTTAATTGTCTTACATAGCAGTGGTGGAACTAAACTTGCATATTTATTTATTGTGTCGGTGCGCACACATAGTAGAATTATTTATTAAATTAAATTGAAACAAATTTTTCTATCTATTATAGACTATAAATCGTGAGAGAGACGTCTTTTGACTTATCAGGTCATTTTCAATCCTACAAGTCGAAAGACGTCTTTCAAACGATTTTAAATCTAAAGTAGAAAAAACACTTGTTTTCATTTACGTATACTTTTACATTTATTTATAGACTTGAGATTTTTCGTACCAAATACATTAAATACAATCATACTTTTTCACAACACAATTTGAAACAAAACAAAGTCATATGGATGATAAATATTGTGGCAGTTTTATATATTTTCCTCAGTCGGTAGAGCTTGAATTGGAAATCCAATGAGACCCCATTCATTACATACTAATCTCAAAGGCGTGGGTTATTTCCACCTCTAATTTGATAATTACCATTACTGAATATGATTCTAAAATTATTTGTGATATTTTCACTGTCAAGTCAATGCTATGCGGTCTCATTGAATACTCCACATTCATCATGGGAGTATTGATTTAATTCAAAGAAGGTTTCAAATAAAAATCTTTAATCCACTTCCACTATACACTGATAGTAGACAGCTGGTTTTCACAACTTTGTTAACAAACTTCTTAACTAAATTATTACATGATTATCAATTTTTATATACATCCTTCGTCACAATTATAACTAATTACACTCTGACTTGACCTTCATGTATAACCATGTATATACATGCTGAACCTTACATACTAATAGTGAAATGAAAATGTGACCTGTTGATTTCCTGGTGATTTTAATTAATTATGAAATTCGGTTGGCTGTATAGACGATCTGCAAAATTAGACATCACACTGTTCCCGCCTGTGTGGTTAGCCTCCATTAATCTTGTAGATTAATCTTTCCAGATTCATCTGCTTATGATGATATCATTCTATTTTAGCCTGGGCACGTGGTATCACTCGCATCAATGAATGTTAAAACCTCCCGAACTCTAATCCCCCTGGGTATTTACCGCTTCTGTATCAAACACAGAAGACACAATCAATTTCTGATATAAAATAATATAATAATCCATTAAACGGCATTCCACTAAATAATACCAAATGTTACATACCTTCATGTTTAGCGGTATAATATTTAGATCCTCGCTCGTCGCAATCAATTTTGTTCACAATATTAATTTACATTCCTTCTAAAAGTGCTCGCAGTTATGCGACACGACTTGGTAATAATTTAAAATGTAACACTCCACATGAGAGATTAAAATTTATTACATAGGTACCATGACCTACTAATGATCACTTCTTCGCGGTCAGACGTATAAAGAGACTTCTTCCTGGGTTACTCCCAATTAAATAGCTAATTATCCGCTATCTCTCTCATTACGAGAACTACATACGTCACGCCACGTTGTTTTTAGACCCCAATGAAGTTCGTCACACATCCCGCGCTATTTCCGCAATCACATCCAAAGACAAAAATTAAATATTTTTCAGAAACGCTCTTCTTCTTTTTCTTTATTATATTTAACCCTGATAATAATTCTGTTACAATATATATAAATTGGCATAGGAATCATATCATTGGTCATATTTTCATATTAAATTCTATTGGTTTTCCCAACTCGGTACAGGAATCACAGGAAATAGTAAATTTTTCATATTTCATCTTAACTCCAGTCGTCAGATTTTCAATCTTAAGAAATTTCACAATCTCAACATGAAATCTCAGAAAACATCCAGCTTTTCAACCCCCGTTCCAAATTTAAAAAACTAGTACTTATTAGAACTTCAAAGAATTCTTGATCTTTTCATTTTCGTATAGGAATTTAATTTAAAAAATCCCATTCCAACAAATATTGCACTCGTGTATTCGATAGTTAAAGCATGCGTTAATATTCACCATTAATGAAAGGCACGCCGTTGCAGGCATGCACTGCTATTTTGCTTGTATAGGGAGTACACCACTGTTACATGTGTAGGTACTTCTTTGGTTTAAATGAATTACATATTATTAATGTATTGTTGTGTGTAATCCAACCGCGTATTACGTTCAATTTAAGTGGGCAATTTGTCTATTGTTTTTGGAGTGACTTTGTTCTTCTCATTGTTCCTATGTGGTACTTCTAGTGTTACTAAACATATAGTACTGATAAACGGATACCAAATGTGTATTTTTTGGGATCGAAAGGGGAAAAATTCAAAAATACATTTTTAAATTTAACTATGTTCAAATATTCTTTGTGACGACTCCTATTTAAAAACATTTTCCAAAACAGTCGAATTATATTAAATTTATATTTATTTATTTATTTTTCACTTGTACACGGCGTGAGCCTTTAACACATTTAACATATTATAAAAGCAAAGAAAAAAACAATTTGACAGACAAAAATAATGAAATGTGAATTGGTACAAATTTATAAAAATATACATTAAGATGCAACAAAATAAGTAGTAACGTTGAGCAAAACAACAACATTAATAAAATATAACAATTCTTTTAAAATATAATTACAGAGAAATTGAGATTATGAAAAATAGGAGAGAATTTCGAAGTTTATATTGAAAATGGTAAACATTTAGTTAGTTTAAGGCTCTTCCGACATTTTACCGATTTCAATCGGTACTTACTTACTTTACTTACTTTTCGGGTCCGGACTTCAGACCTTGCCACTCCAGTATGCATCGACGTATATCGCCTTGTCATTCGCCATCATCAGGTCACTCACATTACATGCATTCCGCATCAGCGGACATTGCAATAGGTAGGTGAGAGTCACTCTGCTCCTCCCCGCAGTCGCAGCTAACGTCCTCTCCATCCAAAAATCCCCACTTCCGCTGGTTACTTCTGCACCTTGTCACCCCAACTCTTAGTCTGTTCAGTGTCTTCCACGTGGGGTAGCTCAGACTATGCACGGTGTTTGTGCTTTCAGATGGCATCATCCATGGATTGTCGCCAAGTTTTCTTTTCTGACGAGGTTGTAAGGTCATTTGTGATCTTACAACGTTGTCGGATACCTAATCGACTTACATAAATCATTGACTAGTATGTAACTTAGTACTAATTTTCTCAGGCAATAGTCTTACACATTTATTCGTAAGTATTGCACATCATACCCGATTAGTCACAAAGGATGCCCGCAATAAAAGAAAACATTGAATTCACTCCAAGATTAATAAGTACTTACGTTAATTTAACTGTTATGAAAATTATTTATCCAACTCAAAATTGTTTGATTTTTTTAGTCTATTAATTTATCTATGTTCGGATAACTATTTCATCTCTACAACCTACTGTCCTATAATAATAATAGCTACTGACTAGAATTCTCACATAACGTTGCGTAGTGCAAGTGATTTTCATTGATAATTAATTAATTAAGCCAATTTTAAATTGTTTATAATAGGTATGTAGTTGACATTTTGTAACACCTTGGGATAGTTTTTTTGTATTGTTAATATTATAGTAAGTAACTTTAAACGTTTTATAATATCAATGTGTAACCGTCGTTAATATTGCGTTGAAGTAATTTTTATGAACTTACAATAGCACTTTAAAACAGTCTATTTCATTTAATGATGTGTTTAATGTGTATAATTTTAACCTTATAGTATTCATTGTACTACCTTTACTTTAAATCAAACTCACTCGAGCACAGGGCAAAAACAAGTCTTCTCCACGACGAAATTAATAAAACAAATATTTTATTATTTTACTATGCGGTTTAATTTCGAGAGAGACGTCTTGTTTGGATAGGACATTGTCAATCCTAACAAGACGAAAGAATAAAACATTTCTTTTATTTATTTTGTCATGGAATTCTACTACCTAAACACCGACACAGTGAACAGTCTTCTCCATTTAAACCATCTCAGCATTCTCAGCGCCGCGCCGATTGATTCACTTTTTCCTACAATCTTCCCAACGCTCCGATATCCTCCACATATTGTTTGTTTTAAATTAATCCAATTAAACAATTTATTCAAATCTCTTTTAATTAGATTTTGCTTATATATTGTGTTTGTTTTGTTTTCGAATTCTGTTCTTTGAGGTTATTATAATTATTTATGACACTGTTTAAATCCAGTATAAATGTGTTTATTAATATCACGTTTTCGACTACAATTTAATTATAGGTAAATGTTCTTTAGTAATGATTTCCCAAATTTACACATGAAAACATAGAATATTTATTATGATCTTTGTTCTCTTTGACAAAAGTAAATGTTAACAATTATGTTAAATTGAAATGTAGAAGGGCAAGTTGGCTGCAGTATTTTTAATCAGACTAAATCCAATTCCTTATACCACCGATCAATAACAGCTGATTTCGAGTGTTCATGATATACCTAATGGTATTAAAATATCATAATTTTCTTATTTGCACCGTGGAGCTCTCGCCAAAGAATTGGTCTTTCACTCTTATCTGTAAGTTTCGAGTATCTTGTTAAAGGCAGGTGTTCGAAAAATAAATACATTTTATAAATTCAATTCAGCAATGAGATTTGCCGCCCATTCTGAACGTCTTAATTTTTTGTTGGCACGGATATGACGGCTTACATGTTTATTACATACAGCTGGTTACTCTACTTGTGAGATATGCCGTGATAGAATAGTAGGTAATAAACATCATCGCATATAATTATACAGTAATAGGTAAACTTGTATTAAAATAATCAGTCAAGGCCGATGTATAACTAACCTAGGTTTGTAGTTGTAACTATCGTTTCCTCGGTTTAATGTGATCAGCTGTTCCGTAGTCATATATAATAATATTAAATTTAATTATGATGACTTTGTATTAAAGGTATACATTATTACTGTTGTGTCTATAATAATCATAATATTTATTTATTTTATAATGCTGTCATTTACCTTTGTTTTATGTTTGTTAATGTTGCAATATGCATCAACCGGAAATCAACTATATAACTTGTGTGACCGAGTCACGATCTTTACCGACTGTTGATATCAACACCCATTTTGACTGTTCAAAGGTCCGTTTTTATACATATTAATTTGAATCAAGCTTTTCTTTGTGTAACTCACTTTTTAGCGTAATTTAAGTCTTAAAGTTTGATTTTTCGTCAATCTTGAGGTAATCATTGAAGGAGAATGCTCTGTGAACAATGGAAATATATACACAAATGTATATCTAATAAAATATACATTATTTATATCCCAATTCCTGCACACTCACCATTACTGGTTATAAGAACACCCCTAATTCAAAATCCTTGTATTCCGTCCAACCCTTAGACTTAATCATGATGTTGGTTAGTTTGTTCCATTCTTAAGTTTGAAGGAACTAATGCCCTGAGGATATCGCATGACGAAAGCGCTCAGCAATTAGTATTTGTATTTAGTTATCAATAATTTATTTAATGTACAATCTATGTGAAAATAAACAGTGTTCAAAATTTTATATTAAAATGAATTTTCATAATGCTAACGCACCAACTTTAGATTTAATTGTTGGTTAATCTTTAATTTGATCGAATCTTATAGTTTATGATTTGATTTTATTGTATTAATATCGTGGTATTTAATAAAAAGAAAAAATCTTCTTCTTTCTCAGCAATCTAACCACTAATGAATGAAGGTCTCTTCCATATTCTTCATGTTCGTTTTCTGTCATCAACAAGGATAATATCATCAGCTTCCTTTTTCTAGCTGGCCCACATACCTACTTCTCTTTTTTCGTCTAATGAAACATTAACCTTTCGATGTTCTTTATATTTTTAATCCAAGTAGATATTAGTTTGTGTGACGAATTTCATGATTCATTTAAAACCAATCTAGTCAACCGTAAAACTTGAGGATGCAGAACAACTTAGATTGAAAACTTCCAAGTTTTGTTAGTTGAAACAAAGTTATCATTTTAAAATAAAAATCTTAAGAAAAGTTAGCAAAAGCTAACGCGGAAGGAATTATATATAAAAAAAATCTTTAGTGTTTCGTCGCTTTTACTATCTATATATTAAATTATAAGTATAAAGTTTGCGATGTAACATTGTTTATACAATACTCCACGATTAATGGTAGCTTTAATAATTGCTACAATTTCAGTTTATTGTAATAAGGAGAAGTTAGTATAGGGGCTAATAGTAATATCACTCATAAACTATCCAACGCTCGTAGATCATATCGTTATGGAACGACATGAAACTTATTGCTTTCTGTTTGTGGACATAGAGCGTGCACCATACGGATCAAAGGGACTGATATAAAAGTGACATGATTGAAAATAGCATATTAAAATCACTGTGAAGTGACCTATGGCCGGTTTCAATAACCTATCTATCCGTGACTGTCGATTGAAATGTATGATTTAAAATATAGAACACAATAGATTTCAATCGACAGTAGCGGATAGATAGATTATTGAAACCGGCCATTAATGACTCGAAGATAAACGGAAACTGAGATATAAATATTTATATCGATATTTTTTAGGAAAGTCACACAATCAATAAAATTTATTAAATATAAAAATTATATGCTAAATGCTAGAGACAATACTTTGCTCAAGATAGAAAGGCTTGGAGATCTATTATTTTGGAGGCAAAGGCCCTAAAGAGGCTTTTCGGCCATCGGAAGTACATATAAGTATAAAAATAATAATCCTGCATATAATCCCTCAAAGCACGAACTCTGCTAAATTTTAAGGGTAAATTAGCTTATTACAAAGCTCTTCTTCTTCTTCTTGTGCCGCTCCTATCGGAGGTTGGCGACCATCTCTTGATACTCTTCACGATCCTGAGTCAGTCTGATGAGGGTTGCTGCATCCGGTATTCCAAACCACTGCCGAAGATTCTTGAGCCATGATGCTCTTTTGCGCCCCAAACCCCGTCTGCCCTCTATCTTACCCTCTACTATAAGCTGCAGAAGGGCATATTTTTCTCCATGGAATATGTGGCCAAAGTATGCGGCCTTTCGTCTTTTAACAGTGGTCATTAGCTCTCTATCTTTTTGCATTATATTTAGAACTGTAACTTGTGAACTTGTAAATGTGAACTTTATTACAAAGCATTGTATAATTAATTGTATATAACGCATGTATATATTTAACGTGTATTATATTATTTCAATAAATAAAATTGAATTGGATAGGTTCTTGATGTTACATCTATCGTCGATAAAAAAACTGTTATGACTGGTCTCTAGAAAGAAAAGTAAAAACTAATGCGGAAAAACCTATGATTTGTCATCTTCCTGCTCCATGTCAAGTCCCTCAGACGTTAGCGATAACTCCGGCAAAAACCTCCTTGTCCTGTACTACCCTGAACAGGTCATCTACCTTCTGCCAACTCTCTGTCTTCCGTCTATTTTATATCAATCGACATCTAAAAGCAAAGTATCGGAAAGAGCTGTGATTGTGATTTGAAAACGATTTGATCTTGATCGGGATTAATGTGAATATCATTATTATTACTATAGCTGTTTGAGTACCGCGGCAATAAATTGAATTATCGTGCAATGCACTGCACAGTACATTATAATATGTAGCGAAATAGTCGTAATACTTACATAAATAGTTGATAACGTTTGTTAATATGTTCCTTCATTCATACATTCATACCATCGCGAGATTTTTCACATGTGTAGTAGTATTCATCGGATTAACTTCGTGTAATAAAAAGCTTGTAGAATTGGTTAATAATTAATAATTTATTTATTTATTATTTACTGTTCATTGTAAAAAGTTGCAAGTCAAGTGTAGTCTTATTGAAAAAACTTAGCGCAAAATAATATTTTTCTAAAAAAATCATCTCCATGTTCTTACGTTTTTTAAAATATCATTAATTCATGCCATGTCATCACAGTATTTCCCGCAAGTAGGGTAACCAGCCGACTACTACTACTGTACCATCACGACATATCTCGCAAGTGGGTTAGCCAGCAGCCGGACTGCATTTGATAAACATGCAGATTTCATCTCCGTGCTGATTAAAAATAAGACATTCAGGGCGGGTAGAATAGGTACCTAATTAATCAACTTTATTTTTGTTACTTGACTTTTAGGAGGAGTTACACCTTCAATAATAAGTGAAATTTAGGCGTTCAAGATGGGTGGCATACCTCATTGCTAGACTGAAAATGTTAAATGTCATACATATTTTGAACCACTCCAGATTAATCATTCCAATTGATCACACTCATCCACAGTCAACCCATTTGAATAGGTATTAACCAGGTAGGTATGTTGTATAATGATACACATACATATGTGAACTTGCTTAAGGAGTGCACAACACAGAGTTTCGACGCTTATGAATCGACTTAGGCTTGGTTAAGAGTACTCTTTAAACCTAGGTAACATTCCCAATTCCTCTGTGTCATGCTTATCACATGACTTGAAATTTTTGAAAGTTGTATATATGTTACAATATATACAACTTTCTTTATGTTTGATTCAAAATATATTTGAGATCTACACTTCTAGTAAGTTAAAAATCCAGTTCCCGACATCCAATTGTCTCAAAAAATTCATAACATAAGTTAAATATCATGTTTTTTATGTATTTTATATTCTTAACAATCTTTGCCACTTATTTCGTCGTTTTGCAGGAAGCACTCTCATCTCTCATTACACATCTCATATCAACAACATTGCACTAAGCTGGGTTTACATCTACCATAGCTATATAAAATAATGACTGGACGTTGTTTTGACCTGAATGGTTAATGACTACAATTACTTAGTTTAACAACATCAGTCTCTCTAGTTCAATATCTCTATGTATGTAGTTCTAAGTAGTAAGTACATTTATAATGTACAAGGTTCCTTGAAAGCACGCTTAACAACTTTTCTAAGAACTCAACTCCTTTAAATAATGGACACGAGATGTAATTCACTATTTTAATAGAGAACTTTACATTTTACAAGTCAAGTCTCAGGAACTGAGGTATTAAAGATGTCATTAAACTAAGTAAGATTCTTCATTACCAAGAGAAATTACTTTTTTTATTAAGCTAGAAGAAATGTTACTGAGATGGAAAAAAGCTGAAATATATGAAAGCTATGTTCATCTAAACATTACGTACTTCTCATATTTTTAATGAGTCAAGTTTTTTTAAAATTCTTATTCAACTTAATTTTTTTCTTGTCTCGACATATTTTTCATGATATCACTTTTTTAATATCTCTTTTTAATATTGTGACTGTTTGTGGATCATCAAATATTATGAATAGTGTGCTTTATTAATCATCAAGGCAAAAGTTGCTGAAAATTCTTGCCCTTCTGATACCGCAAGGCAAAAGGACTGGACATTATTGAAACATATTTAATGCTTAATTTATAGAATTTCGTCGGAACGCTGTTTTTTTTTATTAATTTTTATTTTTAAAATTAATAAATATTATGAATGTTTATATACATAAAAAATAACAGATACAATCACGTCATGTCCCAAAAATGGGGCAGCCAGCGGACTAACTGCAAATGACAAACGTGCAGATCCTCAATTTAGCAACGAGGGAATCCATTCATCAAAATGGGTGACTTATCTCATCGCTGAATTATAGATGTTAATGATCTATGTGTGAGGTTTTACTAACACATACTTTTTACAGGACACTCGAAAATTTACAGAAAAAATGGGAAACTTATTCTTTACCGAGGACTCCGCTCCACTAATGAATTTTAATAATTTATCTCACCAACTTCATAATTTATGTTATTAAAAAGTTAAGCCACTAAATTATTTTTATTCTTGTCCGGCTAAAGCTAATGTGATTTTAATGATTCTGTGAAAAAACATTATTTTTTAACTTCTTAAATAAAAGCGTGTAATGTAAAATAAATTGTTATGTGTCATTCATGATGGACACTCCACTTTTTATGACTATATAATATGCTTTCGTGAGGAAAGCTTTTGAAACTCGAAAACTTGAAACTAACATAACACAACATGTATAGACAATTCACACAGATCGAGTTAATCCCAAACTTATGAATCTTCGGTACTTATACGATGATACCCATACATATTATATACAGTGCAGTAAACACATATACATGTAACACCAAGACCCAGAATAATTTGAAAAAGATCATTCTTTATTTTACCCAACATTAAAACTCGAATTATGCCGAGTTTTTTTTACTAATGGCAAACTTTTTGTTTGTTTCTTTCACGACTGAGATAGTAAATTAACTGTATATGAAGACTATCATCGAATAAGGGGAATGTCATAAACATGCAGGTGCTATAAAAATAGAGACATTCAGTTGGATGGCATACCCCATTATTGCTGAATTGGAGATGTTAAATTTTAGTACATCTTTTGCGAATACCTTTTACAGGACTATTATTTAATGTAGCAGGCATATTAATTTACGAAGAAAAGTTATTATAGAGGCACGTGGTGGTTTTGAATGGAAAGGTTGAGAGGTTATTATTAATGCTTCTAACCCTCTTCAATAAAACATCATTCAAATAAAAACCGTACACGCCTGCTGGGCAATATTATATTTTCTATAAATACACCATTTATTTCCATCATATGTAATCAATTATAATACTATTAATCACATTCTGTGGTTATTACATACCCACACAACATAAAACAATATTAATGTAGGTAAGCACCTGGTTGCTAAAGGTTCTTGTGTAATCAACGATCTATTTATGTTCGTGTAAATTACATTATTCTATATATACAAAAGTGTTTTACATTGCTTTTATACCACGCACTATTATCATTTTATTATTCGTTCTTGATTCATTCACAAAAGTGACATTGTCATATTTATTGTTCAGTTATATAACAATGTATACAATAAATATGCCTTTAAAAGTTTAAATACTGAATATCGAGTGTTCAATCCTTGTCGTACCATTCGAGAGCGAGTTGTTTCAAATATTTTCGAATTCATTTTTCTTGTTGATTTTGTTGAATATAATGTTGCATATAATCAGGATTATTTATTAACATTGATGTCGTAGAGGTTGCATAGATTTAGGAGCAATAATGACATATTTTTTTCCCCGTCAAGTTTATCAGTTTTTCCATAGTAAGTCATTGGCGACATTTAATTTTACTGAAATGAACAATGAAATGAAATCAGAATTATATTCGTAGGTTTGATTTTTTATTTTGAAAAAGTTTTAAATAATATTATTGTATCAAGACAAAACGTGACTCGGTGTATAATATTTCAATTGTATAACAAAGATGACTCAACATTTGACGACAGTAACAAAAAACTCTAGTATTACTCAAAGCCCTTACTTGTTATATTATGTGTAGGAGTATTATATTTAGTATCTATGACAGAATTCGTCCTCGAAAATAATACAATCAGCCAGATCTGTTATGGGGTGTTCACATTTGGCGAATATCGCCAGGCGAATTTCAAAATATAACGTCAGGCGAAAAAACAAAATTCGCCGTACGCCCATTGATCGTCACACCTGTTCACACAGTCCACCGATTTAGAAACGATCTGTCAGATGCGCTTTGATTTTGACACTGTTTTCAAAATGGCGGACGTCGAGATGGAGATCGCGAAGTGTTTATTTTTAGTCGAAAATATTATAGTAGAGGTTATAAGGCGCCTTTTAATTAAGGAAACAAACGCCACAAACCAACAAAAAAGATAACAGCTGTCACGAAGCGGGAAACATTATAAAATTTATAGGTTATAAAGCTTTTACCATAGATACGAACGCCGCGCATATCTGCGCATGCGCAAATCGTTCAATGGGCCGAGAAAGTTGGAAGGCGGTCAACTCGAGACGATATCGTTTCTACTGGTTTTTATCGTTTCAGACTAGCTGTCATTTTGTTCACACGGTTCAATGGCTGGCGATATTCCCCAAAGTAAGAACACCACATTATATCCACATTATACAGATAACTTGGTGATATTATCTTGATCTACATAATCTTGGAATATAAAGTTCAGTTAAACATTCTTATTTTATTCATAAGTATATGGATAGGTCACTACATATTATTGTATTCAATCCAACCGCGACTTTTTGTCGAGTTCAAGGCCGTTTGTTTTCTTTTTTATTACGATTTTATTTTATTTCCACTTTTCTCGTAGGTACATTATCCGATCTTCTAAAGTGATTTTCGTACGAGATTACGTTCACGATTCGCACGAACCCACCGTCGACGAAGTCTTTGAATTTCTATTCACATTATTATATGTTATATATTTTTTATTAGTTTATGGTTGCCCTCCTCATGAGGAATAATTTCAAATGTTTATTGTGTACGCAAGCATGAAAGTTAATAAATTTACAATTTATATTTATTAATCCCTACGGTGTCGGATTAATTTTGTATAAATATTTTTATAATATTCATTGAAATATTTTGAGTATAAAATACACGCGTGAAGGGTATTAAAGTATGGTATACCTAATATTTACTTTATTCATTTTTCAGTGTTTTCTGGCTCTGTTTACCACTAATACATATTTATGAACTTATTATTGCATACATATTTATGACGTGTCCTTTTTGAACGGCGCGTAGTCCTTTCACGGATTTGATTTATTCTTGTCGTTATTTAGACGCGTGTATCCTGTTTGAAGGACCAAAAGTAATGACTGTGAATTTATTCATTTTTTATATCGAGTTAGTTTAAAAAATAACAAAACAAACATTATATTTAAGAAAATATAAAGTTGTGCATTATATTTTAATTTAAAAAAATAATTGTGATGCCTTAAAATGTTTCATTACTTGACTTACACAGACTTTATACCACTATAGAACATCGTTTAGATATATTTAATGTTATATACTAGTGTGATGATTAATATTGTAACCAATTTACGATGGAAATAAAAGAAGAAATCAATTATACTAGACTTGGCATTGAGTTTACATTTTCTTGGTTTTCTAGTATTATTACAAATATAATTATGTGAGACAAAACAAAGATTTTAAATTAATTACAAAATAAAGATTTAATGTTCATATGTTGGGTGTGCTCCTGACATCTTGACGCAGCTCGTTTGAACTCTAGGTAACACTTTGGTGCTCATTGAGTTTTTCCGGGTACCTTGGGGGGGAGGGTTAGATTAGCCTAGACCCGTGGATGACACAGTGAATAACCAATTACGTCTCGTCTGTAGTTGGGCGCATCTTTGCCTTTAATTTCGTTTTTATTGTTTACCAAATGTATTTTATGTGACTGTTGTGTATATCTGCTTTCAATAAATAAATAAATTGAATGTCAATGTCATGTAACTGTGCATTATATAAGACAGCAGATATTTATCTTCAGTAAATAAGTAGAGGTGGAAGTATAATAATCAAATGTAATAATTCTAAGCCCGAAGCCCTTTGCATGCTGTCAAAGGGTTGCTTGCATTATATAAATATGCTCGAGGAATATTCTCACCTTGTAGTTTTAATATCTTTATTGAATAACATCTTGGCACTTTTGTATTGAAATCGCTGAGTTATACAAGCAGCTTTAGTGAGAAATCTTAAAAAAAACATTTTATTCAATTATGTATTTATTACAAAATAAGCTGTAGTTATATGACCTTTTGGAAAAAAATATTCTTTATTTTATATTAGATATAGTTACACTTTACTAATAAACACAAAATATGCCAATTCACTTATCACAATTACATGTAGGTAGTCTCGGTGATAAACTAGAGAGAATTGTATTATTTATTGATTTTTGGCGGTAACGTTGTGGTAGTTCCTAAGCAAGTCAAATTATTGCGCTTGAGAATGACAGGTTACCTGTTGAAACCTTGGTCGCGCGTATAATAATTTTTAGTGGTATTAGTAAAGTTTTTTGACTCCCAAACATTCGTAATTATAGAGAGAGTTGTCCTAGCTGGATCATATTCAGCGAATGCCCGATGATAGTTGACCAAAAAGAGTTATCTTTTTACATTCACAAGTTTTCGACGACTAGAACGATCATCTTTCTTAAAACATCATTCCCACGACTGTAATATCGGAGTGTTTGAAAGTTCGTAAGAACGAATGACTCAAATGACCCGGAATCGTTTTGAATAAAAGGGGTTTGTTTCAACCCTATACGCTTTAGAAATAAACATCGAAAGACAAGGGCATATTTTTTTATTACAACAATAAACTGAAAATTGGAATTACTATCATGGTATGTAAACACGTAAACTATAATAATAAATGTTGTTATCTCAGCAGTGTTTTGACAAATTGTGTGGCAAACCCTTGATTGCGATCATCTTCGTAAAAAACAAATTATTATTATCATTAGTACGTATTCAAAGCCTCCTCATCTGAAGGATAATTGCGGTAACATCCCGACGAGTTAACCACGTCATCCCTCCGTCCTCTGACGTCAGACTGTGTTGTTAGCTGTTCATTCTTTATCCTCGAGGAGACATCTGAGGCAATATTACTACTGTAATTAATTTACATTTACATGAATAGTAATTATAAGGCTCGGCTGTATGTTGTATGAAGTACCTAGTAATTTCGTGTAATAATTATAGACTAGTCAGAGAATCCAATCTGTGCTCAACGCCGCTGCCCGCTTAATTTTCAAAATGGACCATCGCTCCCATATAACTAGTACCCTCAAAAATCTGCACTGGCTCAAGTGCGCTGAAAGGATTGCTTTCAAGGTTTGCCTCACAGTCTTCAAATCCATTCATAATATGGCTCCATCATACATCTCCGAACTCTGTAGACAGCAAGTTCCAAATCAAAGACAAAGCACTCTTAGGTCAGGTTCTGATACGGGTGTCAGGTTGACGGAAATCGGTGTAAGAGGGAGACCTAAGTATTCCTTTCGAGCCTTCAGCTCGGCTGGACCATCCATGTGGAATGATCTTCCTGAACAAGTGCGTAAGACACAGTCTCTTGATCTGTTCAAGAGTCGATTAAAGACACACTTGTTTGGTATATCATATAAATGATATGAATTGTACAACTTATTGTTATTTATATATGTTTAGTTTTTATAATAGCTTATTAATATTTGTATTATATGTATCAGGCTTTAATCATAGGTATAAACACGATATTTTAGGATGCGCCCTTGAAGTGAATATATTCCACAAAACGGCGCACTATAAATTGTCTAGTTATTATTATTATTATTAGACTTGAATGTCTTCTCGATATTGTGACATCATACGGACCTACATTGAGAAAGTATTTTGTTACTAAATCATTCATTTTCGAAATTAGTTGATTTTTTGTATTTCTATGACTTCTTGACGAAATATTATTGTTTGTGTATCTATTTCCCAACATTGAATGTGTTCTCACAGAAAAAATATTTCGATTTATATTGTTTGAATAGTATTGCTTGTAAAAAAGAAATCTACCTTTTTAAGAGTCATCAGTGTCTATTTACCATCATAGCTTCTCCCAGAAGTAATGCAGACTATTCTCATACTATGAAAAAAGTATACTTATTGCAAAAGATATAAAGTAAAGTCGTGCTCTGCGTCCGAAAGAGATGAAGGTTATTTGTTGTTGAACTTTAAGTCTCCTGTTATTTTTGGAACAATCGTTTTGAGTATCGGCTCTTCGAAGTATTGTGCGTAGTTTCCCTAAGTGGTAATTAAGAAGCCACAAAGAAAATGTTTGTGTGATTTAATTATTCCTTTGAGTAGATTCTTGAGGCATATTGATTGTCTTATAATATCATCAAGTATTTACGTAACATCGGAATACTTAAATTGACTAAATAACTTAATAACCTTCAGACGTCAGATATTTCCTTCATTCACCCTTGGGGATTCCAATATTTAAAATATCCTCGTATCCAAAGAAAGGATTTTGTAAAGTTAATTCAATTTTACGATATCTGAATATCATTGAGAATAAGCTGATAATACACACTCTAATAATTGGACCTGAATGGAAGAGAATCTCCGACGTTATTCAAAGAAAATTGTTGTCAAGAAAACACGTTTATTTTTATACAGTGCGTTTTACAAACAAAAGTAGGTTTAATGTTAACAGATTATTTAAAATACGCTTATAAATTGATTTCGACATATCGATATAAGAATTGTAGTTATATAATAATATATCACACATTATTGTGAAGCGTTCATTCAATCGCATCCTTGGTTTCTGACTAAATAAAAAAACTATTTGAGATGATTTTTATTAATTGATAAACGAATCATCTTATTTTTTCGTTTGGACGATTTTTCTGATTATTTATGTTATATTGTGCCTTAAATGTTCGTTTATGAAGTATGTAAGGATAGAGCGACATGGCGTTCCGTTCTCTCTGCCTACCCCACCTGGGACACGGCGTGAGGGTATAGTATAGTATGTTCGTTTATAACAAGTTGCCGTATAATTTTGGCTGACCCAGCAAATGTTGCTTTGGCATCTACATTATTTCTAGATTAGTAATATGGCTATTTAAAAATAGGGGCTGATGGTAGAAAGGTGAACATTTAGGGCTGTATGTATTTTTTAATGCCTCACCATAAAAACATAAAATAAAAAAATCGGGGTGAACCACCCTCAACTTTGAGGGGTATGAAAAAAGATGTTGGCCGATTTTCAGACCTACCCGATAAGCACACAAAATTTCATTAAAATCGGTCCAGCCGTTTCGGAGGAGTATGATAACAAACACCGTAACTATTAGATTACATGTCCATGAGTCAAGTGATTACAAATCAAAGCTATGAAGAGAAAATTACTAACAAATTTTCTATAACCCATTACCATCCACGGAATTATAGTATGAATTTGAATTGGTAAGTTTACAAACATCGTTGAACGTAAAACAACATTAAAAACACAGCAAATTATTCGCTTTTTGCCCACATACATAGATACTGATAATTAATTGGATGAGATTGTATTGTGGTTAAAATTCATAAATAATATTTTGATAATATGTACTCGGATATTAAACATAATTGAATATTGTTGTTGATTACCAAAATATTTACGCACTTCCTTATCAAATTTACGTAATTATTCATATTTATTTTAATTGTACAAAATCGAAACAATAAACAACAAAATAAGTACCTACTCAAATGTAAACATATGTCTATCGATAAAACTTACATAATATGTAAACATATACTCGATCAAAAACTCTTTTATGTGCATACATAGATTTTACAGCATTGAAGTAACTTTCTGAATTATCTAGGTGAAAACGTTTTCTATATAAATAAAAATGAGTTGACCATGTACTCGTATGTTCCCCCATAACTTGAGAAAAGCTGAACCGAATTGGCAGATTCTTTTTTGTTGTGTTCATTATTATCAGGAGACGGTTTGCATGAAAGAATTTTTTTGTAAAATCTAACGGAAAAGTCGGAAATTAGGATTTTATTTTTGTATGACAGTTCCGCTGTCACGTGTTGCCATAACGAAAAATTAATAAAAAAAGTTTTATACACCATCAACGACTTTTTTTGTTATGGTCGTAAATGGTTTATATGAAAGGAAACTACTGGAAAATCTCTTCATGTCAATATCACACCACAAAAAATTAATATTAATGTGATAGAATTCTATATTGTTAAAAATACTGAAATTGTCCTGAATTTACTGAAATTGTTCTATTTCAATTCGCTTAAATTCAAGGGTAGATTCGGTTGAATGAATCACTTCTCAACTAACTGCAGAGCCTAAACCATTGAAGATAGACATGAAATTCACCCTGGCGACGCCGGGTAGGAACATCTAGTTATGAAATAATTATCTATTTGTTTTCTTTCATTTTATCCTCGGGGTCTTACGCCCCTTCATCTTCAAATAAATGTGAAGACTTGATCGAGTTTGTTTATTTTGTCTCGTTTTATTTATTTAAGAAGATAGAGCAAATTTACATTTTAAAATATCATTTTTTTTTGTTCTTTAGTATAAAACGTTTCGCTTTTATTATTTTCTCCTTAATTTACATTAAGTACCTACATAGTATTTATATAAATTAATTAGGCAGGTATTTATTCTAACACAATATAACAGGTATATGATTTTCATTACTTTTTAAGTGTTAGGGATTGGGGTTGATTGGAAGACGTTGTTCAGCAACGAGTTCGCCTTTTGGTCTAAAAAAATCATGTTTTGAAATAATATAATTATTTGTATCATTTCCATTAGATTACATTTTTTCTTTTTTTTCTTCTATCTATATGACATCTCCTACATTATTGCAATTTTAATTCTTGACATATTAAATACTAAACATTTCATTGACATTCTATACTGACACTCTAATATTTTATGATTTGACTTAAATTATTATTGCTATGAAATGATTCTCTTTTGTGTTTTGTTAATTCTTGTTTTCCAACTGTGTTGTGAATGAGATATTTGATTTGTGTATTATTTATTATTTATTCTCACGCCGTGGATTGTGAAATAAATAAATATGCAATATTTCAGAACATGATTTTTTTAATTTTTTTTTAAAGGTTTTGCATATTATTTAATTTTTTTGTTAAGTTTTGGCCATTAAAGATTTATATATTTATTTATTATACAGCAATGCGTTTTATGTTTCTTAAAACTCTATTAAAATTGCTTTGATTATATGAAATATCCTGAATATATATGAAATATCCTGAAGTCGTTTGAATTTAAATGGTGTGTATAAATTTAATATTGTAAATGACTCTGCGTAATATCAGTTTAATACACTCAATGTTTTTATATAGTAACTAGGTACTGAATTTTATCGCTTCACTGTCAAACGATGAATCAATGAATTAAAACACCCGCAGCCGAGAGATGTGTCAAATAACAATAAAAAAGATAATGGCGATAGTTAAATGTCGACTGTTGTCACAATAAAACATTGATATTTATTACGTCTGTCGACTGTAGTAAGTGCTGTACTGCAGAATTAATTACCTATAAACAATTGAATAATATTATTGTTAATACGATGTTCCTTTGTTTCAGAAACAACAGCATTTTCATATACAGAGTATCTACATTGTGTGGATGAGCTGTGTAATATATATTATTACTGCTGTTTCCTGCTAAGTATCTGCCAGTGTCTGCTAGCGAAGTATCTGTCTGCTGCAGCGTTGTCATTATATTAGATACTATGGTCATTATGCGCTGCACATATTAAGGTTAGTGTTGCATTAATAATTAATAAGTTGTGTTGTATTCCATTGATATGTATGTATGCAAGGTCTTCGTCCTTTATAGCATTCAGCAGAGTTTTTCAACATTTATTTGTATCTGTTATTACTTTCTGTAATATTTGTCATTTTTTAAACAAGTATCCAATAACTTTCTGAGTGAGTTTAATATTTGTGTTGTGAAAACAGTCATCGTGAATATTAAACATTCTGAGTTTGAGGTTATTTATTTTTGGCATTTGTTTGAAACCAGAGTAACACAGCCTATTCTGATATCTTTACTAGTTGAACCTCATACTAACTATACCTTTGTTGATTTTAGCTTTTTTTGGAAAGTGTTTCAAAAACACTACTTCATTCGAAAAATTGACTTTTCATAACATCTTCTTTTTTTCTTCTGTTTAGCGGTATTATTTGTGTATTGATGTAAGAAATTGAAGGCATCCAGTATCGGTTTTATTGATCACTGTATTTTTAAGTTCTATTTTGTACAAAGGCAGCATAAACTCGTTTTTTTATACATATAATGGGAAATCGGTGTAAATGTTTGATATAATTCAAAAATTTATTTATTTAGTCTGTTGACTTCTTCTTCTTCTTAGTCAGCCATCTCTCCACTGCTGGATAAAGGCCTCTTCCAAACTCTTCCAATCGTTGCGGTCCTGTGCCTGTTAGTATTTAGTCTGTTGACTAAATAAATAAATTTGATGTTGATGAATATGAAGATGAAGATGTTGATAAATATGTTGATAAACATGATGTTGATGAAGATGTTGATAAATATGTTGATAAACATGATGTTGATGAAGATGTTGATAAATAAATTTCGAATCTTCGGACGATCGGGTGTCGGAAACTGGATATACTCGCTCAGAAGTGTTAGTGTTTATCATTTTTAGATTTTAGTTTATAAAAAAACAGAATAATTCTGCTTGTTTTCCGGAATTTCATCTGTGGGAATGGTTTAATCGAAAAATGATAAATTTCATTTGTGGGATGGTTTAATCGAAAAATGATAAATTTCATTTGTGGGATGGTTTAATCGAAAAATGATAAATTTCATTTGTGGGATGGTTTAATCGAAAAATGATAAATTTCATTTGTGGGATGGTTTAATCGAAAAATGATAAATTTCATTTGTGGAATGGTTTAATCGAAAAATGATAAACTTCGTTTGTGGGATGGTTTAATCGAAAAATGATAAATTTCATTTGTGGGATGGTTTAATCGAAAAATGATAAATTTCATTTGTGGGATGGTTTAATCGAAAAATGATAAATTTCGTTTGTGGGATGGTTTAATCGAAAAATGATAAATTTCATTTGTGGGATGGTTTAATCGAAAAATGATAAATTTCATTTGTGGGATGGTTTAATCGAAAAATGATAAATTTCGTTTGTGGGATGGTTTAATCGAAAAATGATAAATTTCATTTGTGGGATGGTTTAATCGAAAAATGATAAATTTCATTTGTGGGATGGTTTAATCGAAAAATGATAAATTTCATTTGTGGAATGGTTTAATCGAAAAATGATAAATTTCGTTTGTGGGATGGTTTAATCGAAAAATGATAAATTTAGACCTAGTTTAATTCAGACTAATCTTTAATCCTAAAATAAATTAAGCAGCTCATACGTTTTTGAATGTCAGTCAATTTATTAAATGAAAAATTTGTATGAATATTTTATGAATAATTAAATAGATTAAATCTCAATGATCGATGTCAATAGAAAAAGATTGATATTTTGGGGTCAACTATAAATTTAGTAATAAATTACATACATGTATTAACTCTGTCATCAATTTAATCTACCTGTGTACAATTACACATAATAATAGGTATATCCCTTGAACAGGTGCACTGTGTCATTCATTATATTCGCATCTATCAACGTTGAACTAGATGTAATACTTATTACAAGTGCATTGGACGATAGAAATATGCAATCAATGAAATGATGAAAATTACTTATTTTTAGAAGTTAAATTACTGTCAATCCTATCTTGTTATTGTGTCGAAAAAGATTTTTATATATTTTACCAAGTATTCTTTACATACTATTTTATTTCTTAACTATTTTATATAACCCGGGCTCGATTTCGGGCCAGAGCAAAGTGAAGAATGACCTTTTTCAAATTGTCCTGGGTCAGGGTGTTACATAACACAAGATTCGTGAATTGTCTATGCATGTTATGTAATGTTATTCACCAATATTTTTTCTTTTAAATATGAAGTATTACATAGTATTTTTTCACTTTTATTTTATGTTCAGATTTAAATTAAAAAATAAAATATTTTTTATTTTGATTGGAATATTTTATAACTGTTGATGTGCATTTTTGAACAATAATGGTGATTAAAAATAACTTTCTCAGTGTCACACTCATTCCTAGAATGAAGACAGAGGAAGATAGAGTTATAAAAGTTTACCTCCTTTGTCTGCTCGTAACCTTCCTCTCATCAATTCAAGATGGAACATAAATATTTTAAAAATTTACTATATGTGTCTCATCTAGTTACTGAGATCTATGTCTGTCACATGTATGCATGATGGGGTGTTCACATTTGGCGAATATCGCCAGGCGAAAAAACAAAATTCGCCGGACATCCATTGATCGTCACACCTGTTCACACAGTCCACCGATATAGAAACGATCTGTCAGATGCGCTTTGATTTTGACACTGTTTTCAAAATGGCGGACGTCGAGATGGAGATCGCGAAGTGTATTTTTAGTCGAACATGTTATAGTAGGGGTTACAAGGCGCTTTTTAATTAAGGAATCAAACGCCACGAACCAACAACAAAGATAACAGCTGTCACGAAGCGGGAAACATTATAAAATTTATAGGTTATAAAGTTTTACCATAGATACGAACGCCGCGCACAACTGCGCATGCGCGAATCGTTCAATCGGCCGAAAATGTTGGAAGGTGGTCAACTCGAGACGATATCGTTTCTACTGGTTTTTATCGTTTCAGACTAGCTGTCATTTTGTTCACACGGTTCAAATGGCTGGCGATATTTTGGTGCTTGGCGATATTCGCCAAAGTGAGAACACCACATAAGATAATATATTATGTATTATTCATTATATGCATAAGATGTATTATATTATATACTATTCATTTTAATTATATGTGGTTACATAGTTTGTGCTATTACTATTTGTTCTATTTATAGACTAGACCTACACACTATTATAGAAGTCGTATATATAGTGTGGTGTGTGAGCTCACTACATATTATGTATTAACTGCATTATAAATTTACTCCTATCATTCTTTGATGAAGTACTGTGGCCTCAATGAATAGGTTTGTTTTGATAATGAAATCACTGTGATTGATTATTCGCAATGAATTTGCCTTGTGAAAATAGCAGAGACGTGAAAACAATTTTTTTTACTTCGTTCGCCTTGTTATTGATTTACATTTTTCGCCATACCCATTCGATTCATCATCGAAGTGTTTACTATGATTGTTCGACATTTATAATTTATTGTATCACTATACGTGCCTCTTAAATTATTGTGCATGGTAGTACATAGATTGAACCAATAAATATGTTTTTTTTTAATTCTTAATACAACATTATACTATACTATACTATACCATCACGGCATATCAATACAACATTCCATTGCCTTTTATTCGTAGTGATACATATTTCAATGTTTTATGATATCATTACAGACAAATGTACACGCAAATCACAAAGAAAATATTAACGAGTACATATAGAGAATAGAAGGTAATCGAGTGTTTGAATCGTCACCGTTACATTTTTTTGATGCTTCTATCGTTCTTCGGTAACATTGTTGCTACTTTTCACTGTTTTAATCCATTTTTCACTATGGTAATATGTTACTCACAATCCTCACTCATTACTATCAGCGTCATACATCATGTAATAACACCCACATAGTGAAAAGAATATTTATTTATCTATTTATTCACTGTGTATAGAATAATAATATAGAGTTCAACCTCAATGCGTGTGCGTTAATAGATAGGCAATCGCTGTAACTGATAATTTTATTATATATGATGTAGAATATTATAATATTGCATTGATCTGGACTACATTCTGTTAGTGTTTAGGTTTAATTTTATTTCAGCATATCGCTCGAGTGCATCACCATTACATTTTATTGTTGAATAGAGTTGATATATTTATTACATTTTCCTTTGTTACCCAATTGGTACCACTGTATCATGGTTTTGGTTCCTTTACAAAAGGCAACAACGAGATACAACATTGTTTTCTATCTACTTACTAGGCATCACGTTATTTACCACATATGGAGTAGCGATAGAACAAAATGCATGTAGATGTCGTGTCTTCGTCATAAAATAAATCTACACACAGAGGTTGCTACTATAAGCTAAAGATAATCATCGCTCAATTGGAGATATGTGAATAGGTTCAAATCAATAATAATAACAAGCAAACAAAACTGAGACAACATGGCTACAATTAAGTTGCAGCAGCCTTACTAGGTTGCCCTGTATCGGTTGCCCTGCCCTATATGCGTGATGTTTTAGGAATCAAGTAATAAAACTTGCAGATGGAAAATAAATTATATTCCTAGGTCTTCACAGATTGCTGATTTTATCTATTTATATGACAGTATTTAAAACATAACATGTCATAAAAATCTACGTAACTGGGCATGAGCCCGTACTAAGGCAGACCGGATCAGTTTTTGACTTTGTCTCAGCGTTTTAACATTCTTTACTTTATTTTGACAATCTCCCCCAATACATTAAACTGCACAATCCTAAGACACAATACACACATTCACGCACCCACAAATTCATACAAACACAGCTTTACGAGCTTTGTCCCCTTGATTTGACCATTAGAAGACTTCTGCGCTCTTCGGAACTGGCTGTGAATAGACTTACTGAGCCTTATAGAGCCGGTAAGTCTAACTTCTATGAGAGGGCTTTTGGTGTTGTTGGGCCGGTTACGTGGAATCGCCTAGAGGTGCCATTGAGAGACAATCAGACTGTCACCAGCTACAGAAACAAATTGAAAACTGCACTCTTCACAGGCGTCCTTGAGACGGTCTTGTTGACTGTTAAACGGCGTCAAAACAAAAATCTTCCAGAGCCATCATCATCACACTCATCCACATATACACCCATATAATGTCATAATAATAAATATGTATGTAGTTCATCTAAATGTTACTCGCTAAGTAGGTATATTAAAATCATATCTCGTATGGCTATACGATATTAAAATCGTATGGCTATACGACCTCATAATAATGATCGCAGGATCCTTGCTGCTGCAAATCTATTACATATTTACAATTATTTATAATACGTGCTCATTACATATAATAATATAGTACCTACTTAATAATGATTATATCGCAAATGAGTGCAACACTCCTGGCCGGTAATTGATCGTAATAATCATATTATACGAGTATGTATACAGTACCTACCTTGCTTTCAATGTTACATAATGTCAGGTTGGTAGGTAAGTAACCAAGTAGGTACCTACCTTCATAGACGCAGTTACGATGTATCGAATAACTATCTGCCCGTAGTACCGCAGTATATATTGTAATTTATAATGACTGTAATCTAACAGTAGGTATTATTTTCATTTTTCAAACGATGAAACATACGTCTTACAAGTTTAAAATACTATACCTAATCCTCTATATGCATGCTTTTGTTGGATATATTAGGTATAATTCAGTCTCCAGTTTTAGACAGAAATTACGTAAATGTTTGATATGCATTTCGTTTTGCTTTGTAACTTTGCACATCTTCGCCAGTTTTCCATTATAACATCCAGTATAATAAGTAATTAACATTCATTATTGCGACATTCATGGGTTAGTTGGAAGATATCGCGCTTCTGCGATAAACTCGCCCATTGCACAAATTTATTTGTCTGGTCTAAGTTCTACAATGTTTATATTTAATTAATGTTTGTTTTTTTGTGCAATAAAGATTTTTATTATTATTATACAAAAGCTTGGTTCAAGTCTCAGAATTTTTAAACTTTGACAGAGGTTTGACGCTATTGGAACATTTTGCTTCTTCTTTCTAATTAACACTTTTATTTAGTTGTTTTTTTTTCTTTTTATTTTTTATTTAAATTTAAGGTTACTCTTTTGATTCAATTCTCACTCTTATAAATATTATTACTATTTATTCATTAAAATCATAAATATTTTTTTATTTTTTATTACATAGTTTACGCGAGATAAAAAAATAATGGTATTGGTGCAATTTTAAGTCAAGATAGAATAAATAGCAGTATTGAAATTAAAACACGTTTTTTATCATTTGTAAAATTAGTCAAACGAGAGTAGGAATAAAATATACCTCTTTTTACAAGCATTTTTATTTCTTTTTTATTTTAAATACTTCTACATACTTACATCCCTTAATCAATATTTGTTTAGATAGTTGTAACATTGTACATAAATTATATAAGAAAAAATCGAGATCTTCTCCGTGTTTTAGCTGTTAGTTGATTTTACTGCCACCATTTCTAGGAACAGGAATTTATGATTGTATCTATCAATCTGTAAATTTTCAGAAACTGAATGCCAACAGTGTGATTCGCAATTTTTTATCAAAGACTACATATAGTCGATAGTTTCCTACAGATGTCTCACTATACTATGAAAATGTGTCTTAAATATTCCTAGTACCTACCTGCACAAGTGTACACGGTGTGCAGTTAAGGTAGGTACTCGCAAGATAATAATATTATCGTATATCATGATTGTGTTATAATGTTACATATATAATAAAATGTTGTTTATCAGATAGCTACAACATGTTGTTACGCATGATCGTGTGTTATGTTTTATTACATTATGCAGTACGAGTACAACATGACGTTAAGAAATTTACGATGGACAGGTTAAATGCACTGTATAGTATTCACCTATCGCCAATAATAATAGACGGCCAACGTGTTGTGTTACGTTCTTACATAATTCGTGTAAATAAAAATTCACAATAATAAGAGATGATTGTCACGATGACTACTACTACTGTAACATCACGGCATACCCCACAAATGGGGTAGCCAGTAGACCAGCTGCATATAATAAACATGCAAGCTGTCCTCTCTCCGTGCCAATATAAAATCAAGTCATCAAGGATGGGTGTCAAACCTCATCGCTGAATTTAAGATGTAAAATGTCTTCATTTTTTCGAACACCTACCTTTTACAGGACACTCGAAAACTTGCGGAGAAGAGTGGGAGACCAATTCTTTACCGGGTGCTCGTCGGGATAGTCAAGATTCATTTCCATTTCTTTTAAACTATTTTGTTAGTACAGTTTCAAATTCCTTCCTATAACATACTGTATTGCTATGTTCCCGTAAGATGGTACAATTTGGGATTTGAACCACGTACAAACTCATTTTAATGTTTAGACATGGGGAAATTTATATTTTAACTTTGTACATCAATTTTTTTTAAATATTGCATTAAAGACTACAAAATTTTCTGCCCCAAAATTTACGTCTTTAATTTAATTATTGACTGCTTTGCAAACATATTATTAGGAGTGTATTTTTTTCCTTATATTTTCCGTTAGTTTATAAACAAAAGAATTCAAACTCTTTTATTCTTGTGTTTCATATTATTCTATAAACAAAAGAACGTGAACTTTGTCCGTATAACTTTGCGCTGCTCATTGTTCGTCAAAGTATGAAAAAAACGTAAAGAGTTTTAACTACGTTCTTTCTGAAACTTTGTTATTATGAAATAAACTCATCACATTGTCTGGAAAAAGTTTCATACTATTTTTAGATAAGAAACTTACTAACGGTGTCATACCATACTATCAAACGCAAAGTATTTAAGATATTGGCATAGTTTTTGAAGCTAATAAAATTGTTGAAATACTTTTAAAGAGGAATGTATTTTTGTATGTCACCCACGCTGAATTTAATATTTTTTTATGAAAGTGGGAGGACGTGAGAGCCTGCATGTTTATTAAATGCATTTAATCTGCTGGTTATCCCATTTTAAAAAAGAAGCCTATAATGTGACGGCGCGCACGCGCAGTCACATTGTCTATTTTGGCTGCCTTTTATGCATGTTGGATTGATGTTTTGTTGTTTTTTTTTTTTCAGTTTTTGTATAACTTTTGTAATAAATGACAAACTTGTGGGCTTGGTATTGTATAGCAAAGGGTTAAATCATGAATGCGGGTTATGTGGGATGATGCATTGTCTTTGCTTTGTGATTGTGTGTATTGTTTCTGTCCATATGTATTTTCAAATGTTTTGTAATGATGATGATGAATAAATAAAAAAATATCCAGCAGCTGCAAGATGAAAGCTAGTATCTATAAGTTGATAAAATATCGATAATGGATACACAAAAGAAATACTAATGAGCTAATACAAAAGGGTAGTCGTCAGACAAGATTAAAATCCATTGGATTTCATATTTTGTTCATTTTATGTGAAACGAAAAATTCATGATTCTAGAGTAAGTCGTAGCAGGAAAAAAAAGAGGGCCGTAGAGGGGTTAGAAGGAGGCGTCTCTCTTGGCTCCAAAATATCCGAGAGTGGACTGGGATGAGAATCCTGGAAGAACTGTTTCTCGCCGCATAGCAAAAAGAGGGTTTCTGTCAAGTAATCTTCTACATCGCGGGCCCCGACAATACACATGAAGAATGAGAAGAGTGTTGAGGTGTAACGTAAACAATACGAGTACTTCTCAAGAAAATGTTTTCAAGTTCCGTGAAATTATTATAAGTTTTGGCATTTCATAAACATCCACTACGAAGCGTGGGTTAGTAGATAAAATCATCATGCATTACGGACTTATGTTAAAGGGATATTGCTTATGCTCTTGATAGGAATTTTATGGTAAAAAGTACAATAAATTATGAAATACACATACCCACCTACAAATCAAACAGTAAGTACCTACTGTATTGTAATGAATAATTGTGACCTAAATCTCGACCTCTGTACAAATATACCTACCTAATGATATGTAGAGGTATTTACCCAGGTATATATAGTCGACAGGTTTGTTTCTTTTATTTTTTTAACTATTCATTCCGTAGAGTCCGTACCGTACTCTATGACCGTGTGGCCATGACACGTGAACGACTGCCACACAGCAATAATGAACCACATTTTTGTACTCAACGTTCATACAGGTACATTCAAAGATGGAAGAAATTTATTTTGTTAGTAGCTGTATACGAATAATATGATCTTTGATCTACCTTAGTACGGGCTGTAGCCTAGTTAGGTGAATCATATAATGAATATGTTAAAATTGAATTTATTTATATCAATAAAGCTGTTATTATTATTATTATAATATGATACAACGTTTTATCTGAAGTATTGGTAACTTTCCATACATATTGTTCGCAATTGGATAATAATTTATCTGACTGTTTCTATCTATCTATCTATCTATTCCCTCACGCCGTATCCCAAGTGGGGTAGGCAGAGAGAACGGGACGCCAATTAGATCTGTCCTTACATACTTCTTTCGCTTCCTCCACAGTCATACAATTTCTCATACACGCACGTCGGTTTCTTTTACTCAAAACACGGCTGTCCTTGAGAATTTGATCTATATGTTCAAGCCATGTAGTTCTCGGACGCCCGCGCTTCCTCACACCCCTCCTTTCAGCCAAGTATATCCTCTTTGTCATTCTTTCCTCTTCCATTCGTTCCACATGGCCAAACCATCTCAATTTATTTACACGCATTCTATCCACAACACTCCTCTTGCATCCACTCATTCTTATATCCTCATTCCTCACTCTATCACGCAACGTTTTACCAACCATCCTCCTCAGCGATCTTATCTCCACAGCATTTATTCCACTTTCGTCCTTCTTCAACCATGTCCACGTTTCGCTTTCATACATCGTGACTGTTTCATGATCAATAAAAGATCTGTTGTTTTCACGTAATTTCTTCAGTTATTTTTATTTAATAAAATCCCTTGTTATTATACAGAAGGCTCTCTGATGTATACCCCTTTATTACTGCACTAAAATAGCCCTTTCAGACGCGTTTACCAACTTATCAGATTTCTGCACCACTGAACTGATAAATAGGCTTTTCTGGTGCATGAATTTGAGAATCGACAATAGATGGTTCTTATTTAATTTAATTTTCTTTTAGTCTCATAATATTTCAGTCCGTTTGTTAATATGTATATTTACATGTCTGTGGACACCTTTGTTAGAAGGCCATAAAAAAAAAAACAAATATTCTCCATACTAAGTTCCAGTTATTAAATTATATAATTATTTTCTTTGAGGTGCTTTGGTTTGTAAACTACACTTACATGTAGTTTAAGAACTTAACCATGATAGTATATTGATCTCATTTTTAAAAATAAAAAAGGGCCTACATATAAAAGGAAATTTAACGTAATTCATTGTACATAATTACACTGTGACTTTATTCATTTCCTGAAATATTTTGACAGCATCTCCTACCAGCGAAGTTATTAACGGATAAGTGCATGTAATTTACACAAAGGTTGTCTTCTCCTTGCCACAAAAAACAGGAAAGATAACAAATCTCTTTACTGAATTCAAAATGTTGGCTTTATGGATTGTATCTGTTTTTTTATAATAATAACATAACATAGATAGGAAATTCACACAGGTCGAGCTAGTCCCAAACTAAGACGAAAATTCTATTATGGGTACTAACACGACGAGACACGCATATACAATGCACTTAACACATATACACATATATCGAAAGAGAGAATGAAAAAACGATTTGCGAGATTAAAGTTGGTGACGAATGTTTGGAGCAAGTAAGTGAGTATGTATATTTGGGAAGTATGTTTACGAGGGATGGAAGATGCGATAGGGACATTGAAAGAAGGAAAGTGGCCGGTGCTAGAGTAAACGGTGCACTTCGACCCATTGTCAGCAATGACAATGTGTCGAACATGGCTAAAATGCTGGTGCACAATACCATTCTGGTACCGTCACTTACGTATGCAAGCGAGACATGGACGTGGTTGAAGAAGGACGAAAGTGGAATAAATGCAGTAGAGATGCGATCGTTGAGAAGAATGGTTGGTAAAACGCTGCGTGATAGAGTGAAGAATGAGGATATTAGAAGAATGAGCGGATGCAAGAAGACTGTTGTGGACAGAATGCGTGTAAATAAATTGAGATGGTTTGGTCATGTGGAACGAATGAAAGAGGAAAGAATGACAAAGAGGATATATTTATCTGAAAGAAAGGGTGTGAGGAAACGCGGGCGTCCGAGAACCATGTGGCTTGATCACGTGGATCAAATTCTCAAGGACGGCCGCGTGTTGAGTAAGAGGAACCGACGTGCGTGTATGAGGAACTGTATGAATGTGGAGGAAGCGAAGGAAGTGTGTAAAGATAGATCTGTTTGGCGTTCCGTTCTCTCTGCCTACCCCACTTGGGACACGGCGTGAGGGTATAGTAATAGTATAGTATAGTATAACACATATACATGTAACACTCAGACCCTGGGCAATTTGAAAAAGGTCATTCTTCATTTTGCCCTTGCCGGGAATCTACCCGGGATCTCGTGAATCATAGGCAGGAGCGTTGCCTCCGCGCCACACCGAACACCTGTCTCTTCACAGCACCCTCAAAAACTTACGGAAAATTGTGGGGTCTGCTCTCTTACGGAGCTTGACGGTAATTTATTACTACTGGCTGGTTTTAAGCCGGTTTAATAATAAACGTGCGACCTTATCAAATGATAGATTATATCATATTATTTTATGAATACTTAACAATATAATATTTTAAATTATTGTTTTTTGTAGTAGAAAACTTTTGTGGATTAGATTAAATAACATTTTAATACTTTATTATGGAAAGACTTCAATAATATAATTATGTATTATTTTTATTCAAATTCTTCTTTGCATTCCTGTAAAAATACTGCTAACAGTTGAAATAAAACGGACGCTAGGTCGTTGCCGCGATGAATATATTGAACTCTTGTTGTAAATTCTTTCAGTTACTGGAATGTAGAATGTAAAAAAAACCTACATAATAATTAGAAATACGAGTAGGTATATGTTGTATGAATAAATGCCTCTTTTTATGTGTTTGAATTCTAGTTACTAAGTTGCAAATGAAATCGCTTTTAGAGTTTTCGGAACATGAGTTGGACGTTAAAGAAATGAACTTGTCCAGGTTTTCCATGTTCCTCTTTAGGATATTGGACATCAGTGCACCTTATATGGCCGGTTTCAATAACCTATCTATCCGTGACTGTCGATTGAAATCTATGATTTAAAATATAGAACACAATAGATTTCAATCGACAGTAGCTGATAGATAGATTATTGAAACCGGCCATTAGTGTTTCGCATGATTGAGGTTTTAAAGATAAAATTCTATCGTTTATGATGTGAGTACCCTACTATGGGAGATGCCGTTATGGGATTAATGGATGGATGGGTTGATTATTGATGGTTTTATGTAAAGAATGTTTGATCAATTTTGGCGTCTTTATAAGAAAACCTAAAATATTAATTGAACGTAGTTATGCAGAAAGCAGACAGCCCACAAAATGTAAAATTTAAATATGGCCGTCTTTGCATATAGACATATTTTTTTAAATGTATGAAATTACAAATGTATGACCAAACGTAAAATTAATCAATTAATAACAATAAATAGTATATTTTTAAATGTCACATGGTAAAACTGAATTAATTTAAAAATAAAAGCTTTTTTAAAGACATAGTGTGTTTCTACAGATTACATATTAAGAAAAAAATATTTTGCAGAAAACAGACAGCCTCATAATAAGAGCTGTGATTGCTAAAATTACTATTCAGGTAATCTGCAAAAAACAGTCAGTCCCTACACATGCTCTAAATACCATGTTCTCTATCTATCTATTCCATCACGCTATGTCCCCTAAGGGGTAAGCAGAGAGGATAGACCGCTACACTAGCCGGTCTTGACATACTTCTCTCACTTCCATTACATTCATACAATTCCTCATGCATGCCCTTCTATTTCTGCTACTTCTGACATTGTCAACATCCTTCAGGATCTGGTCAAGTGTGGTCCAACCATGTAGCCCAAGGACGACAACACTTCTAATACCTTTTCTCTTAGCCATGTAAATGTTTTTCGTCATTCGTTCCTTGTTCATTCTTTCAATGTGAAATGTAAAAGCAAAGTATTTTCCAGAAAACTCCATCCAGTCCTCCTGAAGGTCAAAGTTGACCAACAGTTGATAAATTCTGTTAACGAAATAAGATTCCTGGGGGTCATATTGGACTCTGGTCTTAGATTAAACTCATTCATCGAACACATACACTCCAAGTGTCAGGCCGGCCTCAATGTCATGAGAGCCGTCTCCGGGGTCTGGTGGGGTTGCCACCCCTCGACTCAGAAAATTTTCTACACTGCATTTATCCGCAGCCACTTGGACTTTGGATCCTTTTTAATAGCCCCAACCTCCAAGAAAAACTTTTTGAGACTGGACCGGATCCAGTCTCAGTCTCATCGGTTGATTACGGGTGCGATGAGATCCTCCTCTGTCAACGCCTTACAGGTAGAGGCTGCAGAATCCCCACTTAAACTACGCAGACAGCTCGTATGTGACAGATTTTTAGTCAAATTTTAGTCGATCACCCGCTGTCTCACAAACTTCAGCTCCTCTCATACTTGGTAACCCATTTACCGGTATGGAAAGGTAAAGATCCACCGACTCTTGTTACTAGCTATAGAAAAATCCAAACTCCCTTGTTGGAGAGCTTCGCAGTTCTTCCTGTATACTCTATGTCATTTTCCACACTAAGTTTTAAACCAAAAGTTATTCTCAATCTAGGTGTCAGTAATGGCATATTCGCACCTCGTATTTTCAAATCAATTATTGATTCTGATTGGTACCACTGGCACCTAATCTATACAGACGGCTCGAAAAGTGATAGAGGTAGTACAGGGGCTGCCTTCCTTTTTGAAGACAACACCAATAAAATGTTCAGGCTCAGGGACGAGTCGTCGGTTTTCACAGCAGAATGTCTTGCTATCAGAGAGGCTCTAAGGGCTCTGACCATTCGCCGGCTCAAGGTTAAAACTCTCATACTCAGTGACTCTCAAAGTGCTCTCCAGACCCTTCTATCTCCTGCATTATCCCGACCAGATGATTTCTTATCCTTAGAAATTAGAGACCTCCTACATTAACTTCAGATTTCAGGTGTAGACGTGGTTCTGGGCTGAATCCCAAGTCACTGCGGTATCCCGGGCAACGAGGCGGTAGATCTATTAGCCAAATTAGCTACGGACCTCCCCAATCCGGTACTCGTGTCTGGGTTTAACTGAACCCTTCTTGTTGGGTACCTGTATAATAAAATAATACGCAGAAAACAGCCCGGCTGCCTGTCTGCCTTTTGTTGAATGTAATAACAAAATTTTATGTGATTTTGTCAAAAAGCAAAAACCATGCAGCGGACTTTGACTGTTTTCTGTAGAATTTGAATATGTATTTTTGTTATTAGATTCATCAAAAGGGAGTGTGTCTGTGTTCTGCAAAATGAACAATTGCAGATTTAGCGAACTGATTTTTTTTTCAACGTATTTTTTATGAAATATTTATATGAAAGGCCCCTGGCTGGTTTTTGTAGACTGTAGTATTAGACATTTTAAATCTCGTAGGACAAAAAACTCAAATATACGTAATTGTGGACTGTCTGCTTTCTGCATAACTACGTTCAATTATGAGTCTATTATTACAATTAATATTAATGTTATTTTTTATTTTTTTAAAAAAGATATATCTGTACAAATACAACCTTATACACCTTTCACACTAAGCTTAAAGCTTGTGCCGTGAAAGGGGAGTTTGCCGGCACCTGGGATCGAACCATGGACCCCTTGTTCTGGAGGCCGAGAGTCTACCTCCAGGCTACTGACGAACTCAATTGTGAGACTATTACAAATGTATTGTTCATGTCATTTCTCTAACCTTCAACCTCTACAGAAAATTGAAAAGTAAATTAAAAAAGTTTTTCATGTAAACAAAAGAAAAACCAATTAAAATCTATCACGTTGTTTCAGATGCTTATCTTTAACTTTTACAAACTTTTCGTGGAGAAATCCCCGCTATTTTATTTCTTGATTAACAACTTTATGTTGCCCCAATTTAAAAAATTAACTTTGGTTTATATTATTAATTATATTGTAAAATACGTGAGTTATTATATAATATCGTGTATTTCATTTTTTATAATTACTACCTGTTATAATAATTATTACAATCTAGACTCGATTTGTCCTATCACAACCGACCCTCATTTTCAAACACTCATATCACCACCTACCTATTGTATTTCTTCAACAAGGGTACATTAAATAGTTCACACACAACACGTCATGAGTCACGCAACTATTCAACCTGCCCTCGAGTGGTTTGGATTGAAAGAAATAGGAAATTAGTTTTATTATTTTACAATCTTACCACAGCGACGAGGAATAATTTAAAAAATCGTGATGTGTGGAAAGTAGCTGCGAATCGATATTTTCATTTTACTTGCGACGCAAAAACTTAATTTAAATTATAATTTTATTATTATATCTTGGAAGTGAAGCACAAATTCTGACTTTCATATTTTGAAAACCATGATCACTGTTTTTTGTCTTTTCCAGCACAGTTTTAGTTCATAGTCTATTAGTATTTTTCATCCCTAAAAGGATATTGTGTTCTTCATTTTACCAATTAACCTACTGAATACCTCTTAACCTTTTCTTTTTTTAATATTAATAGATATTATAAATGTCTTTTTTTAATTTGGCACAGAGAAGGCAAGTTAAGTTTATCAATTTTTTTAATACCTAAACTTAATTTATTTTCTTCAAGCACTTTTGCGTTTAAAATACTATTATGTAATAAATATTATTTGAAGTGAACAAGTTTTTAATCAATTAATGATGAAATACTTGTACTTATACACTTATTTCCTAACGCTTTCGCTTAGCGATGTCTTCATCTCATCAGTTTTAAGTAACTCTTTTTTCCATCAATTCACCCGTAACGAGTGTTTTGTGTAAGTAACGAGTGTTTTGTGTAAGTAACTCTTGTTCGAAGATGCCGCAAGACGAAAGAAAGCGCTCGGCTATAAGTTATTAGTATATAATAAATAAGAATTAAATCGTTAATTGAGTTAAAACATAATCAAATTAAAAATCATAAATGTGTTTTTATTTAACGTACCTACATTTCAAAATTTATTAAAATGAATTATCACAACATTTTATTGATATTTTAATTTATAGAAAGCAGTAAAAGTCATTTTTGTTTGAAACCTTTGCGTCATTGCTTTCATTGCTCATTTATAATGACGCAATATAATTATCACAATCACTGATAATTATATTGCGTCATTATATAATTATCAGTATTTGAATATTTTTGTATAATTCTAGTTCACAAGATTTTGCTTATGGTTAACAACGGACCACTGCTTATAAATCTTTGACCGCGAAACCATCCTAATTTACATACTGCTCATTAGACTCTCCATTACACTGGCTTAGATACTTACTCAATTGAAGGGCTTTCTCAAGGTGAATAAGTACTCCATATGATGAGTCTGTAATCTCATCCAATCATCCTCTTAAACTGTGGGTATCGTTGATGGGTACACTTTGCTTTTTAATAGTTCCATTTTTCAATTTAGGTATTATTTATTAGATTGCGGATCAGATATTATGGTGCATGGATCTAAAGTGATCTCATTGTGAATCATGTTAATTTGCGAATCAAAGACAATCCCTACTCTAAATGATTGAATGAATGCATCGCTTTACTATGTGCATCAATCATTTCATTGTTATGTTAATTCTGAGAATGCATTCTAACCTCTTAAATTTCAACATTCACTTGCATGCTATCATTATAATCATTTAATTACATATTTTTTGACAGAAATATAAAGCTTCAATACAACAAAAATCTATTACTAAATCTATCATTTTATCTTAAATATAAATGAACAGGTTCATAAAATAATCAGAACAAATGAGATTTACAGTCTCGCTGGACTTAAATCTGTTCTGAGGCAGTATTAAGCGAAGTATTTGAAAATTTTCAATGATAGTTTGCCAATAACAGCACTATTCTTATGTTCACAAAGTTCCCGATCATTTGGCGACTTTCTTTCACAATGTAACGTTCCTTTGACACAGCGTTAGAGCAGTTGATAGAATCGTTCTCATTAAGAGAGATTTTTCCACCGTGTTCTCCTGATAATAGTAAAGTAAGAACAGTTCGAATTGGCTCCACATGGAATACAGCGTGATGAAATAGAGAGACCATAGCCCAATCTAAAGAATTAAATGTTTTTTCCTCGAGTCTTTAGTCGTGAAATTCTCCAAATGTACAACATTCTGATATATTTTTTATTTCTTATATTATTTTGTAAATTACATAGAAATTAATTTAGTTAAGGGTATTACGCAACGTCTTCTCCCTGAAAGAAATAATATAATTAAGTAAGAAGGGTAGAAGCCAACACCGACCTCAGCTAACTCCCCACAATTTGGTACCTATATAAAGTATTATTTCCATCAAGCTAATAATACACGTCCGAAATTCTTTTGCCCATAATGTTCTTTGATGAAGCGTCCGAAATATGCTGTAAGTCATCAGTGCCAAAAATAATGATGATGATGATGATGATGGTGATATTAGCTCATTCATTTTTATGAGGATTTTCAATTTTTTCACGTTTATTAAGGCATTTGAAATTTATCATGAAAATGAAAACACTTGTTTATAAAATTTATTAATAATTTTAAGGTCATGTGTAATATTGAGGTCAAGTATTGCAATTTTTCAACAATGTTTTAAATTAACTAGGTTGCATACTTACTATTTGAAAAGAGATAAACTGCAAAGTATCTTTCTTGGAATGTTTTATAAATAAGACTAATTTGGGTTTCTGAACTCATAAACCTTCAAACTTTGAAAAGTTTGTAGAAGATTAGGGCGCCGGTGTGGTGTAGACGTAAAACACTTTTGCTTTTGAGTCACGAGGACGCGGGATCGATTCCTGACCAGGGCAAAATGAGAAATGGCCTTTTTCAAATTGTCCTGGGTCTGGGTGTTACATGTTTATGTATTTGGCGCATTGTGCATGTGTGTCATCGCGTAAGTACTCATAATTTGAGCTACAATATGATGTTTGTTTGTTTGTTTTTTATAAAGATATATCTGAGTTTTGTTATAAACCCAAATACAACCTTAGACACCTTTCACAGTAAGCTAAAAACTTGTGTCGTAAAAGGGGAGTTTGCCGGCACCTGGGATTGAACCACGGACCCCCTGCTCACGGGGCCGAGACTCTACCTCCAGGCTACCGACGAACTCATATGACATATACTTAAAACCGGGTTCAAACTAAAATATGACAAATAAATCCAGAACATAGAAATATTATAAGACGAGCTACAAATAATTGCAACTTAATTGTAGCCATATTGGTGAAATATTGTGTCAACTTTTGTACATTATTATTGATTGAATTGAATTATGTTCATCCTGCTTATAAAAATTATATACAGTGGCATAGTAGCTTTATAAAATTACCATTCCTCCGCTCGGTAAAATGTGTGGGAAGATGCCACCTTTATATATTTATATTTCCGTAGAAATGGTGAATATAAAAAACTTTATTTACTTTCTGTATTAAATATTCTCTCGTTCAATTATTATATCTTGGCTGTTGATCTAACATATATCCTGGAGTCACTCTATACTCGCTCAATTTAAACTTCACCCATCAAAATATATATGTATATTTTTTCGAACATTCAGCTTTCGTTCTCCGATTGTTGATGTTCCGCCTTCGCTACATTTACGAATATATTTACATATTCAGTTTTTTATTGAATAGCTTTTCCGGGAGAATTTGAAATCGAGTTATAGAATTTTATAGACAGTTTGTTTGCTACTTTTTTATATTTCTCTGAACATAAATATTTCATCGTCTCGTTATTTTTACTCGATAATATTTGTTTATATTCAATTTTGATGGGTGCAATTATTATATTATTATATTTGATATTAGAAGAATGAGCGGATGCAAGAAGACTGTTGTGGACAGAATGCGTGTAAATAAATTGAGATGGTTTGGTCATGTGGAACGAATGAAAGAGGAAAGAATGACAAAGAGGATATACTTATCTGAAAGAAAGGGTGTGAGGAAACGCGGGCGTCCGAGAACCACGTGGCTTGATCACGTGGATCAAATTCTCAAGGACGGCCGCGTGTTGAGTAAGAGGAACCGACGTGCGTGTATGAGGAACTGTATGAATGTGGAGGAAGCGAAGGAAGTGTGTAAAGATAGATCTGTTTGGCGTTCCGTTCTCTCTGCCTACCCCACTTGGGACACGGCGTGAGGGTATAGTAATTATTATATTTGATAGTAGAAATGTTTTAACTTTGTAGTTTAGAAGTAGTGATAATCGAAAATTAATGAAATCAAAAAATAAAATAATTCCTTATTTGGTATCATCTGGGGGCCTAAAATGGCCACATTGAGCGATTCGCCCACAGATGATTCATTTCCCGAGTTGCCAGCAGATCCGTAGCAATTCCTCTTATTTTCGTAAAATGTTCACGATTATACGCGATTCACCCGCAATTTATTTATCAAATGATTCATATTTGGTGAAAAAATGTTGCCGTTAATACGTTTTACAATTCCTAATATGATCCTTTTATGATTCAAATAAAGTAGGTAGCCTTTTTAGCCCCCCTGAACTCATGCCCTAGCTTGAATATAATATCATAACATTATAATGTTGTAACAGTTTTTCTGTTACAACATTATATGTTATGCTATTTTATTATGAAGCTATTTTTTTCATGTACTTTTTTTAGCCGTTTAGTATCTGATAAGGTTTTCCTTATCTTTTGACCTTTGTGGGAGTGGGAGACCATTTGGTCTCCCACTCTTTCCTTTATGTTTTCCAGTGTCCTGGAAAAGGCAGGTATTTGTAAATTGACATTTAAAACCCTCAGTTCAACGATGTTCGCAACTCATCCTGAAGGCAGTTAGCCCGCCTACTACCCCACTTGTAGGAGATGCCAGATGGTAAAGTATGGTTGTATTTTTTTTTATTTTGCACTTGTGAACTTGTTGAAAAAATGAAAGCTCCCAGACTTCTGTAATATCCGGGTGGTGGGTGGGTCTTTTAAAGTTACTGAATAATATTTTCCAGTCAACTCTAAATATCTAGGCTACAAATTTAGTAGATATCACAAAAACTGCAATATATAGAAAATGTTTTCATTTGAATCTCAGAGATAGAGAAAATAACATCAAATAGTGTACTTGTAGCAAAACAAATCATTATCTTAGTTATTGAAGCTGAAAACTGAAAATCAATCCAAATATTTGTGTAGAGAGAACAGTCAAGGAAGACTAGCCGGAAGTTTCGTAACTTCATTGAAATTTTCAAGTACGCAGTTTCGAACTCTCGATAGTTCGCTAACTCAATAACCTGAAGAACACATTCAACAACAACGATAACATTATATACATATTATTATATCCTGAGTATGTTTGTTTGTTTGTTTGCTTTCTTGCGTGATCGGTTACGTCTCTCGTGTATGTAGCACATATTACACAGTATCAGCACAAACCAAATATTATCTACAGACCAATATTTACCCTACTAACATCCTGTCCTGTCACTTTTCGACCGTTCTACTTCACTGTATATTTGTAGTTGTGATTAAACGGATATTTCGTAACTATCCGGAGCCAGCCATCGCCGAGTAACGGATGATGATGATATGAATGACTTTGATTTTGGCGACGTTTAACAAACTTTAAAGACAGTCTTTAGAGTCTCTTCTACGTGCCAATAAAAAATATCATTCAGTTTCGGTGGCATGCTTCATCGCTGAGTTAAATATGTTTAATGTCTTATACATATGTGACTCGTTCACTCTTTTCTTAAGTTTTCGAGTTTCCTGTAAAATCAAAGTTTTTAGTTAAACCTCACACATAAGACAATTGTCATCTAATTCAGCTGAGATGAGGCAAGCCACCCATACTGAATGACTTCTTTTTTATTAATATGGAGATGGCATGTTTATTACGTGCAGTTTATCCGCTGGCTATCCCACTTAATACATAACAATATAGTAGTCTAGTACCTACACAAATCTTAAAACACCTTACCTTACTCCAAACAGAACAGAGGCCTGAGTCATTAACACATTTTCACGTTACGTTTTCGTTCCGTTAACGTTCGAGTATAGACGAAGTTGCAAGCAAGTGTCAATTTCGTTACTATGATACACAATAGTTACGAAAATTAACACTTTGGCGCAACATCGTCAGCATTTGAACGCTAACGGAACGAAAACGTAAGTGAAAATGTGTTATTGACTCAGGCCTCTGCTCGTTCGTAAGCTCGTTCATATTATCAGTGTCGAATGTTCGGCTAAATGGCTTAGAAACTTGTATAACATCCTTTATTCGGTATCCGGTTAAAAGTTTATCCGCTTTTCATCGCTATTTCTTACTGTTGATGATGATTTGTTTCGTAACTCGGATATTTACTGTGTACATATTACTTTTACTACGCAGTTTGATCTGGTTACATGTTTTACTTTCTTTTCAAATACAGGTATCGATATACATACATACATACATGTGTTTCATTTCATTCTCTTCTTCGTGCACTTTATTAATAGTTTTGCCTCTTTGTTCTCTATCTATCTATCTATATTCTATACCATCACGGCATCTCCCACAAACGAGTAGCCAAGGGCTAACTGCGAGTAATGTAATGTGTTCTGTTCTATATTTTGTAGGTTGGGATATGTGTCCTATTGTGTGAATACTGAAGTGTCCTATTGTGTGAATACTGAAGTGTCCTATTGTGTGAATACTGTAGTGTCCTATTGTGTGAATGTGGGTAAATTTGTACGTTGTAGGATACGTTGCATGTGTGTAGTGATGAGTCTATCTCTATACAGTTGCATCTCCACCTGCTGTGCGTTTCGCGCAGTACTGGAGATCAGTTTGATGGTTTTTTCTCTGGGTTTCGACACGATAAATAAATAATACAGTTGCATGTGTGTGGTGATAAGTTAAGGTTGCACTGAGAATATCATTAATGATGATTATATATAAATTTTATTGAATTATGATTTGCTTCGTCTATTTTTGTATAATTTTTTAAACTATTTTTTTTTTAAAAAGATACGTCTGGGTTTTTTGTTTTAAACCCAAATACAACCTTGTACACCTTTTACAGCAAGCTAAAAGCTTGTGTCGTGAAAGGGGAGTGTACTAGTACCTGGGATCGAGCCACGCACCTCATATGCACGAGGCCAAGACTATACCTCCAGGATACCGACGAACTCAACCTACATATATTGGTAAATATAATAAAACAAAGTATCTTTACAATATACAAAACAATAAAACGCCATAACCACAGTCGCATGATTTTCCAAGAGATCCTATCAGGCAGAGCCTGGATTTGGGAAAACCTATAACAAAATTATACTTAACATATTCATACTCCCAGGAGATTTTTTTGCCAGTCGAACTAAAGTTTTGCGAACATAGTTTAGTTCCAGTAATATTGTTCTCAGAAATACAAAAGTGATTCTACATTAATTAATAATTAAGTTATTTCAAATTGTATTTAATTTTGCGCATAGGTACATATTTGAATCTACACAATGTTAGCAAAAAAGTCTAACCATAATGAAATCGAAAATATATTAGACAAAACTATTCTCTAGGAAACAGTTCAATTCATTTTGACATTCACCTTCAAAACTGCCTTCAAGGAAATGAATATGTAATATAATCAACAAGGCAAACACTAACAACGAAAACTAAAAATCATCAAATCGATACGGTGTGCTTTATTTGTAGTTAATGACACATGTTTTTTGCCATTACAATACATTTATGTTGGTTTAATAATGGAATCAAGGGCAGCCGATGAAATGGCAATATCTATACCGGGTAATTATTTGCTAACATTAATGTCATTTAGTGGCTCAAGTCCGAAAAAGGCACTTGATTTTGCTATTATGTAAGTGGCCACATCCCGAATTGTCTAAATAGTCATAGTTTTTTTTCAATTTTATCTATTGTATTTTATTCGATTTTCTTGGAGCAATTAACCTACTTCAAATTGAGACTTTTGATGTGTGTATTGAATCACCTCTTGCCAAAACATTCCTAACGCTCTGATTTCATTGTCGTAAGAACGATTTTTTGTGAAAGAGGAACTCCAAAACCCTAGTGGACGAACAGTGAGTGTGCTGGTTCATAGTATCTTTTGTGGCATTCTCATACCACCTAATATCTAAAATCCTAAAACACTTATTTTATCGTGGGGAGAAATAACTCAATTGACAGTTCAGAGACGTTCTGAATGGAGGAGCCTAGTTTCTGCCCTGTGCTCCCTACAGGAACGTTTAAGGGCGAGATGACGATGATAAAATATGTATAAATGTGCAAAGTTCAATCGTTCGTATTGCAGACATTTGATGCCAATTTCGAGGTTTGATCAGACTGAAACAATTCTTGTATTTTTAAGCGCACTCGCAATATGTCATTAAAATTCAATTAAATTATTATTATTTATTATTAGGGTTTGTATTGTTTATAAATAGTAAATATCTCACTTAACTGAAACTGGGAGAAATCTCTTTGTATTTTAAGACCGAAAAATTATGATGAATTCGAAATAATTATATCGCACCGAATCTCGGAAGTTTCGGAATAAATTTTAATGTATCATTTTTGCGACATAATTACGAACGGTTACATTATAATTTAATGCGTGATTTTAGGTTCATTATACTTTTAATAGATCCAGTATTATAAGGGTGTAATTATTTATTGATACAACTACACATTATGAGAGATTACGTACACTTAGAATACAGAGTTGCTAGTTGCCACATTTTTTGTTTTGTGAGCGAATCATATTTACATAAGTACATACTTTTCTACGTATAAGAATTTTTGTTTCCATTTGAATTTTTACATACTTAATTTCAATACAATATTACAGGGAGTATGTCTTCTTAATTTTCACGTATAAGACATTTAACATTTTGCATTCAGTGATTAGATATGCCACTTATTCTGGATGTCTTTTTTTATGCCATTTTTACTTTTTTGGACCTAAGCTCCCCCGCATGTGTTGACGTGAGAGTATAGCTTGAATTTTATTTTAATGTAGGTAATAATGTAGATAATATTTGATTAGTTTGAAAAATGACAATTTCAATAAATCAAGATAATACAAGTTCTGAAGGACGATTGCATTCTGAAAATTTAATAAAAACTTAAGGTGCTTGCGTTTTGATGCAGACGATTATAGTCATTTTCTTCTATATATAAAATATATTTTAGTAAAATATTAGTCAAAATTATACGAAAGATAATTACACTAGTTACTTGCGACCGATTTAGAAATACCTATTGTACTTACAGAGAAGCTTAATAATCGTTTTAAAAGTTTGGATAGTTGGAATAAACCGCGCCTTTGCGATAAGCTCTCCCTCTGCATATCGATTGTATTTATTTTTAATATATTATTTATCTTTGAAATTGTTTGTAATCAATATACAGTAAAAGGAATAATAAATTTAAAGTCGGACGTGTATAAACATAAGTAAAATACTAAATTCAGAAAGATTTATAATCTGTTAACATAGAAACAAGGAGAAAATGAATATTTCTAATTATTAATAACCCCGAAAAGTTGTAAGCTTATAATCGTTACCTACATTCCAGACAGGTTGAGTACCATTAATCACCTTTTTATCGGTATTGCCCCCGTTCTACGCCACATATATAAAATAATATTATTATTTACAACTTACCGCTATTGTTGCTAACGCCTTTCGTCATAGTACCACCAACGAGCATAGTAGAACCTCGTAGACCGAATATTGTAATTATAATGGATCGTAGGCCGTAGCACCTCGTAGAAATATATAATGAATATCATTATACTTTACAATAATGAGCTAATGAAAATAAGTAGATATTAATTTTATTCTTTCAGAATGATAAAAAAAGTGTTCAAATATTTATGGTGATTCTATCGTAATAAAAATACATTTTGTTGAAACATTATTTTGTTATTTGAAAAAATCAGGTAGATATCGCATTATTTCATGTTCAGAATAGATTACCAACGAAAACTTTATATTTGATTAAATGCTTTATTTTTTACGAATAACTTTCATAATCGTTCCTTAGTAGTCCACCTATTACGTAAAGTATCATCTATTCAGGATATAATAATATCGTCACACATCACGCAATATATTGTACAAGGGACAAAATTGACATTGTTGTCAGTATATTTTTATTTATACTTTATCGAAACTCCTATATGAGTTGCAAATTGGACTCAATTTATTTGAATTCAAATATCGTCGGTGGATTTATGACACCACCTATGTTTAATTTTTTGTTTTCAAGTTGCATTGCATTTTTCAAGTCGAGTTGCATCTACCAATGAAATAACCTATACGCTGAGATATTCTCGGAAAAAGTTATTGAGAGAAATTAGTTATCTCTTACGTGCTGCTTTTTCTTGGATAGTTCGTGAAAATTCAAATGCACTTAAAGAAATGATTCTGTGCAATATTTCAAATCATGCCCAGAAACTTAATAAACTATAGAATTTTTAAGACACCGTTCACTTAACGAATCGCACACATAGAAAAAGCCATCTAGCAAACGCGTTTTTTTATCCCCTATAAAATCACGATTCTAAGCTATATGCAGACAGCGCGTCTTCCGATACTTCGGACACAATGCGAGAATGGAGCCTGAGAACTTGGAAAGAGTAATAATAACTGGGGCTGTGGAAGGGAGGCTTGGATATGACCGAGTACCTACCAGCAAGATAGAACGAGACATGATTGAGGAACCACGGAAATAATGATGGTAAAATCTTAATAAATTCGCATAGGAGGTTTCATTAATGCACCGACGATATGTAGAATTAATTCGATAATAGCATACTTAACTAGTGCCTACATTATATGACTTGATTAGGCATGTGAAAGCATGTTCGTGTAACTTCCCTCGTATGTTCGTATGTTACCTGCAACAAATAAATTAGTCTGCGTGCATGTCTCGAATTCAGGTTCCATGTTTTATTAAAATGTTCAATGGATTATTATATAATTTTCTTTATTCTTGTATTGACCACATGAGCTATTAACCCGAAATAAACTATAAATATTCCTTTTTATCCCTATATCCCGTTCTTTAATCACCGTGTTATGTTAATCACATTATATTTGAATATGACATATTATATTTATGGCATAAATGGTTTAATATGATTTATATTTATAGTATAAAGATGTTATTCAAAAAGAACAATAAGTATAATAATATTGTATAAAAGTAGTTTTTGAACCCCCGGTAAGGTATCCTATTTTTTCTGTAAGTTTTTGAGTGTACTGGAAAAGGCTGGTGTTTGTCAATCCTCACGTATAAGAAAATTACTACGACTTTAATTATTCGTGAAGTAGTGAGACAAGACACGAGGAGCTGTGATGTTTCCAATGAGGATGCGTTCGACAGAACCAAGTGGCGACACAAAACAAGAAAGGCAGACACCACCACCATGTGGGACTAATAATAATTGCCCAAGAAAAAGAAGAAGATAATTATTATAGTACTACTATAACATCACGGCATATACCACAAGTGAGGTAGCAAGCAGATCAACTGCATTAATAAATATGCAAGCAGTCCTTTCTGTGTCAACAAAAAATTGACACGGGTGACAAACCTCATCGCTAAATTTAAGATGAAAAGTGTCTTCACCAATTCTTTGCCGGGTGCTCCACGGAACGGCTAAAACAAATAATATACTTTTTATTGACACATAGAGGACAATATGCATGTTTATTACTTGCAGTTAATGCGCTGGCTACCCCTACTTTTTTATATTTTTAAAATTTACTTCGATTTTTGTTATAAACCCAAATACAACCTTATACATCTTTCACAGTAAGCTGCGTCTTCTGGGTTACGTCGTAATGTTATAGTAGTAGTTTAAGTTTTTTAATTCAAGATTAATTTATTGATATTAATGGTATGTAAGTTATACATAAACCGTATTGGTTACTAAATCTTATTTATATTGTTAAATTGTTCATAAGTTTGTTTGTTTCACAACTAAAATAAATAATCCTTATACGACGAAACAGTTGGCGGTATACTATTTACTTTGCTTCTCTTTGTTATAATTATACAAAACATTTTACCATCAAAGACATGTTTGTAATCACAACCAGGCATGTCACTAATAATATTTCTTTGTTCATATTATTTGCACATACATATTACATATTCTGTTACTTTCTTATTATATTCAGAAATGCTGCGGGGTAAGCGTAGCTGAGAAATAACTCCTTTGCAAAGATTGTCAAAGAAATTTTTCGTTTGGTCCTCAAATAATCACACGGTTATTTTTTTCAGGTTTATTTGTTCTATCATCTCTAAAATATTGATAATAGATTTATAGATAAATTTGGATTAGATTAAAATCAAATATATTTAAATGAGTACAGTTGAACGGAATCAGTGTAGAAAAATTACAAGAGCTCAAATATCTTAGCAAAATAAAATTATAACTATACCATCACGGCATATCCCACAAGTGGTGAACCAGCTGCATGTAATAATCATGCAAGCTTTCCTTTCCATGCCAACATAAAATTAAGAATTTTAGGGTGGATGGCAATTTTCATTTCTGAATTAAAGATGTAAAATGTCTGTATTTGGAAATAAAATGAAGGATTGATATGTCTAGAATAGAAAATATCCCAGATAAATTAAATTTTCGCGAGTTTTGTTTTTACATCATGTACCCATGTGGTTTCATAAATAAGTAGGTATACTTATAAAACTATCGTGTTAGACTTACAAAAGATAGCCTCCCCTTATTTGGTAGTGCCTTGGACGGGACTAGAACCTGCAACCTATCCTTATCGCAAGGCGTGCTTTCTCCAATTAAGCTACCAGGAGACATGCCAAAGGCTTTAAAATTGTCTCTTATAAACCACAATGACATCTTCATGTGTAGGTATTGTTCTAGCATACCGAAGTCTAAGTATTAATATCTCATACTGGATATAATCAATTGTAGGTAGATAGTATGTAAGTAATACGACCATCCTAACCTACTAACTTAAATATTTCCCTCTGGAAAAATCTGATATTATCATTTCTTGTGGTTCATATTAAAAAGGTGACGTTGTCTTTTCTAAGCCTTATTTGATAGTTTCATGGGAGAAATTTACACAGTTTGTCAATTTCTTCTAAACAACCCAAATAATATAGGTAAATATTATTTATATACATAATTTTATATGCTTTGAAAAATTTGGTTTACACTTATTTATTTTATTTTATTTTACAAAAATTCACGGCATAAGCTTATTACATGACAAAATACATTATACCTACATAACATTTACGAGTATAACAGTGACAATTTAAACAAAATAAAATATCATTAAATTTGAGAAAATCAAATGACCAAACAGCAAACAGAGCTATTAAGTACTAAATTTTATGTTGTTTTGATACTAATTCATTTAACTTTTTTGTTTTTAAGACTTGAGATGTTTCTGGAAAGTTTTGAATCTTTGCTCGTTTTTGTTTGAATGTATATTTTGTTAACATTTTCTGTAATTCACTATTTGATTCTGATAGATTGTAAAAATAAAATAAAATATTATTATTATATTATTTGCATCATGAAAAATCTAATTTCTTACTCCAAACTTATACAGTTATTTCTATACATGATGTTGCTTGGGTCTGGTCGACTATTCAAGGGCGAGTTGCTATAATTTTCACCCAAGTTATATTAATAATAGTGTTATTGTATGCGAACTGAAATAACCAAATTCTATGTGATTAAATAAGGCAGTCTGGTGTGATGTGTGATTATTGTAGTAGGTACAAGTGTTTGTTTGATCTAGTTCGTGTTGATTAGAATATTGCGTTCACAAGGATGTTCATTATAAAATATTATGTTTAATATTCTTATAATTCTAATGTTTTTTTTTTCTTTTATTTGATTTTGAACAAGATTGTTTATTGGCATGACTATTTCATGTTTATGAGACTTCAAAACACATGGTTGTCAATATAAGGATGTACAGTATGTTCTTCTTCTTTTCGTGTCGGTCAGCAAACGATAAATAACAAAAACACCAAATCCACATCTACACTCCCATTCCCTCCCAGAAAACGACGACCTCTCTTGCAGCTCCCCCTAGGTGGGTTCGCCTCACGAATTCCTCCCAGTGACACTGTCTAGGAGCCATTGGGCATGTTAGATGTGCAGTATTTTGCTCCTCTCCACAGTCACACGCCGTGCTCTCAGCCAAACTCCATCTCTGAAGGTTCTTTCAAATGCGTCTCACTCCTGTTCTGATCGTTTTGAGGGTTTTCCACATTGGCCATGGTAGGTCAGCATGTATTTGAACCAATTTTCAACCCAGATTCATCAAAAAATTAGTCAGCAGTAAAAGTAGTAGGTACTTTTAATGATGCGTTTATATTCTTGGGGAAATATTTTCTGCTAAATATTATTATGTGCCCTTTTTCCATTACACGTAATTTGGCAAGAGACACGAAGGCTTTACAAAAGCTGTTAAATTATCTTGATCTATTTTCCTATTTCCCTTCTTAAGGCCTATTTCACATTCCACAGGCAACGCGTTTGACTTCAAAGTAGCTGATTAAATAAAATATAAATTATATTTTATTAGATTTCATATGCGTGATAATTTTCCGCTGATTTCAGAAGAAGTCGTCGCGATAAAAACCCGTCGCACCACGTATTATATGGAAAAAATAATAATTTCGTTTTGTATTCCGACAATGAACGTGGTCTACGTAGGATTAACTTGAGGATTCACGCGGTATAAGAACTTCTCGTATAGAACATAAGTAAATTTCATATTCTCATTTCAGCACTATCTGAATTTTTTTGTTTCAACGTATCTTCTTATTAATAATGATATGTGATAATAGGAGGGATTGAGTTCTATAAAGTGCAACATTGATATGTTAGTATAAAAAATAATATCTACGTGCTAATAATTTCATCCCGTGGAGTCCCCGGTGAAGAATAGGTCTTCCACTCTTTTCTGTTGATTTTCGAGTGTCCTGCAAAAGGCAAGTATTCATAAAATATCACACGTGGGTGCCTAAGATATTAAGCATCTTGAATTCAGTTATGAGTTATGCTACCCATCCTGAATGTCTTATTGGCACTTAAAAGACGACTTGCATATTTATTACATGAAATTAGTTCGCTGACTACCCCACTTGTGGGAAATGACGTGATGAAATAAATAATAAAAAAAAAATCTTTATCTTTGAATGGCTGTTAGGTCCGTACTACGGCGGATTTTTCATTGACGCAGACCTTCCTGTTCTGTGAAACAATTGAACAGGATTCCTTTTTATTCTTTAATATTTTTCAGCCAGGATATTCGCCCTCTTCTCGCGGCATATGTGCCCTCTTTTCTTATGATCAAAGGAAATGTCACATTTTCGATTTTGCTATGCTGTGATGACAAAGCTACATGAGAGAGATCTTTTTGATTTAATTATCTCATAATTTATTGAATATATTGAAAAATGTGTTTCTTCTTACTGTACCTATATTAAAATAATATGAGAGAGACGTTTCTCGACTTCTTAGGTCATAATCAATCTGGATTAAGATATCGAAAGACGTATCTTAATGTCTGGTGTTTTTTTTAATCTATAGTTGAAATAAACACTTGAATTATGGAATTCCAATATTTGTGCACCATTACAACAAATAAAGAATCATATCCTTATTCCCGGGGTGAAGATTACACTTGTATTTATGTTTCGTGTTTGTATACTCTGTTTATTATTTACATAACCTTAAAGCATCCTTGCATCCCACACAGATCAGAGTCAGAGGTATTATTTTGTGATATTATATTATATACTTTCAAACAAAATGTTAAAATAACACCTACATAAGTTTGACTCACACCCACACGTGTTTTTCAAAGTATTAACTTTTGATTAAGGTATAAAATATGACGTAGATTTTGATTTTCATACATATTATATGGCTTGGTTCAAAATTTATCTGCGAAAAAAGTTCTGGATAAAAAAAAACTTGTACCGTTTTGTCATATCACCTGTTTTCACATTTAAAGTTTTTTTTGTTTCAAATATTCAGCTTTCTTTTTATGCGTGCTGTGCGATAAATTGTATACCTATGTCTAGTCTCTGTCGAAAAACACGCAGGAAAAAACCATTTGTTGTGTTTTACTAAATAGTATTTTTGTAATGATGCCTATTTTGTGAATTAAAATATTGTGTTTTTTCCCATAGATCCTTGTCATTATGTATTTTTACACGATTACTGAGTACGTTTTATAGCACAGGGAGGTAGTTATAATATGCATCAATAGAGTTCAAAGTATCTTGAAAAATATTGTTGTAAGCTGTCAAAATCTTTTTATGATGATCTCGATTTTTCTGCTTTGTTTATACGACACTTATTACACGATAAATCAGGAGTATTTTGAGAAGGCTTTTTGTTTTAATTATCAAGTTTTATTTAGTAAACATGAACAAAGAAATAATAAACAAATAAACCTTAATTGGAATTAAAAGAACTTAAAACAGAAGATAAACAATATTGCCGAAAGGCGAACTTGTTGCTTTAGCAATATCTTACCGTTTAGACTTCAAAAAATATTATCCTGGAAAAGGGTGACTCGTGATGACAGCTCTAAATTGCTGTGAATGAAGAAGGCGTATTTATCTTTTATCTTTCTTTTATCTTTTTTTCTGTTTATATTTAACGTTTTCAAAAGAAGGATTAAATTATAAAATAAGAACTGGCACGTATAATATAAGTCTCAGTTCTTTGAGTATCTGGAAGTACATTTTACACGTGCTTTGGTGGTGTGTATATATTTTCTGTACTTACAATATAAACTATTGCTAATTCATTATCAGATACGTAATTACCACGTAATATATAGGTACAACGTTTATTAATGAAAGAAAATAATGTTTATCAAAATCATGCGGGCATTGAACACGTTGTTACTCACCTTATCAGATTGCAATTAACCACGTGTTATCCGTTATCACTTTAAATATGTAATGTATTTATTTTGGCGTTTAAGCATTACATTACATATGTACATGCGTGTACGCATATAAATAAATATTCAAATAATACATAGCCCGGTGCTATTAATAAAAACACCCGCATATTATAATCATAATATATTGTATTGTGTTGTGTTGTGAAGTTACCTGTACAATTACGTCATAGCGAATTTAGTCTTGGACTTGTAAAAATCACATTTAGTATGTACAAAATATAAATTATTACCCTTTTTAAGGGTCTATATGAGTCGCGTAGTCATAATCTTGCAAATAAAGTCAACATGTTGTAGATTTTGTGAAGATTCTTAAGTTTCTAAATTTGTATAATTTTATAAATTTATTTTTATTCAGTCTTGGTTTTAAATAAACCCAGATAAACCTCTCTCTCTCTGTCCATACACAAGACTTCGGTCTTTTTTGGATTGAAAAATCTTACGTTAATTTGTGATTAGGATTATTGTGCAATTGTTATGTAAATTTATGTAAGTATAATAATAATCTTTATTGCACAAAATAAGTATACAAAGAAGAAGAAGAAAAAACATGGTATCATAACAATAGAAGAGGTACATAATTTCGTGCGATGGGCGAGTTTATCGCTGAAGCGCAATATCTTCCAACTAACCCATATATTGTTTATGTAGATATTATAATAAATAAATAAATAAATTAAAAAAAACACTCATCCTCACACGTAAGGATAGATCAACATGGCTTTCAGTTCTCTTTGCCTACTCCGCCTGGGACACGGCGTGAGGGTACAGAGAGATATCATCACACTATGCAATAGCTTGTATTCAAACCTGGCATCTCTTGATTAAAGAGTCCAAAATTCCACATCAGGCTACCTTTGGTCGAACTTCTTTTATCTCTTTGCACTCTTTTTTCTGACGATTTCCTAGATCTCTCATCCCTTATTCGGTAAAAAATCTTAATATCAATAAATAATCTACCTTTTCACAAACACTCATGGCTTAGGATACGTAAAACCTTGTTGATGAAGGCACCGCTCTCCTACACAAAAGCGCTACATCTACCAAATTCATACTATTTAATAGGTACATGGTTGTACGTTGAAGTTCGCAATCCGGACTCGAGGTCAATTATATGGGCATTATATTTAAGTTCTCTTTCCGGTCTAATGTTACCGTAATGCCCCTATGTCGTGTCTGCCTACACTACACACTACAAGTACTTACTTATATTCAGTACTCTTCACGGTGGTCGTTGTTTTAACTGTTATTGAAGACACTAAGTACCTCACTATATTGTTAAAGGTGGATCGTTCCATTGTATTTTTTCTTTTTACATAATACTCATTCATTTCTCATGTAATGTTCGTTTCTTTCAAATTCTGCACCGATTAATAAATCTTGTTTTGCTTTAGAATTCGCAACACATAAATATTTTTTTAGAAGTTGCAGAGAGTTTGAAAGAGAATATTGTAGACAAAACAGTACATATTCATTTTGGCCAACTATCATTGGAGATTCCCAAAACATGGACTAGACATGATCATTGTCTCACCTGTATAACATTAAATGCGCAACTTTTGAAGATTCAACAAATTACTAACGGTCCTGAATAGGTTTACATATTTTATATAGAAGTGATTACTTTTGTTTAAAATTGTGAATCTACATCCAATAAAATTTTTGATTCTGAATTTCAATACATGTAGGTTCACCTGCTTCCAAAAATCCTGAAAATATGTATATTTTTTTATTGATTTATTCTTTACTGTGCATTGATTAAGAGCAAATTTACACAAAAATACATACAAATAAAATAAATTCATACAATCAATACAGAGAAGGCGAGTTTGTCGCAGAGGCGCGATTTCTTCCAACTAACCCGAACTATATATATATTTAGTTACAATCCATTGGATTGGTCTGCAACGAGTTTGGTTTTTCTTCTCCATTCCTCCCTATTCTCAGCCAGTCTTTTAAGCTCTACGTATGAGCCACAGTTCATGTCCCTCTTCAGTTGGTCCATATATGCGTCTCTTGGTCGGCCTCTGCCATTTGTTCCCTCGGTCTTACCCTCCGCGATGGCGATGAGTAGTCCTGGGTGCCTGATGTTGTGGCCAATCCAGAAAACCCGAACTAACTGAAAAATAATTACAATATTCATAGAGTTAATTTTTTGATGTTGATCCAGATTCATTATTTTCTTTGTAAATTTTTGAAAATACCAATGTTAATTGTTAGATATAATTATATTTGTTGTCCCATGGAGAACCATGCAAAGAAATTGCTTTCCCACTCTTTTCCGTAAGTTTTTCGAGTGTCCTGTAAAAGGCAGGTGTTCGGAAAAATAAATACATTTTACATCTTAATTCATCGATGACGCTTGGCGTCCATCCTGAATGTTACAATTTTTTGTTGGCTTTGCGAGGACAGTTTGCATATGTACTACTTTTGGCTACCCCACTTGTGGGGTAATGTCGTGATGGCAAAGTAGTAGTTGTTGTAGAAATATTTTCAGTTACAAAATAATGGAACCAACAGATGGTTCACCCTTCATTACTTCTAACATTATTTAGTCTAACCGTAGGTATATTACTGTAACGGTATGTCTTCAGTAGCGGCCGTTATGGGTCTAATTCAAATTTGCATATTACATTTCAGTGATTCAGTGAAGTATTACAATATAATATAATATATGTGTACCTATAGTGACTGCCTATGATGATGTTCAGTGCAATTTAAACGTAAAAAGTTCCTTAGTTTTCACGGTCAAAATAATACATGGAGTGTTTTGGTAAATGCTATATTTGAAAATGTTTAACTGTAGATTTGAGTAGATTTCCCATTCTTTTTAAGTGTTCGAGTGTCCTATAAAAGGCTGGAGCTTTACATTATAAAGTCTCAATTATTTTTCCATTGTGTACTACTTGCAGGATGACCTGCTAGCTTAATCGCTTGTGAGAAATACTGTGAAGATAGATAGATTCAAGAATATACCAAAATTAATATAAGCATTTAAAAAAAAGATATGTACATCTGGATTTGTGTAATAAACCCAAATACAACCTTATACACCTTCCACAGTAATCTAATGGCTTGTGTCGTGAAAGGGGAGTTTGCCGGCACCTGGGATCGAACCACGCACCTCATGTGCACGAGTCCGAGACCCTACCTTCAGGCTTCCAACGAACTCGTAGTATTGTATCCTTATTATGTAAAAAATATTCATTTAGGGTTGTAACTAATCTGGATATAGGTATCTCCAAATGCTCGCACAGAAAGAAATATGCTTTTGTAGTGAATGGGGCAGCAGGGTTACTCTTGACAAAACTAAACACGATCTTAATCTAGTCTTGATCTTGATCATACGACGCACGAAGGGACTATGGTCAAAAATACCGCGCTACCGCTCACGCGGGATCGGTTTGCGTGTATTTGTACCAATATGGCTGACTGATATGGCGAATAGTCACTTCGTGCGTCGTATGATCAAGATCAAGACTAGATTAAGATCGTGTTTAGTTTTGTCAAGAGTAACCCTGCAGGTGCGATAAATAACATACATCAATTTAAATCGAGACTTTATTATCAGGCTAACACCTCACTTGAAATAACAGTAGACTCTTAGAGAAGCCAGCGGATTCCTAGGCTGTATTGAATACATATTAGTTCCTTTCTGTACGAAAATGTCCATAATTCTGATTGCTGAATTCTTAATTACAAGTATGTATTAGCTGAAAGGTTACCATGTTCTATTTTTAGAATCGTTTATTACTTTGATTATAATGTTCTTTTATTAGTAGAATTGCTGTTTAATTTATTATTAAGTACGTAATTTTGTCCGTCCTTCACATTAATCCACTTCATTCACAGGGTTTTTCTTAATAATTTTAAGGGCCGCTTCACCTCGCCGCATGTATCGGGGGCATCTGCGTAATTTCGCTGTAGCTGTGACCTTCGCCTAATGTGTTACCACTTTTCACTGTACAATGCCCGCAACAATCTTATAAATATTTGAAACCCTACGTCAATGTGTCTGTACGTATTTATATATGCCCTCTATGGACACCCTTATTGAACTATGAACTAATGAACTATGAATGTAAATGTATAACAACATGTAAAAGGCTAGCGCCGTGAATTGTTAATAAATAAATAGAATAAATAGTGATATTAGATAATTTGTTTATTTGGCGTCGTTTTACGATGCTTCAACCGTCTCAACGCTTTCGTTTTACTACTAAAACTTTTTATTGAAAGAAGTCTCATTCTTTAGGCGTGTTTTTATTGATTTTTTTAATGCTATAAAATCCGTATTAGATTGATTCTTGTCAATGTACTCATAATTATATTATGTAATGTCAGATTTTATTTATTGTTTTGTTGACATCAGTCGGGGCAGAGGTGCATACTGCACATTGGCTAATTATAAACAATAAATGTTTGTTGATAATAAAATTACACGTTTATTTTTATTTAGATATCGTCTAAACCAGAAAATAAACATGATCAATGTTTGTAAAAATATTTTATTTATATATCATTTATTTTATTCTTCAATGTACATTGGTTACAATATTTGAAAACAATACAAAGTATCTTAAAAATATCAGTTATACAATTCAATGTACAGAGGGCAAGTTTATCGCTAGAATGGGATGTCTTTCAACTAACCCAGATTATATTTTTTTCTTTTTTTTAGATGTGTATAAAAAACCATGCTTGCTTTTGCTATCCCTATTGTATTCTGATAGTTTCTTATTATTTTGAGTGAATTCTGGTGTAAAACTAGTAATAATTGGTTTTATTTCACCTGCAAAGGTAGGCACATTAAGGAAAGCTCTTCATAGTATATGAATGAATGTATGTAGGTAGGTACATACACATATCGTATATTTTGTGAAAATTACTTCCGTTCTTGTAACGTGTGCGTCACACTTTGCCCTAACGAAAGAAGTGTTATGTAGAAGAATATTTTTTTTACACGGACCCGGCTTATGTTATTATTTGAGTGAATCTATACAGCAATAGTTATCTAAGTTTTAGAGTTAAAAATTTGAAAAATAGACCTAAAACAGAAAAAGATCCTCACATTCATTTTACAAATAGGTCAAAACTACCAAATTCGGAAGTGTCACAAAATATTCTTTGACAAAAAAGGGTCGTCCTTCTTTTCATTGAAAGTATTCCTTAACAAAACCGAGGAGATTGCGGAATATTTCAAATTCCAATGCTAAATCAAAAAAATATCGTCTTTTTCGCTGTTAAAAAGTTGGTCACGTGTATGGATGACGAGTCCAAGTGCCTGCGTAATAGGGGCCTAGGGACAATTAGAAACAATAAACAATGTTACAAATAATGTCAATACCGACAGATTTATGATGGAAAAATATAAATGGAGGAAAAATGCCAAATAATGAAACAATAAATATGTGGCACAATAGAAAAGTAGAAATATTTGCATATGAATGCAGAAATGTTCGTGTTTTTACTGGCTACATTGTAGATTAATCTATACAATAAAAATCCGCTTCTACCCTCCAACAAATCAGTAAAAATACTTATTTATAATCAAAACCGCTTCAAGTATATTAGGAAATGTATTGTTTTCTCGGTTTCAATTTTCAAGGATCTATGTGCGTTTTCATGTGAACCCCTCAACCTTACGTATTAATTTATAATTCTTGTAGCTGTACATTATGTTTGTTTATTTTTTCTAAAAACTTAATTTAGATATTTAGAAGATGTGTTGAAATAAGTAGGTGTGAACAAGGCTCAAGGCGTTCATTAACGTAGTGAAACTCGAGTGGAAAATGCTTTTAAAGAACTTTGGTGATTTCCCCGAGAGAAGTTTGTTATAAAAGTTTTCATTATAGTCTTTATGTATGTATGTTTGTTGTTAATAATCCTCTTCATATAATATACTTAATTAATACCTTCTATTATCTTAAGTGCTTTGTCTGTCTTCATGGCTGTACTGGTAGTAATATTCGTATTAAACCATAGACATTATATTGTTTGAAGTATCATAATCGTAGTTGTTTATTAGTAACTAAAGTAGTTTTATCCGACTTTTCTCAGAAAATAAACATCACATTAACAAATTAGCACATGTAGATAGCATAAGTACCTACTCCCATAAGAAATGACATAAATTTGTGGAAATTATTTAAAAACTGGTAACACAGTGATTCAAATACTTTTGACAGCTCTATGACCGTGTTCCATAATGATTTCAACAATATATTATTTAACTTGAATACAAAGCTGATAACACTAATAATATATCTGTCAATAAATCCCGCGTAACTTCTATTGTCATGTTTTAAATTTAATTATTTTTTATATATTGATTGTGTTTGTTTCAAGTATGTATATTTTCTAAAGTTATTCTACTCTAAAGGCTATTTAGACTTTACTATGTTAATAAATAAATAAAGATATTCAACATGTTTTGAGCCTAAATACTGCTCAGAGGATGAGATCTCGTATAGTGTGTACTATTACCTTTGCCATTCCTAGTAATTACGAAGTACATTGAGGACATATCATATAGATATATACGAATGGACTAAATACTTTTGTGGATATCGAAATATTCCATATATATAATATATTTCCGTTCGAAAATATATTGTTATGAGATAAGAAAAAACAAATTCAGATGTTATCCTATTTATTAAAGTATTCTGATATAAGAAAATACCAAAATAGCCCCCGAAAATCAGGACAATTTGTTGCTTCGGATTAACCTACATATTTCGACAATAGCAAAGTCTTTAAATTTTGTGTCTTCTGTGAGTGGAAAGGCTTTTGTAGACTGTCGGAACCTTTTGTTTACATTTTCGAACATTTTGTTTCTTTTTTATGCAAATATTTTTCATAAATAAATTAAAATTGCACATCTTAAGCTGAATCGAAAGCTTATTTTCATAATACATTATACAGTTCTTTGTTTGATCTGCTCGATCACTAAAAAGCTATCAGTTTAGGTACTGGAATAAAATGGATAAAGTTTTAGATTTTGCAAAATATATAAAATCTATCATTTGTTTGTATCCCAAGAAATTCCTGAATAGATTTCCCACTATTTTCTATTAGTTTTCGAGTGTCCTGTAAGTAAAACATCACGTTTAACACATTTGACATGTTCAGTTCAGCGATGAGGTTTCCCACCCATCCTGAATGTCTTAACTTCTATTGGCACAGAGACTGCGGACTCTGGAGAGTGTGGGGGTGTTGAAGGCGAGGTTAAAGACCCTATTGTTCAGGAGGTGTTGTGATTCTTGAATGAGCCCTTGCTGTGGTTTTTTCACATTTGTTGCATGCAGTTGGTCCGCTGGCTACCCCCATTAGAGGAAATTACTGAATGACGGTATGAATGAAAAGATGAATGAATTGTATACCATATTATTGTAGTTTCTCGAGTGGAGATTTAAATGAAAACAATTATAATGTGATCGGCTTGGCATCGATGTCAGAAATTTCTCTACATAAATAATGAAATATAATGTATTTGTACAAACTAAAAACTTACCACATTTTATACAGGGAAAACAAATTCAAATTCAAAATATTTTATTGAGATAATAATAAACACATACAAATATACAATAAGCACAATTATACAAATCTTTTTATTATCTGTGTTTTTTTTTTTACCCTCAAAATTGAGCAGAGCTCGTGCTTTGAGTATTTGATACACTTTTTGTATTTGAAAATCGTCGTCAAGTTAGCTTGACATTTTCAAGAGAACTAATTACAAAAAAAAAATCTTGAACGATTTGCGCATGCGCAGATGTGCACGGCGTTCGTATATGTGGTAAAAACTTTATAACCTATAAATTTTATAATGTTTCCCGCTTCGTGACAGCTGTTATCTTTATTGTTGGTTTGTGGCATTTGTTTCCTTAATTAAAAGGCGCCTTATAACCTCTACTATAACATTTCCGACTAAAAATAAACACTTCGCGATCTCCATCTCGACGTCCGCCATTTTGAAAACAGTGTCAAAATCAAAGCGCATCTGACAGATCGTTTCTATATCGGTGGACTGTGTGAACAGGTGTGACGATCAATTGATGTCCGGCGAATTTTGTTTTTTCGCCTGGCGATATATTTTGAAATTCGCCTGGCGATATTCGCCTAATGTGAACACCCCATTATGGAACTGGGCATTCCATACATATTATAGTACATTTTGCCAATTATTTTGTTGTGATAATAATATTATGACTTCATGAATATATTATTATTATTGTTATTGGATTGTGTTTATTTCATGTTTAATAAATAATAGCTCTATCACCGTAGCAGGTGTACATAGCGTTTAGGTAAATAGCTTCTATCTCTTGTCTCCTGTTATGTGTATCTAGTCGAGATAATAACAAACATTATTACATATAAGTATATCTTCTTATAAATAAAAATTAATTGACCATGTATGTTCCTGTTCCCCCATTACTTGAGAACGGCTGAATCGAATTAGCTGTTTCTTTTTTTGTTGTGTTCGTAATTATCAGGAGACGGTTTGTATGAAAGAATTTATTTGGAAAATCGTAAATTTGGGTTTTATTTTTGTATGAAAGTGACGTCATATCATAATATGTATAGTTAAATAAATAAAATAATATAGTTAAACCGGGTTAGTTGGAAGACATCGCATTCTAGCGATTTACTCGCCCTCTGTACATTGAACTGTATAGCTGATATTTTTATGATCCTTTGTATTGATTTTAAATATTGTAATCGATGTTCAGTAAAGACAAAATAAATAAATAATATTATAGATTTATTAAGACACGTATTGTGTTTAATACATTTTGATTCGATATTATGTTACTGCTATTATACACTTCACTAGATGCATTCCCCTCGTGTGATTATTACTATCGCTATGCGATTTAATGATACGATTAAAATTAATAAGATAATGAATATTAATAGTATCTACGAGTCTGATAATCTGATTAATATACAGACGGCGTGTGTATTGTCACCATAACAACAACATCTTCCTAGCGACTACCAGCTGAGATGAATAATAAACACACACGTATAGGTATAGGTACTAGGTATATAATGATTGTATTTATAATATATGTCGCAGAGAAATGATGAAACTCGAAATTTGATCAAATCTCTAAGGGAGATGGAAGATCAATATGTGTCGCTGAGTTTCGAAATCCACTATAACACATTTTTGTGATTCGGAGAAATTTGATAATAACTATTATATTATAAGTACTTATATCTCCATTTTTATGAAAATGCGTTATGGTGGATTTCGAAACTCGGCGACACAATTCATGGAAGATGTTAGAATAACAATATTGTGCACCAACCAAAAACGTGAAATTATTACATATTAGTTTATTACGTCCACTATTATAAATGTTTATCCTGCTCTCTGAAGAAATTTGTACTGCGTTAGTATTTTATATTATTTTTTTCTATGCTTCATATCCAGTGTAGAGTTCTTTGGTGTAGTATGTATATATATATGGATTGTTAATAGTAAAGTGTCACTACTCCACTGTCAGGGCTCAGTATATTGCTTACTGTTTGAAATGTATTTAAATCGAGATTAAATTCTAATAAAAGAACTACAAGAATAATACCTTAACTATCGTTAACTAGGGTTTATCGTCACTTCGCCTATCTCTTTACAATCTTGTAGGAGGACAGGTACTATGTAGGTATCTTTGATGATTCCTATTTATACCTTTTCTTAATATAATAATAATTCAAAGAGACTGTTCACTGTTCGATGAGCCGAGAAAATTAGTATTATGTACCCTTGTGTGTTACTATTAATAATATCAAATAATATTATCAAAAACAATACATATCATCTTCAAAATAATATTATTCTTCTCGAATATTCGTGTTTACCATCTAATAATGTTCTTTTTTTATTATGCATTAATCATTGCTTGGGAAAAAATAAACAACTGTAGGTGTACATATTTTACAGATGATAATATATTATTTGCTATTATCGTTGATCGCCCGAAGAAAGGGATTTGTTTTAGAAGAAATACACATTCTTTCAATTGTTGAATTTATACCATATCAACGTAACATAATTTATATCGAGTGTGAACTGTCCCTATATTATATGGACAGTTCACACTTATCGAGCTAATCTCAAACTAAGAAATGAATCTTATATAATGAGTAGTTACTCATATCGTCATCATCATCATCTTCGCCCTCAACGCCTCTCGGGAGCACAAAGCAGAAACCAGCCTTCTCTATACAGAGCGACTCTGATGTCGTTGTCATAGAAACGGTGTATTGTGAAAGAGGGCAGCCCGAGACGACGGAACCTTTGCGGATATACAATCCATTTATAAATACCACCACGCCGATTCCCACAAATGGCATAGCCTGTGATCTAACTGTTTGTAATGAATGTAATGGTTGTCATAAAAAGCGATTTTTCAAATGACCGCTATTATACCGAGGCATTTTTTTTGTATTGATACACATATACCTACAGTGCACTAAACACATATACATGTAACACCCAGATTCAGAACAATTTGAAAAATATCATAATTCACTATTTTCTGGCCGGGAATTGATTCCGGGACCAAGTGATTTGCAGGTAAGAGTGTTACCTCCTTGCTACGTTGAATAAACTTATTACTTAGTTTCATTCTTCGCCAATTTTTGTTCTTGTATTGCTCCAACTGTGTTGTGAATGAGAAATTTTATTTGTATTTATATTATTTTTTTTTTGTATTGTGTAACATGTAAAAGGTTCACGTCGTGGATATGAAAATAAATTAAAATGATTGCGAACGAGTTAAAATATTACTTTACGTACGAAGAAATTATTAATTCATGACTGTTAATTAATTGACTTTTGTTAGCATTGCCAGTTATACCTATTGCATAATAAACAAGTGCAAGTATTCAGGGTCCGCATACATTGTGAACAAATCATTACAACCGTACGATAAGTGAATCTTCATGTTTAGCTGCATAACTATTATAATATATTAGTATTGTATGTATGTATCTTAGTAGGTACCTACTCACTGTTTTATTCTGTCGTGTGCCTGCACTAGTGTATTAAAGTGCTTCTAATGCACAATATTCATACTAATTGCATTTACGCTTCTAAAGTCTGTAACGTCATCTGACGTTTGCGATACAACTGTTGAATTTCGTGGTGATATCCCATACAAAAATGGATGTTGAAAAGTAGAATTTATATAAGTATAAAATCAATATGGCTCATTAAAATTAAAAATGTTCTTATGTTTGTTAAGTTTCAGTGTGTGCTGATGACACACTGAATTGGAGGATTGGCCAGAGGCCTGAGTCAACAACACACTTTCGTCTCACGTTCCCGCTCCGTTAGCGTTCGGGTGCAGACGATGTTGCAAGCAAGTGTCAATTTCGTTGCTAAGATACACAATAGTTACGAAAATTAACACTTTGGCGCACCATCGTCTGCACCCGAACGCTAGCGGAGCGGGAACGTGACGCGATAGTGTGTTGTTGACTCAGGCCTCGGGAACGTGACGCGATAGTGTGTTGTTGACTCAGGCCTCTGGCCAAGTCAATGTAGATATAATGTTTTTATTTTTTGTGTCTGTTTAAACAACTTTCTTTTTGAGTCTCTTATTAATAAATAAATATTATAGATAACATATTTCATTGAAGAACGACATAAAATACTGTTAATGGTAAAAATACCTATAAAAACGGTCACTTTTAATATCTCTTTTTCATGACAACATATACGTTCATTACACACAGTTATTTCACTGACTACCCCATTTATAGGAGTTAGCGTGGTGGTATAGATAAATGGGTATTAAAATTTATGTAAAAAATGAAAACAAGATCTCTGAAAATAATATATAGCGCTCGCACATATCTTATGTATTTTAAGTTTTTTTCTGTTTGATTCATCGTTTTTAGAGAAAGTAAAAAATAAACAATCATGCTGATGACTATAGTGATTAGAATTATGCGAAAAACACGTCATTTTAAGCTTCATTAAGATTAAATAACACATTTATCGGACAATTAAAATACTTGGACTATAAAATTATATCGGACAAATATAATAATTATGTATGAAATTAAAACTGTCAAACTCAAAATAAAAATATTAATGTGGTTTTGACTGTACAATTAAAACAAATATTATATTGTGTCGAAAATGTGTATTCTTGATTAAGGAACAATTTCACAAAACAAAACATGGTTTCGTCCAGCTAAACATTGTTTGTAGTAACAATTCGCATTTCATTGTACAGTGAGAGATTTGAAAAATAATACACATTTTTGATCAAATTCCAATACCTATGTATTTTACAAAAATAAATATATTGTACTCAATGGAAAATGTTAGAAAGTTATAGCACGAAGAGGACCACGACGTTTATGTTCACCACAGACTGTTAGTTTGCTGGCTACCTCACTTGTTGGAGATAGTACGACGGTATAAACAGATTCTACCACATATAAATACTTCACAGTGAAAATCCAATCTATCCGTGATTGGCTGACAAACTTGTGTTGCTCTGTTGTAAACTTCATATTTCTGTGCATGGAAATTTGTTTTCCAGCATATCAGTTTTATATTAATACATAGTGGAAATTCGTCTTGAACTTATCAGTTAATCAAATATATTTGAAACAATAGTGGAAAGATGGCAAAAGCTAGCACTGATATTGTTAATCTTAAACCAGCTTTCAAGAACTTACGCTCTCATTATCAGAATAACGTATAAACTTTTTTCTCTGTTAGTACATGGTGTCCTAATACAATCATTTACTTATATCTATTTTAAACTCTACTTACTCTCTCGATCCGGTTTTATTGAATAAAAAACATCAGTTCACTACAATATAAAAATTACATGCTGTATTTACTCTTCTCGTTAACATCTCGATAGTAATACCCATTGTTTAAACAATATATAATTTTATTAGTTTGGTGTATTTTTAATAAACAATTTCATACGTGTTGTCATGTTAACCACAAATGTATATTCAAGTCAACAAGTAGATATATCTTGTTGTCAAGTGATACTTAGTAATCAAAATGATTGATGGTAAAGGTATTACACACTGTAATGTCAACATTTCATTCACTTTGTTTAGTTTTGATGTTAAAATATTTTAACACGTTTAAAATAATACAAAAGTTAAAAACTTGTGCCGAAACTTAGTTATTTATTTTATTTATTTATCACTTAAACACGGCATGAGACTTTTACATGTTGAACATATAACAAAAAAAGAACAACTTGATAGACAAAAAAAAAACAAAATGTGAATTAACAGCAAATAAACAGGAAGACGTTAAATAAAATTCGTATTTTTATTGCTCAAAACAACATAATGTATGAATAAATTTAAAAACGCCGCCCTGAGGGAGAGCTTTAGATTTAGCATCTTCACACCAAAATCTTTGATGCAAAAAGTGAATGGAAGAATGGAGAATAAATAAATAAAAAGCTTTCTAAAAACTAGACTTATGAAGGCTAAATGCATTTTCTAAAAGTAAATATTAAGATTATCCAAGATGAAAATCTTTCAGACATCTCGATTGGAGAACCATGTTTACATAATGTCACATTGTGCAAAATTTATGGGAAGAAGTGAAAAAAGGCGTCCCAACACTTACGAACTGGCTCTAGGCTGCCTTAAGTGTCCGTGAACAACGTTCACCAAATCCGCCATTCGTAAGCGTTGAGATTTCTCTTTCACTTCCTCTCGATTGGATTTTGTACTGCGTTACATTATGTTAACATGACTCCAATCCAGATGTCGGATTAGTTTTGTCATCTGCGCGTTCTGCCCAAACCCAATTTAACAACTAAAATTTGTAAATATTCTAAATATTACAATTTTTTTATCGGCGGAAATAGGAAGACATTTCAGTGATTACTTATTACGAAGCATATAATATGTTACAAAAAATGTGTGGAATTCAAGAAATATGTTGCGTGCGTTTGCACGACGCCAACGTACACCATTTCCGTCTTTTCCACCGTTCATTAATTATTTAGAAACCGCGATTTTGATTTACGTGCGAGCTCAATCAATCTTAAGATATATATATATGTAATTATATATAGTCAAACTGTTATATAAGAAATTAAGTGTGATGCTCCTGGCTAATTCATATTTTGGTAATGTCGAATTGGCCAAAAAAACATTGTTTTTCCGTACTCGAAGTTTCATTTCTGGTTAAAACCATCGTGGCTAAAACGATTATCTTTCAAAATCTACTGTTCTTCTATGAATGTCAAAAAGCAAAAAAAGGTCTAATGTTTCATGTTGGATCTTCGTCGTGTAAATCTTGAACTACTAAAACAATGACTCGTTGCCAACGCTCCATTTTTGTTGTCCCAATAAATTAAAAGTCCGCTTAGGTTGGTCAATATTGACGATACCACATGTTATCGTCTCGTCCCGTTACGTGTGAGGTAATTTGAATCTTGTTCGTTAGATGATTGTTGTTGTCACATTGTTTCAGGACGAGTCCAATATCAAAGTGTGTTATAACACGTAGATAATAGATTTACACAATTAACATTTCGTGAAATGATTTTTTCACAGTAGCAATGAGTGGTGGAGGTCTTATTTATTTCTTGATAGAGAATAAAAATTGATTAAGAACTTGGTGCAAATGACAGCGGTGAAACTTGTCACCTATCATGCCGCGTCAATGTGGGGGAAGGACATAAACTGGAGGCCGGAATTCCAGATAGAAGTATTGAATATAAGAGATTTGCTGAGAAAGTCGAATGAAATCTTTGAAATGAAAAATTTGGTAATAAGGCGTTCCATTCTCTCTGCCTTTCTCGAGAAATTCACGAGAGTCGAGGTGAATCTAGAATTGGAAACTAATAACTTTCATTAATATTTACGAAATTTGATGACACAATTTCTTGGCATGCATATCATCGAGTGTTATAAGTAGGGTATCTTTCTATTGTTCATCGTCTCGTCTATTCCAAATTAATAATAGATAGCCACATATTATATATCGTCCATTTAAACTATCTATTAGTATAAAGTCTAACAATCTACATACCTTCTGTTTGTTTGTCGTGTTTGCATTTCAAATTATATTTATTATTTAAGTTTCTATGTCTATCAGAACGTAAGTACACAGTTTTTAATATTTCACGAAGAAATTAATTGGTTTCTTGTTTTGAATTTTGAACGGCACGTGTAAAATTTGTCGCGTTTTTGTAGTAGCTAATTATCAAAATTTAAATTATTTCTTTGATGTTAAACCTACTTATGAATGTTTTGTTTGTCCATTCTCTTTTAAAGTATAAATAATTGGCCGCCAAATGTGAGGAAAAATAGTCATAATTTCAAATAACCTTAATAATGGGTGTTTTTGTACAAATTCGTTTGTTTTAGGATGCTTTTTGTGTTTATTTTATTCTATTTATTTATTAACAATTCACGGCGCAAGCCTTTTACATGTTATATATTTACATACATAGTTCATATGATGTATACACAAGTATAGAAAATTAAGACACAACAATCATAATGAAAAGTCAAAAAAAAAACACAAAAAAGAACAATACAAACATTTAGTGTTTGTGAACATGTGTTTATTACGGTTAGTACTTTTGCTCTTTATGCCATATTATATTTTCCCAACTTTGGCACACTCTTTTTTAAAAGCTTCTCTGACGTTCGCCAGTCGGAAAAGTTTCTCCAACACTTGGCAATTATCAACCTAAACCATTGAAGATTATTATTATTATTTCAAAAATGTTACCCTGCACTGACACCTTTTGGCCAATGTAATCTTAGCAGGAAAAAAACAAAATATAATTCTATAAAAAGTAATATAGGAAAAAAAATCACAAAAGAGACATCATCAAATAGAAACAGCAGAATTAAAAGAGAGTTCCGATCCTGGCGTTAAAGTTATTTTACAAATAAGTTTTAAAATCTCTCTCTGCTTCTTCTTCATTTGCTTCAGTTAGGACTATGTCCTGTGATTCTCAGAGCCTGCTCCTGGGAGGTGGATGCCCAACTATCCCTCCATCGTTTAGGTGGTCTTTCTGGGGGTCTTCCTGTCATGCGTTCGTCTGCTGCTATTCTAACCACTCGATCAGAGGCCTGAGTCAATAACACATTTTCACGTTACGTTTTCGTTCCATTAACGTTCGAGTATAGACAAAGTTGCAAGCGAGTGTCAATTTCGTTGCTAAGATACACAATAGTTACGAAAATTAACACTTTGGCGCAACATCGTCTACATTTGAACGCTAACGGAACGAAAACGTAACGTGAAAATGTCTTATTGACTCAGGCCTCTGAGCTCGCCCTCCCCACATGATCTCTCCAGAAACGTCTTCTTGTTCTGCCCCATAGCACAACATCTTCGACATTACAGATTCTTCTTATTTCTGAATTTCTTATTCTGTCACGAAGATTTAAAATGTAACATTAAAACACTGTTTAATTTTCACATACATATAATAATGTTCGAATAATCATATTTTGATATTTAGATGCATTGTATCAGAAGCGGTGGTGTACACTCACTACGCTTTCTGACTCGGGGGCATTCTATTGGATAGTTTTGACGACCAATGGTGTGACTCTGTCAGAGTGCTGATTGTGCATTGTAATGTCAATAATGTTTTTGAAGGAATGTATTTTGTTTAGTTATAAGTTTTTTTTTATAATTATTGCTAATAAGTTTGTTTTTTTTTAAAACTTATGTGAATAATATTGTGATTTGTAAATAGTGTTATGTTGTGTGTTTTGTTTACATCACTCACCGCAAAGGTGAAAACTGTCAAGGTGAGTGATGTCAATTTTTGAAAATAAATTAATAAAATATGAGAAAATTAATGTGGAAATTAAGCAGTGTTTTAATATTATACTTTAAAACTTATATTAAATTGAATTTTCACAACTTCAACTTGATGTTATGTTGTATTATGTATATTATGTACAAGTATAGGTATTTTTATTCATAGTATTCAATTCCTAGCAATAGAATGTCGTCCGACTTCTTAATTAATTTCGTCCAATTTCGTTTTTTGTAAGAAAATATTTGGCAATGAATGAAAATGTATCGGCATTTGTATTGTTTCATTAGTTTTATTTCATTAGTCAATACTAAAATGTAGAGAATGTTTCATAAACATCATCGCAACGCGAGACTATCACACAACATCGCATTACAAATATTATATTTATAGACACGTACAACAGCAAGTGATCGTAGGTCAGTACACTGCCTATCATAATGGGTGTTGTATCACTTGATATAATATCAGATCTATCAGCTGAATTATTAAAATCTCCCATGCCGTTTTTTTTTTTTAATTTATTTACAGATATTTACGGCATAAGCCTTTTGCGTGTTAAAACTCTGTATACTTACAATACATGTATAGAAAAGAATGATTTTTTAAAAAAATACACAAAACAATTGAACTAAAAAAACAGGCGCTGAACAAACAGTGTAACATTAATCCGGTATAAAAATATAAAATTGACAAATATTTTAGTCAAGATATTAATAAAAGAAATCGAAGTAGTATAAAAAAATTACAAATATTGGAGGTCAGTAAAAATTCATAACTTTTTTGACAAAATTTTGGTTTTGATGTCGACAAAATAATCTGTGACTTATCACACAAAAAATTGTTCACTAATCGATGTTTAGGTAGCAGAATTCTGTATGAAATTAAAAACAAATGGTCTTTTGAATCTTGATTGACAATGTCATTGGAAGATGAAAGACGTACTCTCTCAATAAAAAATGATAAAAAAAAATTGTTTTGAATTTCAATAGAAAATATTCACAAGTATTTAAAATGTGCAAAAGAATTACAATTAATTAATATTTTTTGTTGAATATTTATGTTTCAAATGTTAGATATATTGCCAGAAGGAACTTTTTTACCTCTCAACTAATCAAGTTTAGACGTCAAAAATATTTATAGTCAAAATTGTAGTGAACTGAAAGTACGATTTAAAGCATAAATTAGATCAGAATTTGAATAAACTATTTCTGTGATTGCAATAGCAATGCACGATTCTTAATCTGTGTATAAATAAAAGGCCCTGCACACAAAATTTGGTATTATTTATTCGCGTGTTTTTCAATTACTCAAGAAAACAATTTAAATTTTTGTCACATTGGAGTTTTTAAACGTGCAATGACAATACATAATAATATTATTAAAGAATTAAGTATTTGTGTACCCACAATCAGACCACATCGAATGGTAGATTTTTGGCTTTATTCCAACAATTCTGATTCACGACAACTGCTTGTTATAATAATATGTAATGCTATATACAGTCATTCAGCTACATTCAATAATAAGAATTTATTGTTATGAATAACATCCCATCCGTCAAACAGGTATTTCTGAAACAGTGTTAGTTTTTCAGGTTCGCTTTTCAATTCTATTCTTTTTATTTAATTTGATGCATACTTATTCATGTTCAGACACAAACTTCGCTGACAATATTGTGGTGACAACCGGTGTGGCGTGGAGGTAACGTTCTTACCTTTGATTCACGAAGTCCCGAGGTCGATTCCCAACCAGGGCGAAATGAAAAATGACCTTTTACAAAATATCCTAGATCTGTTTGTTACATTTATATATGTATTCAGTTTAAGGCTTCTCACACCGAGACAAATTGTTAGTTACATGACGCACCTAGGTCTTGAGAGTGAGATATGACACAGAAGGATGTCACAATACCTCTAAATCACTCGCAAACGAGTGGATGGCCTTGAGAAAAATAGAATAGAATAGATGTCACAATAGATCTACTATGGTCGCGGTGACACAAGGGATGCAATGTCCCTTGACCTTTACTTAGAAAAAAAAATTCAGTGCATTTAATGCATGTTCATCGTTGCGTTAGTTCTCGTAATACAAGATTCTATCTTAGTTTGAGACTTGTTCGACCTGTGTGAATTGTCTACATAATGGTAATGATGATGTTGTATGATTTGTTCTTTAACACCGTTTTACGATCTTTTGAATCATTTCAAAGGTGCCGGTGAAATGGCTGGATTTCATTTTGCTTCTAAAATTGGTTATGTTGCTCTGGCGCTGGAGATCGACAGACAGCCTTTTCCGCGTCACAGGACCTGCAACGTCGAAAGCACTGTAATATTTTTTTTTGTTGATAGAGTCGACGTTAATTTTGTAAAACTCTATTATATTTGATATAACAGAGTTTGACAATGAGCTCATAGGTCGAAACCTGGTAACTTATTTTACAAATAAAACATAGTAAAACTAAAAACTATTTTGTTTTCGTTATATCAAAAACAAAAATGTTTGCTTTTGTATCTGCTGGACTTTCTCAGCTTAACAATGGACGTTGCGGATGATCGAAACGCTCTGCGAGGAAAATGTACCTACATATGTTTTTGAAATATTATATAATGTCATGTTTTTTTTATAATATTGTAATGTTTATAATTATAGGGGGAAACAGCATTTTTAACCTTAAAGATCGACTTCACCTGATATTATTAATAGTAATTATTATTTAGTTGTCCGGGGGTTTGTATTTATTATATAATGTACCTGTCGAGAAATTTAATACGCAAAAGCTGCACTGTTTATTTTTCACGAAAATTCATAAACCTCGAGCATGTTTGTCAAAATAGCTTGATATTATCAAGTATTCTCGGTGATATCAAGCTACGGCGAAACACTTGAGTTAAACATAAAAATAATTGGAGGATAAACTGTGTGGTTTTTGGATATTAAATTTCTACATCAATAATTATTATTCACGGGAGTTAAACAGAAAGAAGCGACATTTTAAATATGTATTGCTATGTTAGTACAAAAGTAACGCATTATGAAATAAGTTTTCAAACTACCAAACCTTTTTTAACTAAAAATCATTGTATTTCTTTTTCATCCCTACCATCACGGCATGTCCCACGAGTGGAGTAGCCAGCAGACTAACTGTATGACACAACATACAGGCTATCCTCTCCGTGCCAATAAAAATTAAGATAACAAATAAAACCAATAAAAATTAAGGTGACAAACCTCATCGATTGAAGACGTTGAAAGTCTATTAGTGATACTGATTTTGTTTTCACTTAATGAGTAAAACTCCATTTTTAAATTAAAAATATTATAAGTAAAAAATACTTTAGAGTTTTAAATTTCTTTATTTGTCAGTTACACGTGTTTCGGGTTGCAAGCCCATATTCATACGTATGAATATGGGCTTGCAACCCGAAACACGTGTAACTGACAAATATAGAAATTTAAAACTCTAAAGTATTTTTTACTTATAATTTTTTTAATCTATTAGTGATGTTTTACATTACTTTTCCGTTTATGTTTTTTTCCAATAAATTGTTTTTTTTTATAAAATAAAAATACTTGCACAAAAAACATATTGAATATGAGTGCTTTGGAGATTAGTACAAAAGGAAATAGCGAGACTAGACCTTTTATTTTGGTATGATTTCGTATTCATTTTCTTATTATTTCCACAATTTAGAATAGGAAAATACATAAGAAAATACACAAATTCTCAAATTTCTATCCTCCCGTCGCCAAATTTTCAATTTGGTGTAGGAATTTGAGATATCTCACTATCTCATCTTTTTTTTGTCACAGTTTCACCCTACAATCAGTTTTTTTTATGGACACGCGGTGCTTTTTGCGTATATATACAAAGCAAACCGCTGATAAAACTACTGCCGTGTTATATCTAAATGCTCTATCGTCACATAAATTAATTTAGTGTCCACTTGTAGGTACTATAAATAGATGAAAACACATCTGGTCTATATTCTTTTAATCTCACCGATGATACTCCGTTCTAAGACACTGTCTACTGTATCAAATGCCGTCCCAAATAGGTCACGAACATTTTGTAGTTACACGAACTCATATTTGTATCATATCCGTTTTTATTCGTCGAATTGCATTGTGTTGTGTTTGTTACTTTGAAGTTTATACCAACGCTTTTCGGAGTTCTTATGGCAAAAACTGCAATTAATTTTTATAATTTTTAATTAAATTAATTTAAAATTGTGGATCGCAAACATTTAAAGTCAAGCTTTTGAGATTTTAACTTCCATGTCAGGAACACTGAGTAGATTCGAATTTACGCATCAGAAGAGATTTTTCTGTAATTCAATTACACCTTTCTACGACGGTCTTAATAATCTGATTTCTTTTTCATATGATGATTCATTATGAATGAAAATCGGTCATCTAGGCAAAATTACAAATACGAAAAAAGTTTCTTTAAAAGTCGTTGAATTGTTATTTTTTATATTAACTGTGGAACAATTGTGATCTCGACTGGCGATATTTTTATCTCTCACATTGTATTACAAAGTAGAACTGATTCAATTGAATTCCAATCTCCTTACACGTCTTACTTTCTGACAAATATCTTCTTTGTACTCGAATGCGTTCACCGCATTAATCTTTTATCTCAATAAAATTGTAAAAGAACCTTTATCCATTCTTGACTTTCATATGTTATAAAATGACAGAAAAAAAAACAAAAGCGTAAACCATAAAACACATTCAATAATACTTTCTTATTTTATTTTATATTTTGTTTACGTACACGAGCCTAAAATTAGTAACAAACTTATAATTTTTTTCTTGTTCTAGTCGGGAGTCAAATTTTCAGTCATTGAATTTAATTATTTCTCGTGATATAAATTAATCTAACACTGGTTGCTCTGGCTGCTCGAAACCTGGTCTTCTAAACTTGCTTAGAAAAAAATGTATTTTATTTACATTTTTACATCTTTCCAATATAGATTTTTCGTTATTCTATAACCTTCACATTAAAAAAGATTACTTTTAAATTGCTCCTGATTTTATACCATCACAATGGCGTGTTTCGCAAAATGTATCAATTATTGCTACATTCATAACGTACTTGTATAAAAAAAATTACTTCGTATATAAGACACTGTCGAGGAGAAAAATACCTGAAATATTAGTACTGATTAATTAAGCAACGTAAGGTCGTAAGATAATTGGATTAATGGAAAGATATCACTTCTGCGATAAACTCGCCCATTGCACAATGTATTATTTATTTAATATTTCTGTAATTGCTTATGTTCTATGTTGTGTAATAAAGTTTGATATTATTATTACTATAATTACGGCAAGAGATATTTTTTCAGACGCAGTACAAACCCTCGTTATGAGTTTTTAGTAGTAAATAAAACTGAAAGAAAAACGAACAAGTTTTATATATATTTTTTTTATTGGTTTAGTGTGAAGCACTTTTAATTTATAATTTATTATCTTCAGTTGTATAGCAGAATAAACAATTCAATTTACGTAACATAAATAGTAGCGAGGTTATCACATCTAACCACGTCATATAAAGACAAAGTATTTGAATAGAAGATAAATCACTGCCTATATTAACTTAAAAAGAAAAACCCACAACACACGCGCTCTAAATCTAAAATGTATGTCTCTATCCATCCAACCATCCCATTCTGGTATGTGCCACAAGAGGGGTAGCCAGGGGCCTAACTGCATGTTATAAACGTGCCACTCGTCTTTTCCTTGTCAATGGAAATCAGGATTTATTCTCTCACTGTACATTTATGTTTATTTATAGTATATATTATTTCTAAAGAAGGATGAAAGTGACATAAATGCAGTAGAAACTAGATTGTTGAGAAGGATGTGTGGTAAAAATCTGAGAGATCGTGTGCGTAATGGTGACGTGGAAAAGAAATGTGGAATGAAAGTTGGTGTAATTACAAGGGTGAGTGTAAATAAGTTACGATGGTTTGGACATGTGGAAAGAATGAATGAGGACAGAATGACCAAAAAGATTTATTTGGTTGAGAGGAATGGTGCTTGGAGACGTGGACGTCCGAAGATCAAATGGCAAGATCATTTAAATCAAATCCTACATGACGGTCACGTGTTGAGCACATTGAACAGGAGAGCATGCATGAGGAATTGTATGACAGTGACGGAAGCGAAAGATGTATACAAGGATAGAAGGAAGTGGTACTCTATCCTTTCTGCCTACCCCGCGAGGGAAGCGGCGTGATGGTATGTATGTATGTATGTATGTATGATTATTTCTATATTTTCTTGTGTTTTAATTTGTTTCAATTATTTCTATATTGAAAGTCAATTAAAAATATTGATTGCGATCATACATTGATACATATTATTTACCTACATACGAGTATACATTAAAATAAAACACCACAGAGCTATATTTACATATCGATCAGTCATCAAACATTATTAACAAGTTAGTGATATAAACAATGACGAAAATAGAATCAAAATAATGTGTTATGTATTTGTGTGCTAGCTCATAGTGTGACTAAATATAATACCTATGAGATATACCTACCAATGGTATTACTTCATAATTAAATATTTCTTCCCGACAATAGCAAATATTATGACACGTTTTAATAATAATATTTTGATAAATCTACTCGAAAAAATACGTATTACATTTTAAATTCATACTGATGATGGAGGTATGTTTCCCATTCTGAGTGTACTAATATTTCATTGGCACAGAAAAAAGAGCTGGCATGTTAATTCATGCGGCTGGTCTGTTGGCTTCCCCATTTGTGGAGCATGCTGTGTTGTAATAGAATGTATGCAGTAGGTATATCTACTCAATATTGAGTACAATGTTGGAATTCATTTCAGGAAATGTTTAATATTAATATTTTTCGTCTTATACCGACTGCATTGTTATGCAATGCATAATGCATGTCTCGTTTTATACTGATCTTTAAGGGGCCCCTTTAGCAAAAACGATAAAACATTAAATTTTTAACTAGTTTGGTACACATACTCTCAAAACTTGTTGAACTTACGAACATTTTCATTTGATAAAATATGAAAACAAATGTTAATTACCAATATCAAACTTTAACTTTAAAAAATAACTCGATTTTTGCTTCATAGTATTCGATTATAAAAAAGCATATTTCTAAAAATCGAATTCGGGGGTGTGTTTGGTACATAAATGCACGAGAACCCTACAAATTTTCATATATTTATTTTAATATTGAGAATATATAGATAGTTATTACAATTATAGAACAAAAAATTCTATTTTTTTTTTTGTTTTTTTTCATGGATATTGACCGACTTAAAAAATATTTTTGTTTGATAAAATTTCTCATATTTTGAAACCAAAAATCACCACATGAACTCAATTTTTTTGTATACTAAAAAAAGTTTGCTAAAATCTATAGTATTTATATGCTTGATTGGATAAATAAAAAATATATATATTTTACAAATAATTTGTATTTTGATATAACAAAGAGTACCTAAATAAATCTCGTCAGTCTGCGATTTATTTATTTTTTGGTAAAAAACTAATATTGGTAATAAATATTTGATTTTTTGTTTTATTAAATCAATATGTTCGCAAGGGTCAACAAGTTTTGGCAGTTTTTCTATCAAATTTGTTGAAAATAGAAAATTTTACCGTTTTTGCTAAACGGAGGCCTTAATTGAGCTTAAATCCATTTGAATTTAGTTGTTAGTATGTTACTAATTTAATGTTTTTTTTTGTAAACTTTTCTTTTTTCCTAATATGCTTGTTTGTTTTATTCTTTTGGGACCCGTTTAGTATGTAAATAAAAATAAATTAAAATGCTTGAGAAAACTAAATTAACAACCTGGTTGTCCACAATGAAAAAATACTTGAGCAACGGAATACATGGTAATTATGAGTATCGATATCACAGGACTACAGCTGTTCACATTCATAGGTACTGTAGTCAGTAGGTTAGTGATGTCGATACCAAATATTTTTACATACCGAGTACAGTCCAAACACTATACCCGTTATAGAATCATGGATACATTACCGGTACCAAGTAAAGTGAACCTTTCTTTTAAAAGTCTCAATTTTAAAAATTTGCTTATCCACTTGCACTCTTACCCCTTCCCCTGTCAAGGGTAGGAATTTGAAATGTTACACAAACTCCACGATTTTGTCAAAGAATATTTTCTCAAATTTCTGAATTTGGTAGTTATTAATTGATTTTTCTAAAGTAACCTTTTTTTTAGTTTCACGATCTCCTTGAATTTGTTACAGAAATTGTTTGGGTTTACAGATATCAAATATTGTCTCAGAAATGTCTCAGAATCTCAAATTTGTTTTTTTTTATGATTTCACTTGTACTCACAATTTCCAATATTAGGTAATGTCTAAATAGTAACGGGTAGGTATTTAAAGATCATATTATACCGATTTCCGTGAACATCCCGGCTACCGACGTTTGAAATTAATTTTACAAATAACAGGTATTGAAAACGACAGAAATAAATGTTTAAAAAACCTAAAATGATGATGATGATTATCAAACTAATATACCGATAATAAAAAGTAACGGATAGGTACCGGATTGACATCACTACTTTAGGTACTACAATATTTAAGTGTTGAGTTTGGACGTTTGGTTCAGTATAGTCTTTTATATTATTATGAGTGCTGACTGTGTTCTGTCGGTAACTTTAGTCAATTGTCGGCTATTCGCGCGGGAACACGTATTGTATTGTTTTGAAACACAATCTCTCGTTCACTTCTAGTGTGTTATCGGTACGAGTATTAGACTTGTATCTCGGTACTGCTACTTACGATAAGAACGTTGTCTTGATGATACTAAGTAATTTTATTAGTATTTGTGTTTATTTTTAATCGTGTGTTAATTATTTTTATTGTTATTAATTATTCAACAATGCTTCCTCCTATTAATGATGTTAAATAATTTTGATTAATGATATTTTGAATTATTTTAATACATGTCCTGCATATTATTATTTTAATATTGTTAAATTAGACTGTTTGAGACAGTAACAAGTGAGTGTTTTGTTTCGTGTTTTATTATTTTTGAGTAAAAAATATTTTGATTGATATAATCAAAGCAAGTAAGTTTGTTTTACTTCTTTAAAAAACTTGTGAATGTTTGTGAATTTTAATATTCTTTTTAAGGAGTATTATTACTTTCATTGTTAAATCAAATGTCACAAATGTATACTTTTTATTTTTTATTATTTACTTATTTATTGGTAACACTTAGAAAACGTGTTTCTGGCTTCCTATGTAGAGGATGTCTGAAAAAAATAATTTGTACAATCTATTTTTGTGTCCACATACTTGCTTTCGCTGCAACCCCCCATAAAAGAATTAGCCACTAGCCAGTAAGCCAACTGAATGCAATTTATTATAGTGGCAACCTCTGCTTGCTATAAGTACATTTTTTTAAATTGAAATTGCATTTCCAAACACATTCACATCTAATGTATCATGCTTTTTACATGTTAAACGTAACTTTATACATACAAATTAAAAAAAAATATATAGTATTTGTCAAAAAATCACAGATAGTTTAAGTTTTATTATCTACTTTTTTAATAATTGAGTGACCTGGTTTCGACTTACAAACTCATTGTCAAAGTCAACCATTTGTGTTTTTCCCCATGAATCAAAAATAAATGAAGTTTTACGAAATATACGTCAACTCAATCAATTAGTTACAGTCATAAACTTCATTCGATATTATATACATTACATTATTATGTAAGATTATCATAAAAGTAAGTACACTTATTTCTAAAAATAATATCTAAATAAATTCATATGAAAATCAATCGCAATACGACTTCCAGTAAGTAATTCGATCAATACGTCATATTATACTAGTTAGTATAGGAAGCAAGTGATTAATATTAGAATTTATTTGATATCATATCTTCTTACATCATATCAATATATCATGTTGTATTGTTTCATGTGTAGGTAATATGTATTAAATAATGGATTACTTCTATTCATTGTTTACTCTTCTTCTTCTTCTTCTTTTTCTTTTCGGCAAGGCACCCGACATCGAGTGAATTATGCCTATATACTCACTGCTGTGAGTACAATGTCTTAACGTTGTGGGAATTCATTAGTACAAAGCTACATAGTAACTGTCGTTTCAGTCGCCACGTGCGGCAAGTACATCTCAAGGGCATTGGGATCAATGAACTCCCCGCCCGAGTAACCAATACATGCACACCGCTTGTGTATCGACATCGTTGCAATCACAGGGCCGTTTTCAGTAATATATTTGATGTTAAACACATCGTAGTCTTACAAAAAAAAATCTTTGTCAAAAATTATTATTATTTTTATAATAATAATTTGTTTCAAAAACATTTACTATAAAACAATTTATCATTAGGTATAATTTATTATTGAAATTTATTCTTATTAAAATTAATAATTTAGATGTTCTTATTAAATTTTATAAGGTGATTTATTAAGGCTAGGTTCACTTTATTACAATTTTGGGCCAAAAGAGAATGGACAGAAATGGGAAAATTAAAACCCAACTTCCTCATTGTTTACTCAATGTCATTATTTAAACCGATGATAGGTATATGTTAAATATTTGATTTGGTTTACGTATTGTGTACCCAATATAAGTATAATAATATTATTAATACATTCATAGATTAAATAAAATGATAAAAAAACTTTTGCCTCTATGAAACTATCTCAGGTATTTTTTTAACGCTTCGTGGTACCAGGATAACAGTATTCTATTCTTCTCAAGACCATCCTTTCGTTTGCGAGTGAAAAGATAACAGTATATCTGGCTGCTCAGCTTTCTGTTGATGCCTTTAATCTCCTCCAAAAATCGACGCAATTCTCATCTGTCTTTAAACTTGGTCCAACAATATTAGAATCAAATTAGTGGACCGACTGCTATGGAGTAATATATTAGATCAACTAGATCCGATTGCTTGAGCCTTAGAAAAGCTACGAAACTTGAGTATGAATCACCTGGTGAAAATTTCAACTTCCTAATCGGGGATTGAATCTAAAACCTTGTTTATAGTTATAAAGTCAGTCTTAAGTCCTATGAACCATTAAGCTTTTGAGATATATTTCTTTCTCTTCTCAATTCTTTCGCATCTATAATTTCTGAACAGAGACCTACCCTTCCTATATTTATCCACACTGTTCATCATTTTCTTTATTTATTATTTACTGTACAACTTACTCATTTTCACTTTAAACTTTTGAGACTGTAAGGGAGGCGATACGAGAGAGAACAATAGGTAGGAAAAGGGACTAGGAAAGAGACGCCAAACTTTGAGTGATTAAGTAGGTATCAATATCCTGAAACAGAGAAAGTCATCAAAAGTATTACTAAAGGGCAAATTTGATAGAAAATGTTTTTTTGAAAGGAAAATTAACGATTGCTTAGAAGTGTTCCTTGCAACTGATATATCGTTTTATAATATAATAGAAAAATTTCATTTCGTCGCAAAAAGGAAGCGAACAAAAGCTGTGAAATAGTTTTCCTTCTACCTAAACGATGACCGTAGAGAAATCCTTTTAAATCAAATGAATGGAATGTGTACTTTGATATACCTATAACTATTTTATTCCCTCCCGTAACCAACTGACCTTAAATCTCCTCCAATTTAATAAGATTACGATCCCAAAAGTTACGTTCATTTTATGGCATCAAAAAGCGTAGATTGTTTTTTTACAGATATGTCATACAATATAACTGAAGTCCTAAATACTTCTTTAGCTTTTCTTGTACTAGAAAATTGGGTACACATTTCAATAGCAACTTTATAAGGCAGTTCTGTTTTTACCATGAGCACACGAGACCTCGAAATGCTAATTTGTATTTGCCTAGACAAAAAAGAGTTTATTAATTTTCAGTCAAAAATATTTCAAAAAATTCTTTAACTAAAACGAGGAGAACGTAAAATATTTCATATTCGTACACTAAATTGAAAATTTGGCGCCGGGGATGCAGAAATTTTGAACGATAGCCAAATTATTACATTGCGAGGCGGAGAAATATTTGCACCATTCTAGGCTCCGCACCGCCACTGTGCCCAGGGGTCTCAGCATGTGCAAAGACAGTCCTGCATGCTTTCATTCTGCATTAATGAACCTTATTTCAAAACAAATTGCGTGCTTTGGAAGTATATAAGGTGGTATGCAATAATTTTGAATAAACTGACCTGATAACTTAAAATAATTATCTTCGGCAATTCATTCATTCATCAAATTGAATGTTTTCATATTTATTTACGCTCGTCCTAGTAGATACCTATCTAAATGCTTACATGTATTTCAAAAGCTAGCTGCTAACTTATTTTTGAGAAATTCCTTGGTTGGTATAACAGCAAAATTATAATCATAATTATACGCAAGTATGTGAGATGATTAGATCAAAATGATTGACGAGTTCTTCCTTGTACGTCTTCGTTACATTGCAACCATCTTTTTATAATTATATTGTTTATGAACATTGAAATATTTTCAAATACGTTAAGATATTTGAATTACTCAATGATTTATCCACCTCCGGTTTGTTTTACATCGCTATGTATGTTAGGTTTTATAGTTAACCGTAGCTTTAACCCATTGTTTGCATAAGTATGTATGTAATAGTAGGTAGTAGGGTCAGGCTTTGTGGTTATTAGTTTACATTTGGGCCGCCGGCACAGGACCCTGAATTGCCAAAACTATTTGAAAGTTGCCGCGTAGGCGTAGTAGGTTCTATGTTGTTATTTTATGTATACAAACCATATTTTGTAATATGACATACCAGCATTTATATATTTATGCTAACATAGAATATTTATATGTACCTACTAAATAAATTGTAGTAGGAGTATTTATAATACATTATTATTGTTACTAAACGAAGGTTTTCAGATTATAATATTGTCTCCGGGTTCCCTTAGTGAAATAAACTTTTACATAATTCTGAGAATATAAACGAACTTTGAACATTAATTTTTTGTTTGATAAAACTTTCAAAATTATTTTTGTTTGTAAAAAAGAACCTAGGATTGTAATTAGCTTTAATACACTACTACCACCACACCATCACCAGGGGTTGCCAACAGACCAGCTGCATGTAATAAACATACAAGTTACCCTCTCAGTGCCAAAAAAATAAGAAATTCAGGATTGGTGGCAAACTTCATCGCTTAAATTTTAATACACCCCCAAACTTATTCACATTTGTTCATTCCTTTCCTAAGTTTGTAGAACTCACTTCGATAATTTTATGTGGGTTTTCGTCGTAAACCTTTTATGGTATTTTTTTTTATTATTAATTCTTTTTATTATGACATTTTCGTTCTCGTATAGCCCGTATTTTCATCCTATCAAACGGCTTCGTTTGAAGATAATTGCCTGACGATTCCAAGTGCCAAATCAATGGCCTACGGATGATAAGAAAGAATAAAGATAAGTAGAGAAATAAACGCCATTTACTCTTGCCCTCGCAACCGTTTCGATACACGTAAACTATAGCGTTTATGCAATTAATTATTTTACTTTATCCATAAATTTTCGAGTGTTCCTAAAAAGACATTTTACATCCTAAATTCAGCGATGAGGTATGCCTAATGCCACCCATCAATGCGGACAGCTTGCATGTTTATTATATACAAATATTCTGCTGTCTAGCACACTTGTGCGGAATATGCCGTGATGGTATAGTTACAGTAGTAGTATATATTACTACGAGCATATCTTTTTTATTTCGCCTTTATCTCCTTATTGTTATCTAAATGTCATAACAATGATGTAGATCTTGAAAGATACTGAAATATCTAAGAGTATCTAACAAGATTACACTAATTGCTTTTTGGTTGGCTCTAAGATTGACAGTAAAGTAAATGCAAATGAAGGCTATCATCGAATAAGGGGGATAGCCTTCAAATGTCGATTATTAATTAAATAACGTTTTATCAATTGTGTAATTGCTATCAGTAAGATAACGGTGATAAAAAGGGGGTGTTTCATCACATGTATATATATTTTATTAAAATAATAAGCTTCGTACTTTCGCGGAATTCTAGGTTTTCCACTCTTTTCTATTAGTTTCCGAGTGCCCTGTAAAAGGCAAACTCGTTAAACATTACGAATAAGACATTTATTAACATAGTATACGTCTAAATAGCCTTTACAGTACAATAGCCTAAAAAACATACTTGTAACAAACACAATCAACATATTATGAGAGACTATGATATATGTCTTAATTATAATAATAATAACATAATATTTTATTCAGAGATTAGGTATGCCACCCATTTTTAATGTCTTATTTTTCTATTGACACGTAGAAGACGACTAGCGTGTTTATTACATATAGTTAGTCCAATCACTGCTCTACTTTTGGAAAATGAAGTAATGATTATTATATAAACAGATAAATATACGACGAAAAATTTGATTTTATTAATCCTATGAAATTTTAAAATCTAGTAGACAATCGAACACAAATCTTTGACATACAAAAATTCTAGACAATAAGTACTCGAACTGTAATTTAAATTGGTAGGTATTTTTCAATTCATATTTTTTTTATCGTTTATATCGTTATTTATATCGTTTCTTTCGCGCAACACATTTTGAAAATCTTCGGTATAAAAAAGTATTTATAGAATTCGATGTGAATGTAGCCGATTAACTTGATTCAATTTCGTTTTATCTAGTTTCGCAAGATACACACAGTATTGTTATATAGGTAAATGTTTTTGTTATACAAAAGGATATTTTATCTCACGAGCGTCTATTTTTGTCTCTATCATTCTTTATCTCTATTTGTTTCGTCTGATCAAACAAATACTATGATAAAATCATTTTGCTTTGCACTGTTTTTATTCCTTTCTACTCTTTAAACTATCTGAAAACAAAAATAAATTTGTATCTATCTATAGCAGCACGGAATATCCCACAAGTAGGTTAGCCAGTGGAATAACGGTTATAAAAATGCAAATCATCTTATTTTATGAATTTTTTGACACAATTGGATGTCGGAAACTGGATTTTACTTTCTAGAAGTGTAGATGTCAATCATATTACCCCTTAAAGAAGTTCACATAATATCGCACATTGAAAACAAAAGTGGCATTATACAAAATACATGATTTTTCAGTATGGCCGTTTAAAGTTTTTGGTATAGTTCTATAGTTTACACCTCTACTCGTTTCTTGAATACATTATTTATACAAAGTAATATATAAAAATGACACTATACTTAAAATGTCATTTATCCATTTAGTCTTTCCTTAAATTAATGTACAACCACTGCGACCGTTTTACTCGAACTGCTATAGTGTCACTTTATTAGCAACTTGAAGCTTATACAAAAAATACAAACCGACTTCTAGAGAAAACTAAACAAGCTATTGGAATGGGTGTTTTTGTATTGGATGCGTTTTAATTTGAGCGTTTTAAACATCATTTAAACTCAAAATTGTCATTTTTTGAATACTGCCACTTTTGTTTTCAATGTGCGATATGTATGTGTATCATATACAACATACTTACCTAGTTAATACCTATTCATATAGGTTGACTATCGTTGAGTGTGATCAATTGGAATGATTAATCTAGAGTGGTTCAAAATATGATTGCAAATCACCTTCTTATTGCCGGTAAAAATTAAGACAATTATGATGAGTGGTATATCTCGTTGCTCAATTTAAGATTTTAAATATCTTAAAATGTGATACTGAACAATTTCTTGACAAGAGTTGTTTTATTCGTGATATTGTTAGAACATCTGGCTTTTACAGGAAACTCGATAACATAGATAATGGGATTCATATCCTTTGCCAAAAATTCCACGGAGCACACCGATTTATTCACTGCCCAAACCTGGCAATTTAATGAATGCATTTCTTCACAATCCCTCGAATACTTAAGTACCTTATATCAACAATAACTGCACACCACCTATGTATATAATAAATTGTAACATATCGCCCCTCTTCTAACTAACTGTCGTATCTGGCATGTTTGGCGAAATCGAGTTATGATCATTAATGTGTACTTGTATGTGCCCTGCATGTTCTCACTGAAGATTACACCTGTAACTGTTACTGTTATCCTGGAACAGCTTTTTGATTTATTTGTCGTATTTACGAAATACTCTAAATAAAATGTGTTGTCGTATCTACAAATTCCTCAAAATTTCATCACAAAAATGATTCTGAGATATATTAGAATGCAAATAAAATAAATATACCTATTTACACTCTATCATATAACTAGAAGAGACGAAAATATGCACGGCAAAACACTAAAAACGCTCTCGTGATCAATTTTCATTTTAGCAGATACGACCGTTAGTCAGAAGAGGGACGATATTATTGGTATATGTTTACGGATATCGGATTACGCACCTATAATTATTAATTTACTCATTATTTAATCCACAATACAATGCAATACAACAGTAAGGCGCGGTTTTATTCAGCAGAAGCGATGGATTCAAACTTCAACAAACGAAAATAAAATGATGAATAATTATATAATGTTCTACTTCTATTGTTTATGATATGATGTTCCCGTCAATCATTCGTGGGTTCATTGTGTTTTTATCGTAATACATATACCTAATTGTGATATGTCAAACCGCACATTTTATCTGTCATTTTACATAGACAAATTTAATAATTTTTATTTACAAATTTGTTTGTTATGGGTATAAGTAACGTTTCCTGTTTATTTAGTCAATTTATAATCTTATAAGTTTAATGTTTGGTTGGGGATTTTGGTAAATGTAACATCCTGAATTAGTCATTATCGTCATCATGGCCATCACCGAGAGGACAACTTACATGTTTCTTCTGTGCAGTTGGTCCGCTGGCTACCCCACTATTGGGACATGCCGTGATGGTATGTTTGTATCATCACCTTCACGCCGCTTTCCTTACAAAATAGACAGAAAGAATTTCTTATTTTTTTGTTCGCACGGAGAGGACGGCGTGTATGATTGTTACACTGATCTTCTGGCATCCCTACTTGTGGGATAAGACGTGATGATATAGTAGTAGTAGAAGTTAATACAATTATCGTTTCTTCACATAAATTCATACATATCATTGTTGAATTCACAGTTTTGAAGCCTATTTGAAGAATTGCTTAAATTTATTGTATTTTATATTTGCGATAAAAGTTAGGTTTATCTTGAAATCCATGTCACTTATTTTGTTCGCATTAGATATTGGATATCGCGACTTATCTTGTATGTTGACTAAATCAAAATTAATAATAAAAATACACTTTATCAAATCAATTCCCTTATAATCAGTGATTCTTGCGAACATATTAACGATCATTGCTAATTTTATCATTAAATAATATTTCTTTTACTTTTTTTCTCAAGAACAATCTATCATCATTGACGGTTTAAAAATGTCGGCGAGTGATTGTTGTGGTTACAATAGAGGATTATTTGATTCTATTCATAGAAGTTTTCCTTGTTATGCCGTTAGCTGTTAATATAAATAAATAGTCATAATATCGAGTAACTGCCGGATATGATGTAAGGAACGTGAACGGTGCTCACAACTCATTTTACTTTTGTTATTAGGTACATACTTTTAATATAATATACTGAATTATACTTATCTGCCTACGTTCATTTTATACCAACTTATTAAACTTAACACCTCTTTACAGAACGCGACACATGACAGTTTCGTGTTGACGTAGTTTTTTTTTTTTTAATTTGCACTCAACGAGGAATCCGCTTTTTCGAGTAATGACAGCGCTATTGTTTTCGTAATATTATTTAGTTGTTTAAATATCGTGCAAGTGTTTTTGTATTTTGTTTTCAATATTTATTTTAATTATTATCAGTTCAAACATTTATTTTGAACGTCAAAATGAATCGAATATTTTGCAAACAGTAACCGATAATTAATCATGTTGGCGCCCAACGTGGAGCATATATTTTGTCTGGTGTGTTTATTTATTTCTTTTATTTTCTCTATTCAATATTGTTCTTTTCAATATCGTGACGTGCTATTAACTAGGTTTTGATAATTGAGTAAAGTACCTACCTACGTCGTTTGTGTATTTTAATAATTAGCCTGTTTCAGATATTAAAATGATTTGAACACTTCGCAAATATTTGATTTTTGTTTTATTAGCATACTTCATCACCTATTATTTGTCTAAAAGTTTTTTGTTTGGTTTATTTTAAACGGTATCTTCATATTGTATTCTCTAATTGTTTTGAAACTGTATTTTGTTTCGGAAAATAATTACAACGAAACATAGAACGTTTTGTTTGTGCCCCTAATTACTTCTGTAGGTATCAGTGTTGATTGTCGAGTGTTGACCGCTTGGGTGTTTGAGCGATATGTGAGGACATTACTCTTCGCCGTAGCGCCGCGCAGTCTGTGGGCACTGAGCTGTTATATTGACTTTGTTTTTTCAGTTAAAACAACAAGTTTTATTATCATACTAATAGTGTTCTTTTTCTTTGAACAAATGTTTGATCCAATATCTATTATTACACGTGTAAGTACATAATTATGTTGGTAAGATATTTTTCATTCACCGCAAATTTACGTATTGGTTTGGTGTGCGTTTTATTATTATGTTCTGTGTGTTTTTCATGTATAAAATTCGAATTTTAAAAATAATAATATTTACCTACACAAGATTTTCCATTCTATATAGGTTTATGCTTATTGGATTTTTTTTAGTATTATAATTCTATAAATACGTTACCTTATTTATGACAACCATGGGTGTTCGGAATACTATAGACCAGGGGTCGGCAACCTTTTAGCTGTGGTGTGCCAAGCCACTCTACCAATATGATTCAGGGTGCCGCCTTAATTCTAAATTATATAATGGGGTTCTAGAGGAGAAGAATTTTATACCAAATTTAGAGGAGAAGAATTTTATAACATATTTATTAAAAAAATAACATTAAATTCTATTTTCGCGATTTCCCTGATTACTTTGTAGAGTGCCATTCAGAACCCCATCGCGTGCCAAGCCTGGCACGCGTGCCATAGGTTGCCGACGCCTGCTATAGACCATTAAAGGTCACGTGGTCTTGTCTATGGATTTGCTTTTGCTTGGGGGGCAAACAGTCAGATTGCGCAAATCATCCTTGTAGGATGTTATGCCATAAGAGAAAAAAAAAGAAAGTCAGACGACAAAATAATAATAAAATCGACACTGACAGTTTTTTTTAATTATTAGGTATTCTTTAGGCGTTCCACCTAATATTAAACCGTAATCGTGTGTTGTGTTGGGATGCCTGATGCCCCTCAATGATTTTTCTGTGACGTCATCCTTTAATGGTCTATTAGTTAACCATTCTTTTCTATAAGTTCATGAGTGGCCTGTTATAGGTAAGTATTCATAAAACATCAAATATAAAAATATATTTAAAAATATGTATATTTTTACCGCTTATCCTGAGTGTCTTGTCTTATCTTAATATTTTTTTGAGGCTTGGAATAGACAAACTTTACTCTGCAGCTATGTTCATTGCGTGCATTCAATCTACTGGCTATTCCGATTGTAGTTTATTCCATGATGATGTATAAATAAATAAACTGTGTTATGGTTCTGTATTTTAGAACGACCAAAAATCTCCCAAATACCTACATCTGTATGAGATAAGAAAAAAAAATGTGAAATTTTGCTATCAGCGGCAAACTAGATAATTAGTAGAGCAATTATATTTATTGGTGACAAATATTTTGTTTACGAATATTATGGAAATATTTGCATAATCACTCGTGAGAAGAAAGCGGCGAGGTCCAATTAGTTAAGGTACCTGGCGTTGTGCAATAAACAGATTGCATTCGCACGTGAGACGGGATGCCGGCATATTCTTTGTGATTTTCTAAGGGGGTCGTAAAATATTATAGAAGATAATATTATTAGGAAGTTCGAATATCTTGTTGTGAAATAATAAACGCGGCTTCCTCAAAGAGAAAAAAGACAATATTGAAATGTAGTCCGTGGGAATGAGATATTTTGCTGAAAAACAATAAATGCGACAGTAAAATAGAACATGGAAAAAAAAAAAAAAAAGGGAGCTGATAAGAAATTCTATCTAGGTGGCCAGTAATTATATACGTCACGAAATACCTACCACTAATATAACGCAGTATGTATGTACTTACTTGCGTTATTGGGGGGATTATTAATAAAGAAGTGTTGATCAATCAATTATGTATTACATTATCAGTTGTTGAAAATCATATTGAAATGAATGGAAGGATAGCCGGACTAATTAATAGGTGTGTAAGGAGGCTTATTAATACACAGGTGAAGATAGAAAGAGAGAATAATTTATAATTACGAGAGATTCGAATTAAAGGATAGAATAATTATAGAATGTTGTTGCAATGAACACAATAAAGTGTGTACGTAAGGTCTGTTTTTATTGAATGAATAAGTAGAAGTGAATATAGATATATAGATAATTAATTGATATCGGGAATTCGTTATCAATATTTTTTATTGTATATTGTATGAGGTGTATGTAAGGCTTTCTTTTACTAATCTTATACCTACTAAGATAATCATTGGACGTCTAGGTATAAATAAATGAAATAGAATTATTTATACGATATTTACGAGGTATGAGTAGTCTTCATTATGTATTTGTAAATTTTAATTAAGTGTAGGAATAAGATAAAGATACCTAAATGTGAAACATGGATATCTTAATTAGGTATGTGTCGTGATAGAAATGAAATAAGCAAGATCTACCTAAATATGAAGGGGAGTAAATAGATAAACCGATAGATATTTTTAGAGTCGAGAATTATTATTGATATTATGAGTTTTGAACGGAGAAGGAGATGTGAAGCGCATAGATGATTAGTATCTAAGCCATAAATTACGACTCGAAAGGCGGTACAATGTTAGGAAGAGATAGAAGATGTTAAAATAAGATAGAACGACGTTCGGACCGCATCCCTGTGTTACATTGGCGAGAATCTTAGGGGTGGATGCGAGAGATAAGGGAGTACGTCGTGATTGGAGAATTAGAGATTTTGTCCGCGAAATCTGGTATAAAAGCTCATACATATCGGAAAATGAGACAGATTAAAATTCAGTTGAGAAGGGCTACCGCGATCGTTATTCGCGGAGGGTCAAGAGAATTCAAATTTAGTTGTGAAGGGATACCGCGATTGTTATTCGCGGAAGGGCCGAGAGAGATTAAAATTCAGTTGAGAAGGGATACCGCGATCGTTATTCACGGAGGGTCAAGATAATTCAAATTGAGTTGTGAAGGGATACCGCGATTGTTATTCGCGGAAGGGCCGAGAGATTAAAATTCAGTTGAGAAGAGAGACCGCAATTCAGTTATTCGCGGAGAATCGCGAGTAGTATTCGCGAAAAGTGATATTGTTGTGAGAAATTAATTCGCGGAGATAACTTAGAGATTGTTTGTAGTGAGATCAAATTCAAATTCAAATTGATCGATCGAGATTGTTATACATAGTCGCGAAAATTTGGAGAAATTAATAATAAGATATTAATAACCGTGAATCAGAACTAATAATTGTGAGTCAAATGATTCGTAGTGAACAAGTAAACGAATATATCGGTGTGTAATTACACAATACCAATCAACCAACTATTCTAATCTATAGTAAATCATTGATTACTGATTGATTAGCTGTCGAAGCGGTGCGATAGACTTTACTCAATGAGTTGGCAAATTAAAATCATAACGCAAGGAGCCTACGACTAGTGTAAACTGTGTGACGTCGCAGAGGTTCAGAGGTGAATTAGCCAACGGGGAGATTTCACTTAGAAGGGGAGGACACGTGAATGCTGTGCGTCAGGAAACGGGAGATACCTACATTCAGATTTCGATTAATTTTCTTATTTCGCTACTCGAGGTCGAAAGGGAAGATAAGAATTACATACATCGGAGGCGGGGTTAATCATATCGTAAGAAAAATTGTTTTAATTTAAATTTATGTCTACTTTATTTTTATTATACACATTGTTATCAAATTATTGATTGATAATTATTATGTTTTAATGAGTAACTAGTTATTGATGACCTGGATAAATTATTATCGTGGATAGTTACCTTGTTGTGGTATGACTATTAGTTTGATTTTGATTTTGTGTATTTAATATTATTTGATAATATTTTGTTTTATGAACAACTGATTATGGATGACTGACTTTAAATATTGTTATGAATCAGCATTTATTATGGTTTATTAGTGGGTTCATTTTTTTTTTTATGTGTAAATAACTACCAATTGATACTCTCACTTAATTATAAAGTTTTCATGAATAATTGATAGTGAAAATAATAATATTAATTTGTCATACGCAAGTACCTAGCGGTACGACTACTGCCAGTTTAATCTAGCCTTAATTAATCTAGAGCTCGCAGTTTTATGAGACTAGAATAATGTTTCAATTGTTTTCATCGTAGTGATTACATTGCTTTTTATATATGAATATAACATTACACTGAGTTACATACATATATAAACATGATATTTTATAAATTTCCCTTGTAAATAATAGCTGTCTTAACTATATATATTATTTTTTATTATTATTATTGCCTACTTATTGAAAAATACATTACTATTACTGTATATTGTGATATTATCAAGGTGGAAACTGTTGAGTAATATTATTGTTTAATTGTGTAAATAAACCATATTTTGTATCCAATTCTCTAGAGTTTACAATTAGTAGAATAGTTAGCATTCCCTATCCCACCACTTGCTTGCATACTTATTGAGTTTCGAAGGAGGAAGAGAGAAAGGCCCTCTCGCGGCTCAAGTCCGCAGAGGAAGATATCGTACGGGTTGTTAGCTACCTCCGGCTGTTCGTAAGAGCGGAGGACTGAGGACTTATCTCCATCAGGGTGAGCTAGCCGGGAAAAGAGGTAAGTCCCCCCCCCCCCTTCTGAGAGTAGAGGAGTGAATCCCGGAGGGTAGCGCTGCTGAAAGCCTGGAACACCCGTATCATATGTTTGGCGCCCAACGTGGGGCTAGCTTAGACCTCCTGTTATTCAGGTACTAAGCACGAACTGTTGGGGTAACCAGGGAGTTACACCTGAGTTCTCTCTTAAGGTTATTACGGCGTAAGCAAGTGGTAGGTGAGGATGATAGGGAAGGTCTAGATAGGTATTGTTTAGTAAGCGTTTGGTATGGAAATTGTCGTATGTAACGTCACAATAATACTCGTTAAATCCGTAATAATCTGTGTGTAATTTTGTAGTTAGGTATTTTATAGATGAGATAGGTATTGAAGTGAGTACGTCCTTGTAAAATTGTAATAATTTTAGCGTGCCACTTAGTTGTTTAGTATCTTCTAGAAGAGGTAGGTATTTTGTTGAGTATTTCTTGGTGAAATCGAGTATACGTTTTGTGCGCGATTTCGTAGTAGGTGTTTCCTTGTAGAGATAGGTATTAAATTGAGTAAATCTTTGTTGTAATTCGGTTGGATGCAATTTTGTAGGTAATTTTTTTTTAAGAGATAGGTGTTTAATTGATTTAATAATTATTTTGAAAAATGAACGGAAACGGTAAGAAGAACGGCCGTTCTGCGACTAGGAAGACAGCGTCTGAGCCAGAGGCGAGTACCGAAACGGAGATGGCGGACGTAAGCCAATCTCAGGGAGGGAGTACCTCCGGAATTAGGGAGAGGACCTCTGAGAACAGAGAAAACTCTCTGTTGAGTGAGTTGTCGCGAATAGTTATTGTAGATCGCGGGGACAATGAGAGACGGGAGATATCAGCGACATATGAGGGTCGCCCAGATGAGTGCCCGGAGGACTTTATATCGGCTTGTGAAAGGCATTTCCATCGATATGAAGTGGGAGAACAGGAGATGGTAAAGAAGGCGGCTGCTAGGTTGAGAGGTGCTGCCGGCCAATGGTGGCGTACGAGAGGCAGTAATCTCCTGCGATGGGAGGTGTTCAAGACCCTCCTGGGGCAGAGATATGGGACGGAGGTCGCTGAACACTGTTTGTTAGCCCATATGTATGGCGATAAACAGAAGGAAGAAGAATCGGGGTTAGCCTTCCTGGAGAGGAAGGCTAAGGTTTTCCAGAGGCTTAAGGGGGACGAACCATGGGGTATGCTAGTCCCTCACATCGTAACGTTGATGACGTCACGGTATAGGGAGGCCCTAGAGAGGGACATTACTACGATGGGAACGTACGAAGCGCTCTACAATAGAGTAATGGCGATTGATTTCCCTAGGGAAATGGTATACCCAATAGGGGAAGAGGTTAAGAGGGAGAGAGGTCCGATTCAAAATAATCGACAGAATTATAATCGGAATGATGGGAGTAATCAGAATTATCGAAATAATGGGAATAATCGGAATAATCGATATAGACAATTGTCATGTTATCGGTGTAATGGCAACCATTTGCAGAGCGAGTGCCCTCAACAGAGACAGGAACAGGGAGCCGGAGGACAGGAGAGGAACACATGGCGGGGAAACGGCTCGCGCCCTGGGCAGAGAGACGACGCGGTGTCTCCAGGACCGGGGCGACAATAAACGATGATAGAAACGAAGTTGGGAGGTCCGCTCGACCACCCTCTCAACCGGCAGGTGGGAGTTATAGAGGTCGTAGAAGGAATGGGAGGCGTCTTAACCGCGGAGAGATTTCTCCAGCACGAGGAGCAGAAATGGCAGACCAGGAGAACAGGTTCCGTCCAGAGGAACGGATAGATAGGGAGGTAACCCCCTCTCATCTGGTCACTCAAGTGGGGAGTGACCCGGTTTCCAGAGGACCAGATGAGGAAGAAAGTCCTCCGAGGAGTAATGTAGGAGGGTCGTGCCACGTGTGTCATGATGAAGAGAGAGGTCTTGTTCGTACCCTCCCAAAGGTGAGAGTAAAGATCAACGGGTGCGATTTGGTCGCCTTGGTGGACACGGCGTCTTCGCACAACTTAATTAGGCAAGGATTAGTATTAAATGCTTGCGTCGATAATACGTCGGGTACTACATTACGACTTGCGGATGAAGGTGTGACCATGGCAGCAAATGGTAAGGCTGTTATGGACTTGGTAATGCAGGATCAGAATATTCCAACGGAGTTTCTAGTAGTTGATAACCTACGAGAGGAGGTCATCATAGGAATAGAATGGTTGACAGCGCAAAGGGCTGTAGTCGATCTATATAGAGGCTGTCTACACTTTGGGAGGACAGAGAGGGCTACCACGCACCTCTTACCCCAACGAAGGAAGGAGAGGGAGGACATAGAATTTCCAGAGATTCCCGCCGAACTAACTGGAGGAAAGAAAGAGGAACTGATGGGTGTATTGCAGGAGTTTAGCGGCATTTTCTCGCCTTATGCCGGCCCTGCACCATTGCAGCCTTATAAAATAAAGTTGACAGACACGCAACCTATCAAGTTACCGCCGTATAAATTGTCAGACGTCAAGAAAAAGAACCTCTACGCGCAGCTGGAGGGAATGTTAGCTGATGGCGTGATTGAAGCCAGCAGGTCTCCTTACAGTTTCCCTATAGTGATGGCTCCAAAGAAAGGTAAGGAAGAGTTCAGGTTCTGCGTAGACTATCGGCGGCTTAATAAGGTGACGGAGGATGAGGTATCCCAACTGCCTGTAATTCAAGAAACGTTGAAGGATCTTGGAAGTGCAAGAATATTCTCCACCATCGACTTGCAGAAGGGGTATTGGCAGGTTCCTATGGAGGAATCGTCCAGGAAGTACACTGCGTTTACGACTCCAGATGGCGCGAGTTACCAGTTTCGGGTCCTCCCATTTGGTTTGAAGGGGGCACCCTCCCAGTTCCAGAAGACTATGTGCCAGGAGGTACTCGCAGGCTATCTGAGGGACTTTTGTATGGTGTACCTCGACGACATTATTGTCTATTCCGCGGACTGGAAGACGCACATGTATCACCTACGGTTGGTGTTCGAGCGGCTGCAACAGTTTAACTTGCGTTGTGCTGCAGACAAATGTAAGTTAGCAGCCGGTGAATTGAATTATCTAGGCCACGTCGTCACGCAAGGAGGGAATCACCCTCAGGCAATACACGAGTTGTCCATCGTAGACACACCGGTACCTACGTCACGGCGGAAATTACGCGCATTCCTTGGGTTGTGCAACTGGTTGAGAGAATATGTGCCCAGGTTTGCCGATATGGCGGCTCCTCTGACGGATTTGCTGAGCACCAAACGGCAGTTCAGGTGGAACGATGAAGCAGATGCCGCCATGAAGAGAATTAAGGAGGAGTTATCGAAGCCACTATCGTTAAGTCGGCCCGACTTCAATCGTCAGTTTATATTGCAAACAGACGCTAGCAAGTTCGGCGTCGCGGCGGTGCTATTTCACGAGCGTCCTGACGGCGGACGTGACGTTATATCATATGCTAGCAGCAGATTTTCAGCCACCGAACAGAGGTGGCACTCGAATGAACAAGAAGCCTATGCGGCCGTATGGGCAGTACGTAGATATAGGCCTTTCTTGGAAGGTGCCTCTTTTATATTGCGTACGGACAACAGGGCCCTCACCTGGTTGTCTAGCGCCAAGGATGAGAGGGCAAAACTAACTCGATGGGCGTTACTCCTACAGGAGTTCAACTTTACTATCGAGCACTGCCCCGGGGAGAAGAATGAGCTCCCAGATTACCTATCGAGGAGACCGGAAGGCCCTGGAGAGGTCCACACGGATGATATGGACCGAACTATGTATCCAGAGGTGAGACAAGAGGGTTGGAAAACCGAGGAAGTAAATTACGTTATGCAGATAGAAGGAGGCCCTAGTACTAGCCAGGGGGGTGAAGACCCCTCCGACAGCTTAGCAAGACAGATACAAGGTGCTCAACAGAGGGATTCTAGAATATCCAGACTCATGGCGTATGTTGAGAATGCCCATAGCTCAAACGACAGGGAAAGACATCTCCTCAGGCTATATACAGTGAGGGACGGTGCATTATACCGTAATTTGAAGGACAATCAGGGGTACAGATTAATTGTACCTAAGTTTATGATAACGAAGGTAATGAAGAGGTATCATAATGACCCATTGGCTGGACATCCCGGCGGGAGAGAGACGCTGAGAGCGGTACAACGCCATTACGTATGGCGAGGAATGGGAAAGGACGTGCGGCGTTATGTAAAGCAGTGTATGGTATGTGCAAAGGCGAGAGCAGCGCCTCCACAGCCACGAGCCCCCTTGGGCTCTACACAAGCAAAGCGTCCTTTTGAGGTAATTTCTATAGATTTAATGGGACAATACCCACGATCGACAAAGGGAAATAAAAATATTTTGGTAGTTACCGATTTATTTACAAAATGGGTAGAAGCTTTTCCTATGCGGGCCGGACAGGCCCCGCAAATCGTTAACATTTTAGAGACTCAGATTTTCTCGAGATACGGTTATCCGAAGGCGATCGTATCCGACAATGGTCGGCAATTTGGACATCGAGCATGGAAAGAGGCCATTGCCAGGTGGCAGTGTCAGCACTGGACCACAGCGGTGTACCACCCCAGAGCTAATATCGTTGAGCGGAGGAACCAGGAGATAAAGAAGGGACTGAGAATCCACCTGTTAAATAAGCCACACAAGCTGTGGGAGGAATGCCTTGGTAAAGTGGTAAGTTCACTCAGAAGTCGGCAAAACGAGGCAACGGGCCTCACACCGACCCAGGCACTTCTAGGATATGAGGCTAAAAAGCCTGGAGAGTGGGCGTTGAGGACAGAGCTGGATTCAGCTCCATCGCGAGATAGGGAGGAAATGGACAGGCAGATCCGAGCGAACCAGAGGGAATATTGCAATAGGTATGCCTCAGAAGATCAGGAAGGCCGAAGTTATGCAACAGGAGACAAAGTTATGATGAGGGAGCATCCTTTGTCGAATCAGAGCGCCGGGGTGCACGCCGGTTTTGCTCCTAAGTGGTCAGGTCCCTACAGAGTATTGATTCCAATTGGTAGTGGCCGTGTATATTGGATTGATAAGCATGGGAAGCCTATAAAGGTACATATAGATGACTTAAGAACAGCGCCAGAGGAGTGGATAGAGATAGGGGAGGCCTCTACCCAACCACAAGAAGTAGTTGCTGAATTAGAAGCACCACGGGGAGATTAGTTAGGAGGGGTGTAGAAAGTTAGCCGTGGGGCTTACGGCGGAAGAATATAGCCCCCACTTTTTTTTCAGTATGTTTTTGTGTGTCCCGTAAAAGCCGGGAAAACGAAAAATTACTGCAGGTGGTCAACATGGAACCGTTGATGGAATGTACATAGACTAGGTAAAATGTTTTATAGTGTAAATTTCGTGAGATGTAAATAAGTAGGTATAGATTTTTTTATTTTGTTCCAAATAATTATAGGTCGTGTAGAAATAAGATGACTTAGATAAGAAGTTTTAGGTTTAACAAAAATGTATATGTTCTAGGTTTAGGTATGTTAAATATTTGGTATGTAAATTATATTAACGGAGGTATATATATTATATTATTTGTAAAATGTGGAATTAAATTAAATTTAATGTGTGTGATAGCTAACCGAGTTGAACAGTTGTCGGGGATCCGAATGAATGGGGGGAGCCAGGTGTTGATCGGCAGTAATTGTCGATCGGCGGATTAATTAAGTGGAAATTAATCAGGGTCTTCCCAGGGTCACGTACGCTGTAGAAAAATCCAGAGAGTAGATCTTATGATAGGTGTCTCACATGGGACAGGTGATAATTGGTTCGCGAAACCATATCGGACTAAGTAGGGCACTTAGTCAGTTCTAAAAAGGAGGAATACCTACTTAGGATAGTCTGAGATAGTTAGAAGTAAATTTCACAACATTTAAATAGGAGGGGATAGATTAGGTATAAAGTTATCTTTTAATATAGATTGAAGTAGCGGTTTTATTATGTGTTTGAAATTTCAAATACTTGTAATTTTCCTATTTTTTTATTAATTTATAATGTATATAAATAAGCCTTCCACCTTGGTAATATGTTTTGATTTGATAAGAGTATTGTAAATATCATTAAGATGAGATATGGAAATTGTATTAATGATAATTGTGAAAAGATGAGAATATATACAGGAGTTAAAATTGCTTATTTAAATTAATAGATAAATTGATATAATATAATGATAAGTTTTGCAATTTGTGTAAATAATACGTACCCGTAGTAGGTACCAGGTTGTGTGTATATATGCTAATAATGATGTATAATCACTTTGTATGTGTGTATATATTAATAATGATGTTGATGTATAGATATTGATAAGATGTTGCATAATCACGTTGCATATGGATATATCGATGATGATGTTATTGTTTTATATATTATGATGTAATAAGGGGGGATAGGTACAAATTATGAGAGGGTTAATTCAGCAAACGAGGGTAGCAGATGATTTAAAATTTTGAGATAATTTGAGTATTAGTGTATTTATCCATTTGACGCTAAAAGTTATGATTGGTAAAAAGAGTAAAACTAAATGGATTGGCGCCGGGCACTTGAATCATCTGCACTCTTAAGTTCGTTGGACTAGCACTGCGCATTTCTGAGGCTAGATCAGAGGAAGAGGAACTATAGAGGGTTCTTGAAGTTAGTTAGTTGTTAGCAATGTTTGCAATAAAAATGAAAATAAAACAATTGTATAACTTTGATAGGAGAACCTGATGTCCAGGTAGATGTTTTGATTTCTATAGGGGTGTGTAATAATTCAGATTGTATGTGTTTTCTTTCATATGGGAGTTTTTGGTCGCCTGAGTGGGGTGGATTGTTATGGTTCTGTATTTTAGAACGACCAAAAATCTCCCAAATACCTACATCTGTATGAGATAAGAAAAAAAATGTGAAATTTTGCTATCAGCGGCAAACTAGATAATTAGTAGAGCAATTATATTTATTGGTGACAAATATTTTGTTTACGAATATTATGGAAATATTTGCATAATCACTCGTGAGAAGAAAGCGGCGAGGTCCAATTAGTTAAGGTACCTGGCGTTGTGCAATAAACAGATTGCATTCGCACGTGAGACGGGATGCCGGCATATTCTTTGTGATTTTCTAAGGGGGTCGTAAAATATTATAGAAGATAATATTATTAGGAAGTTCGAATATCTTGTTGTGAAATAATAAACGCGGCTTCCTCAAAGAGAAAAAAGACAATATTGAAATGTAGTCCGTGGGAATGAGATATTTTGCTGAAAAACAATAAATGCGACAGTAAAATAGAACATGGAAAAAAAAAAAAAAAAGGGAGCTGATAAGAAATTCTATCTAGGTGGCCAGTAATTATATACGTCACGAAATACCTACCACTAATATAACGCAGTATGTATGTACTTACTTGCGTTATTGGGGGGATTATTAATAAAGAAGTGTTGATCAATCAATTATGTATTACATTATCAGTTGTTGAAAATCATATTGAAATGAATGGAAGGATAGCCGGACTAATTAATAGGTGTGTAAGGAGGCTTATTAATACACAGGTGAAGATAGAAAGAGAGAATAATTTATAATTACGAGAGATTCGAATTAAAGGATAGAATAATAAATTATAGAATGTTGTTGCAATGAACACAATAAAGTGTGTACGTAAGGTCTGTTTTTATTGAATGAATAAGTAGAAGTGAATATAGATATATAGATAATTAATTGATATCGGGAATTCGTTATCAATATTTTTTATTGTATATTGTATGAGGTGTATGTAAGGCTTTCTTTTACTAATCTTATACCTACTAAGATAATCATTGGACGTCTAGGTATAAATAAATGAAATAGAATTATTTATACGATATTTACGAGGTATGAGTAGTCTTCATTATGTATTTGTAAATTTTAATTAAGTGTAGGAATAAGATAAAGATACCTAAATGTGAAACATGGATATCTTAATTAGGTATGTGTCGTGATAGAAATGAAATAAGCAAGATCTACCTAAATATGAAGGGGAGTAAATAGATAAACCGATAGATATTTTTAGAGTCGAGAATTATTATTGATATTATGAGTTTTGAACGGAGAAGGAGATGTGAAGCGCATAGATGATTAGTATCTAAGCCATAAATTACGACTCGAAAGGCGGTACAATGTTAGGAAGAGATAGAAGATGTTAAAATAAGATAGAACGACGTTCGGACCGCATCCCTGTGTTACATTGGCGAGAATCTTAGGGGTGGATGCGAGAGATAAGGGAGTACGTCGTGATTGGAGAATTAGAGATTTTGTCCGCGAAATCTGGTATAAAAGCTCATACATATCGGAAAATGAGACAGATTAAAATTCAGTTGAGAAGGGCTACCGCGATCGTTATTCGCGGAGGGTCAAGAGAATTCAAATTTAGTTGTGAAGGGATACCGCGATTGTTATTCGCGGAAGGGCCGAGAGAGATTAAAATTCAGTTGAGAAGGGATACCGCGATCGTTATTCACGGAGGGTCAAGATAATTCAAATTGAGTTGTGAAGGGATACCGCGATTGTTATTCGCGGAAGGGCCGAGAGATTAAAATTCAGTTGAGAAGAGAGACCGCAATTCAGTTATTCGCGGAGAATCGCGAGTAGTATTCGCGAAAAGTGATATTGTTGTGAGAAATTAATTCGCGGAGATAACTTAGAGATTGTTTGTAGTGAGATCAAATTCAAATTCAAATTGATCGATCGAGATTGTTATACATAGTCGCGAAAATTTGGAGAAATTAATAATAAGATATTAATAACCGTGAATCAGAACTAATAATTGTGAGTCAAATGATTCGTAGTGAACAAGTAAACGAATATATCGGTGTGTAATTACACAATACCAATCAACCAACTATTCTAATCTATAGTAAATCATTGATTACTGATTGATTAGCTGTCGAAGCGGTGCGATAGACTTTACTCAATGAGTTGGCAAATTAAAATCATAACGCAAGGAGCCTACGACTAGTGTAAACTGTGTGACGTCGCAGAGGTTCAGAGGTGAATTAGCCAACGGGGAGATTTCACTTAGAAGGGGAGGACACGTGAATGCTGTGCGTCAGGAAACGGGAGATACCTACATTCAGATTTCGATTAATTTTCTTATTTCGCTACTCGAGGTCGAAAGGGAAGATAAGAATTACATACATCGGAGGCGGGGTTAATCATATCGTAAGAAAAATTGTTTTAATTTAAATTTATGTCTACTTTATTTTTATTATACACATTGTTATCAAATTATTGATTGATAATTATTATGTTTTAATGAGTAACTAGTTATTGATGACCTGGATAAATTATTATCGTGGATAGTTACCTTGTTGTGGTATGACTATTAGTTTGATTTTGATTTTGTGTATTTAATATTATTTGATAATATTTTGTTTTATGAACAACTGATTATGGATGACTGACTTTAAATATTGTTATGAATCAGCATTTATTATGGTTTATTAGTGGGTTCATTTTTTTTTTTATGTGTAAATAACTACCAATTGATACTCTCACTTAATTATAAAGTTTTCATGAATAATTGATAGTGAAAATAATAATATTAATTTGTCATACGCAAGTACCTAGCGGTACGACTACTGCCAGTTTAATCTAGCCTTAATTAATCTAGAGCTCGCAGTTTTATGAGACTAGAATAATGTTTCAATTGTTTTCATCGTAGTGATTACATTGCTTTTTATATATGAATATAACATTACACTGAGTTACATACATATATAAACATGATATTTTATAAATTTCCCTTGTAAATAATAGCTGTCTTAACTATATATATTATTTTTTATTATTATTATTGCCTACTTATTGAAAAATACATTACTATTACTGTATATTGTGATATTATCAAGGTGGAAACTGTTGAGTAATATTATTGTTTAATTGTGTAAATAAACCATATTTTGTATCCAATTCTCTAGAGTTTACAATTAGTAGAATAGTTAGCATTCCCTATCCCACCACTTGCTTGCATACTTATTGAGTTTCGAAGGAGGAAGAGAGAAAGGCCCTCTCGCGGCTCAAGTCCGCAGAGGAAGATATCGTACGGGTTGTTAGCTACCTCCGGCTGTTCGTAAGAGCGGAGGACTGAGGACTTATCTCCATCAGGGTGAGCTAGCCGGGAAAAGAGGTAAGTCCCCCCCCCCCCTTCTGAGAGTAGAGGAGTGAATCCCGGAGGGTAGCGCTGCTGAAAGCCTGGAACACCCGTATCAACTGTTTAAAATTTCCGTAGAGCAGCGGGTAAAGAATTGATCTTCTAATCTTTTCCGTAATTTTTCGAGTGTCCTGTAAAAGCCAGGTGTTCGAAAATAAAAATTAAAATTAAAACATCTTAAACTCAGCGATGAGGTTTGTCACATATCCTAAATGTCTTAATTTTTGTTGGCGTGGAGAGGACGATTGGTATGCAGACTACCCTACTTATGGAATATGATGTGATAGTGTAGTAGTAGTAATTTCAATATTTATTTATTTATTTTTGCACATCATCATTATATAACGGTGTTAACAAAACAATAATTATGAAAGTTAAAATACTAGGACGATGTGCAGTGGCGAGATTATCAGTATAAAATGATTTCTTCCATCTAACCACGTACTTGTAGAATCACCTAAAAGTCATACACTTATTTGTAGTATTATCTGACATGTTTATATGGCATATTATGCTTATGTGTATTTGTTTCATAATGTAAACGTTTTGAGTCATTTGTTTTCTATAAATAAAATTTAGTGTTAGGTATGTGTTATTCTTCAATTTTAAATTTATCTAAAGTGTTGCTGGTAATTTCGCATATTTGCATTGTAATTACATACTGAAAACGACCGACCCCAGTTATACAAGTATATTTCCTGAATATAAATGCCCTGATCATCACCATAATATTATAATATGTATGTCTGTTATTATTTCTGTATTTCTCCTATTAGAATTCTGTTTATCATAATTATCCTAACAGACTCTATAGTTTGTCCTAACTGTGTGTCTTCTGCTGGTTCCACAAGGTCTATGTATTATTCTATTTTAATCATCATAATTATATTAAGCATCAAGTTCCTTTTCTTCTTTCCTACATTCCTTCCCTACTTGATAAGTTCAATGCCTCCTGTAAATCTGGTAAGAATTGCTTTTAACAAAAATCTTAAGTATTGTTATCCTCAAACAATGACTGAAGAGGCGTTGATCAGGGTAGACAAAAGTATAAAAATTCTTTAAAATAATTAGCCAACAATGAGCAAACTGGATTAGCCACATAATTAGCCCCCCAGGCCTGCTCATGACTGGATGCAGTAATTTATTATAGAAGCTGACCAAGAGTCAACTATGACAAGTGAAGAAGGACATGCACTGTGGCACATACATAAAGTCAAAGACAAAACTACCAGAAAAAACTATGAGGAATGGTGGAGAAAATCCAAGCTTGTTGCCGATCAGTGTAATGGATTGATAGATAATAAAAATAGTAATTTATTGAACACAACAATTAATACAGATACAACAATATATACAGACTATTTAATTAAAACTTAAATCCAAAAATCTCTCTTATAAAGACAATATATGTAACATTTTTTTGTCTTTAAAAAGTCATATTTTTACACGTAAACTTGTAACGATATTTATCTATAAATGTAACAAAACAACTTCCTGCTTCAACAACAAACGTGTTTCCCAAGTCTTCGTTGGTAAACATTAATTATATAATAATGTGTAATAAGGTTTGTACTAGTACAGTACCCGTACTTAATATCCCACATGAGTGAACAGTGTTTCATAATAATTATCTACTTAAACAGTAGGTACAATTAGATAGTAATTTCTCTATGTATGTAATATGGAAAACTGTTCAGATTATAAACTTCCTTACTTGCTACATGTTTATTGTATTGTATATGATCATAGTTTTTTCATAAATTAAAATCCTTTTTTTCATGAGTATCTCAATATATTTTTTTATCATTTATTCTTGTGTTAGTCGTACGGAATTTTCCTATCTTTTAGTATACATATGAATCGTGAATAAATAATACGTTATGAAAATAATCCTTCAATAATAATATAATACGGTTGTCTATGGGACCATTCGCTTTAATATAAAAATAAGATTTGATGAAAAAACGACAGTGGAATTTTGTGGATGTCGCAATGTTAGGTTTCATGAAGCTTTTTTAGATAAACAAGTGTACTATAGACCCCATATACCTACAATGGACTTTCCGGTAAGGAACAGTTAATACCTCCACTCTTTTCTGTAAGTTTTCGAGTGTCCTGTGAAAGGCAGGTGGTCGTTAAACATCACGTATAAAACATCAACATCTACAGACACTTGAAAATTTGCAGAAAAGGGTGAAAGAAACTACCCTATTCCAGAACTTTACGTTCACTACACTTTATTTACACGTACGATTGTTCTAAAAAACCCCGTGTCCCGTGTCACCCGCGTCGGCCGGTGTGGCGCGGAGGTAACGCTCTTGCCTTTGAGTCACGAAGTCCCGGGTTCGATTCCCGGCCAGGGCAAAAGTGAAGAATGACCTTTTTCAAATTGTCCTGGGTCTGGGTGTTACATGTATATGTCTGTACTGCATTGTATACGTATGTGTGTATCGTCGCGTTAGTACCCATAATACAAGATTCATCTGAGTTTGGGACTAGCTCGATCCGTATAAATTGTCTATGTATGTTATGTTATGTTATTTATCTCTGAAGCTAGACTCGATGATTATTATTATTACCCAAACCATTACCTATGTACACATTCCAGCAATGATGCCCTCTCTTGAGCTACTAGATTGGCTATTTATCTATATCAGTGTTTCCCAACCGGTGGTTCGCGAACCCCTGGGGGAACCCCTATGTCTACAAAGGGGGTTCGCGAAAATAATAGCGTAATGGCGGGATTTTAAATAGCCCAAGAAAAATAAAAGGAAAAAAAAAATAAAAAAGCACACCAAATGCAATTCAGATTGCACGCTGTTGTTTCGAACGTATGCATACTGCCTATATCTTATGCAGCATATAAAGAAAATTTTATTGTTTTTTTGCCTATCATTAACGACTACATAGGGGGTTCGCCAAATTCTGTTGGATATTACTTTTGGTTCGCGAAGAGAAGAAGGTTGGGAAACACTGATCTATATCAACGTTATAATGGTATCTTGGAAACTTAACTCACATTATTACCGATAACAACCTTATGTACTCTCCCGTTAATTAATGACCTATCCCATACGTAATTACTAGTTATACTGTTAATGTTGTTTCTGAGCTTAATATAATAAATAGTTTTTTTTAAGGGTTAATATTATCAAACTCGTTCATTTATTCGCCCGAACGTTCGTCTAAGAAACTTTACTTAAAATTTTGAACCACAAGTGGGGTAGCCAGCGGACCATGCAATATACATGCTAGTCGTCCTCTCCGTATCAATAAAAGTTGAAACATTCAGGATGAGAGGCATATCACACCGCTGAATTGAAGATGTAAATTTATTTTATCGAACACCTGTCTTTTACAGGACATTCGAAAACTTATGGAAAAGAGTGGGAGACCAATTCTTTGCCAGGTTAGTCCTAGGAAAATAAGTGAAAATGATTATTTTGTTTTTCAAAACCAATAATGCGTAATTTTGATCAACTATTTTACACATATGTAATAGTACATGCTCGAGTACTCACACCCCACTAATGATGATGATGATGATTATGGATGATTTTGTTTTGACGCCGTTTAACAGTCCCTAGACCGTCTCAAGGGCGCCTAATTAATGGTTAGTAATTCCCAAATATCTTATGGTAGCGATGTAACGAATGTGTGATTTTGGATATTCGCGAATGCCAATGCGAATGCGAATATTTGTTGCCGATATTCGCGAATGCGAATGCGAATAGCGAATATTGACTTACTTAAATTTATATACGGCGCACCCAGCAGAGACCTGTAATCTCCGTAATACAGGAGAGACGATGGTCCTGGCTGGGACATGTTTTGAGAATGCCCAATGATAGTTGGCCAAAAAGAGCGCTGTTCTTCCGTCCGCAAGGGTTCCGTCGGCCCGGACGTCCCTCTTTCACAATGCACCGTTCCTATGACAACGATATCAGAGCGCAAGGAATGTCGTGGAAAGAGGTGACGCAATTGGCGCAGAGACGCTCTGAATGGAGGAGGCTGGTTTCTGCCCTGTGCTCCCGAGAGGAACGTTGAGGGCGATGATGATGATGATGATGATTTTACGCAAAAAGTGAGAAAATTGTTTAAACTGATCAATCAAATTTTAATAATAATGATAAAAAAAAATACAAGCAGTAGACTATCACAAATGTTACTAAGGGTCACTTCTATATATGTCCCTTACATTTTGATTGATGTAAAATAACTGTCTCAAATTTCATAATAATTGGATTTGAAAGACAAAACTATTAAATTTAGGCTTATCATAGGGGCTATCCTAAACGCACATCTAACCGTGGCATTAACTTCTAAATCTATCCTAATCGAAGTACATAATATTGTTTGTACCTACATTAAATAATATTATGTTAGATCGCTTTCATTTTCTTTATAATTCATAAGTATAATAAAGTAATTATGCAAAGACATTGTATGTATTTTGATATTAATTCATACCAAGCGTGTCATATAAATGAATCAGTCATTTGAGAAACAACATAAGTCAGTTTTTTAGCGAAAATGTTTTTTTTTATTTAGGTCCTTTTTCTTGAAATGCACGTTATTTCATTTAGAAACCACATATTTTTTACTTATTTGATACAAATTGAGCTGATTTACTTGGCCAGTCAATAGAAAAACAACACAAAGCAGTGACTTATGTTGTTACTACGCTAATTTTTTTCGTGTCGATTCACAGGCACAGCTGACACTTAATGCCAACCACTAACGTGGGTAAAAATGATGAAAAATAGTGATTTTTGGTTTAATAAATAATCTGGGATGAAAATGTTGATTTTTATTCCCTGAAATAGTGTTCTTTTGAGAAACAACATAAGTCAAAGGTTTTAAATGAACAAATTAATATACAAATAAAATATGCTGACGTAAAATAAAGGTTTATAATAAAAGAATACACTGTAAGTAACATTTTGATTTGAGTATGTAAGATATCAACATTTCATTCAAAATTTTATAGCAAACAGTTTTTTGTGATTTCTGAATAATTTGTATTGACTGATTTATGTTGTTTCTCAAATGACCGATTCAAATATTTCAACTGCCTAACAAAGTAGTATAAAGAAATTTGGTTAATTACTCCGAAATTTTTCTATTATATTATTACACTCGAATACATCATAATGAAAACACCCAGTAAATTGAAATTACGCGCTACTTCAGTTACGATTCAGAGCTCATGAATATTTAAAAACCTCTTACAATTTATTATTATGTATTTTAAAACATTTTAGTTTATGTTGATAGAATTTCTTGTTAAAATGTCTTTTGTTTTTAATTTTTAATTACTCTAGTTCGTCATTATTATTCTTATTTGTAATAATAATTCACTTTATGGCGTTTCTTGTACATACGCTAAAGAATATTATTTCATTTGTATACCTAATGTTTTGTAAACGTTTAAGTTTGGCATTTAAAATGAACGTATTTTTTATGCGTGCGTTTTGTATATAAACATTTAATTTCTTTTGTTTGTTTTATTTGAGGTACTTGCTTTTTGTTACAAAATTCAATATTCGCCATTGATACGTTTTCTTTTACGTTTGGCATTCTTTTTTACGTTTTCATTCGTCTCAATCAGAGAGTATTTTTATTGCCATGAGATTTCGATAATCTTAAAAAGCTCTACTCAACAAAATTAAATTTTACAAATGGAAGAGAGTTTTTGAAGAAACATTTTACATAATCATTATACTGATTGTTACATCTGCTTCCTTACATTACGACCTCTAAGTTCATTGTTTTCAAATACATTTTATTCATAGAGGGATTTCCTTTCCCATTTCCAGAACCTCTTACCAATGTTATACGAGACTTACGAACACTATTATACCATCACATGTGCAGCCAGCTGACCAGCTGCATTTAATAAACATAGTGTCTTACATCATCGCATTATTTAACATGTAAAATACCTTTATTTTTTCGAATACCTGCCTTTTACAGGACACTTGAAAACTGGGTGGGGATTTTCGAACATCACTTCCTTAACTTATTAACACAATATATTTTATTCGCTTCTTCTAGAACTCTCTAATCCTGATTCAAAAATTTAATTCTTTAAAATTAAAAAACATTTTTGTGATCCACTTTTTTTCACGTATGTATGTTCTTCCATTTTCGGACCATGTTCTTAACATTTTGATCCCTTTAACATTATTAAGCTAAAGTTCTAATCATTTAAGTTAGTCTATGAGGCACAACTACCAGACATTATCGTAAATGCTTTAACATGTACGCACAGCTGTGTAAGGATATTGGTCGACACTCCCCGCTGATAAAATCCATTAGGAGTGCCCCAGGGAGGGCCTATGGGCCTGTTATATTACTGCGCCCATTAAACATACATGCCATAATTATTATCTTATTGTCTTAGATTAGATTTGGTACACAGAATACTTTGATATCCAGTGTTGCGAATATTGAAACGTTTTGTGAATAGACAAGAATAATTTTATTTTTCGTATTAAACTATACAAATATGTATAAGATCTTGTTGGAGCTGAACTCGTAATTTATTTCAATCGTTTTACCAATTCTTTTGTTCTGATTTATCCCAAAGAATAACAAAAGCAGGGAGAAAAGAAATGTTTGTTATGTAAGGTATTTTCATTGACTTACAATTTCTACATCACTGGTCACCTTTCCTTGGATCTTTGGTTTAAGTACAGATTCAAATTGCACATTTTTCATGTACTTAATTAATTTTATATTTTGTATTGGAACGTACCTATTTCTTAATTTCTTTTTCTTATTGTTTCAGGTAATTCATTCTTGAGGTATTAAGAAGGCTAGATAATAGTGTTGTATGATGCGGGCCGCTTGTGGCATGCCAGAGGGAGTCAGATGAGAAAACTAGACCGAGTTATAAAAACATCAGAAACACCGCCCAAATCACCGTCATCATGCTAGTGCAAGGGAGAGGGGCAGTGGGTGAGTCAAGAAAAGAATCAATTGCTCAGTCACCGTCATCTTCAAAGCATTTCACTTCTTCACTTTAAAACAAAGCAATTGAAATTCAGCGACTCACAGTGCACTTAAACTGCCTTAGCTGATTCGTAAGCATCGGAACACCTTTCTTGTTTTCTACCAAAGGAAGTTTGCGCAATGCAGATGAGGTGTCTGTTGAATGATATTCTTAATGTTATCCATATCTTCTTCTTCTTTTCCGCCAACCCCTCAGTTCTGAGGGTTGTTACTATCATGCGTCATTCCATTCCCCATCTCTCACCATAACTTTCAATCCTCTGTTATGTATTTATACTCTGGAGTGGCCTGCTTATTTTGTTGGTCCCACCTTAATGGCGCTCGACCAGTTATCTTTAATTTGTCATGTTATTCCATACAAGGACTTCTAAATAAATTTTTTACACGCTATTTGAATCACTCCCAATAAAATTACCCACCACATTTACGATCAGCATTGATGCGACGAGTGCAGATCAGAGTTTATTTTAAATCTAACAAATAATATGTGATGTATTATTATGTACTCTCATTTAATTTTATATAGTTACGTATCTTATAATTTAATAGCTGTTCAGAACGAAGAAAGGAGGAAAATTATTTCAGAACTTTTCACTGCTTGCACATAAATATACCTAATCGGTATGATGTAGTAACATTTTCTTCATCAGAGCATCTACTAGATAGCTATTTGTGGTAGATACTGTGATGTTCTATGAGAGATTTACAGATTGAAACATCTCTAATTTTCGCACTTTACTCCATTCATGTGCTTCAATTAAAAATATGACTGACTTGAGATGATATAATATGAAAAATGTGGTTCCTTTTACAATTTTTTGTAATAATTTTTTTGTAGTAAATGTCTGTTACTTCTATTGCAAAGTGATATATTTGCATGCCATTCATCATTTTAATTTGCTTGATTTAATTAATATCAAAATAATTTATTTCATTTAAAATTGTATGTAAATATTGTTTATACCTATTTGTGTGTTTATTTATTTCCAGCGCCAATCTCAATGCCGGTACAAAAGACTCAGTATGAGCAGCTCCTACATAATCTACAGCACGATACAAGATGGTTACATGAGGTAGGAACACCACTGTCTCTCTAAAGTAACATGGAAGTTCATATAGAACTGCATTCAAACTATTTACAATCAATACACAGAGGGCGAGTTCATCACGAAGACAAGATTTTATTTTTCATAAGACATTACCATCGCAATGGAAAGCATATCTTTGCTCAAAAATGCACAGTCTTGCTCTTGTAAAATATCATTGCTCTACCCTCATATCTGTCATATATTTTTTTTTCATAATATCTCTCTTTTTATTGATTGAGTTTTGTTTTCATTATATCAATCTCTCTTTTTTCTTTCAGCTGTCTCTGGGCAAGAGAGTTGGCTACTACAGGTTCTCCAGTGACATTGGGAGTGGCAACTTCTCCCATGTCAAACTGGCTGTACACCAACTCACTAGAGGTAAACATTTCTACATTTTCTTATATGTCAAATTCAACTTCTCACAATGTAAGCTTCTCTGCTAGGTGAAAAGTTACTCCGGCCTCTTGATTACTGACTATTCTCACAAAGGATAATTTTGCCATCAATATATTTTGTATCAACAGTATTTAAAATGTATCTACTAGGAAGGAGATATGAATGTAGAAGTCGATGTATGATATGAGATTATTTTGAAACTCACGGAAAACGGATATTTTTTTTTATACATAGACAATTCACACAGATTGAGGTGGTCCCAAACTAAGATGAATCTTGTATTATGGGTACTAATAATAATAATAATCGGACTATTTATATGTGGCGCCGTTTAATGATCCGTGACCATCTCAAGGGCGCCGTGACTTCTCCCGAACAGTAGTGTTTTCAATTTGGTTCTAAACGTGGTTGTGGACTGATTCACCCTCAGATCTGTGGGCAGTCTGTTCCAGACGGATGGCGCGGCGGCTCTGAAGCTCCTTTCTGCAAATTTGGAGGTGTCCGACTAACGCGACGATACACATATATACAATGCACTTCACACATATACATGTAACACCCAGACCCAGGACAATTTGAAAAAGGTCATTTTTCACTTTGCCCTGGCCGGGAATCGTACCTGGAACCTCGTGACTCAAAGGCAAGAGCGTTACCTCCACGCCACACCGGCCGACATTTAAGTGTCATTTTTAAAATATTTCTGATATTTCTTAGCCAAGATATTTTACTTGATCTCAGACATTCTCATTCTCATGAATTAATATTTGACGGCCGGTGTGGCGCAGATTTATTTTAATTATTTTATCAACAATATTTTAAGAACTTAATAATATGTCATAAAATCTGAACATAAAATCCCAACTGAGCCTGAACCCATATCAAGGTAGACTGAGTCAGTTTTGAACTTACTTTGTCTCAGCACTTCAACATAAGCCTTTTAGTCACATGGGTCCAGGGTTCGATTCCCATTCAGGAAAAAATGAGTAACGGCTTTCGCAAATTGTTCTGGGTCTGGGCGTTACATGTATGTATTGTAATGTGGAATGCATTGTATATAATTATGTGTATCGTCGTGTTAGTGCCCATAATACAAGATTCATATCTGAGTTTGGGACTAACTCAGTCTGTGTCAATTATATATATATATATGAAGACTGTATGATCTAATTTTCATCCGAAATGCATGTACAACATGCACCTCATGAATGAAAGATCATTTGATTTTACGCAGGAGACAGTATGAAGGTGAAGGTTTTACTCCATTTCACTGCGTACAGTCGGGCAGAGACTTGGCTCATGCCTTTGCATACGGAACGAGGCTTGGCCCGTCACCGGAATATGCAGTTTGGATTTGTCGAAGGGATGTTATGTTTCGACATTGGCGCATGTGTCTCATCAGGACCATCTTACATAATGGCCGACACAACATCAAATCCAGTATGCGAGGAGCATCGCATATTATGAAGACTGTATGATCTAATTTTCATCCGAAATGCATGTACAACATGCACCTCATGAATGAAAGATCATTTGATTTTACGCAGGAGACAGTATGAAGGTGAAGGTTTTACTCCATTTCACTGCGTACAGTCGGGCAGAGACTTGGCTCATGCCTTTGCATACGGAACGAGGCTTGGCCCGTCACCGGAATATGCAGTTTGGATTTGTCGAAGGGATGTTATGTTTCGACATTGGCGCATGTGTCTCATCAGGACCATCTTACATAATGGCCGACACAACATCAAATCCAGTATGCGAGGAGCATCGCATATTATGAAGACTGTATGATCTAATTTTCATCCGAAATGCATGTACAACATGCACCTCATGAATGAAAGATCATTTGATTTTACGCATTACGAAAGATCATTTGATTTTACGCATTACGAAAGATCATTTGATATATATATATATATATTTTAAAAGATATATCTAGGTTTTGTTATAAACCCAAATACAACCTTGTATACCTTTCACAGTAAGCTAAAAGCTTGTGTCGTAAAAGGGTAGTTTGCCGGCACCTGGGATCGAATCACGGACCCCTTGTTCACGAGGCAAAGACTCTACCTCCAGGCTACCGACGAACTCGTTATATTATATGATATTGTATTTAATAAAATAAAATTGGTTGTTTTGTTGTAGATAAAGTAGCAATTAAGATCATAGACAAGAGCAAGTTGGACACAAAGACAAGAAAGATGTTAGCGAGGGAGATAGCTACAATGGAGGCTGTGCATCATCCAAATATTATAAGGTAACAATGCGATTCAGTATTTCGTTTGTTTAATGTGTGAACTGGAATATATTGCTAAACAGTGATTGTAAACTTATACTCGGTTCATTACAGTGTATAATAAATATGCGGTTATAGCTGAACAATATATTGCTGTTAACTCTTTCCTTATGGCTCTGTTAAATGGAAATCATACAACTGAAATGGCATATTTTGTATTCCATTAAATTTACAAGATAGATCACTGCTAGATGATGGTATGAAAATATAGCACAATATATTACAGTTATTGATGGGAGCGTCTTTAAAAAAATCTTAGTCGAACTATTGCAATATATGTAGTAAATAAATTATCTAGATGTTAATAAGATTTATTGCACAAAAATATTTAAGATTTAATGATGCAAAACCAGATACATCAATAAAACTATTGTGTAATGGATGAGTTTATCATATTAGTACATTTGTTTTGAATTAGTTTTAGAAATATGTATTGTATTTTTATGGTAGGTATATGGGTCCTTGATTGGTTTATTTATCAATGAAATTTGTAATTTTAAAATTTATTGAGAATAGAAACACTAAACTTTTTTTTATAAATACACACGATTAACGAATATACAATTGTTTAGTCTATTAAGACATTATCAATATTAGTATTAGTGAAAAATACACAAAATGTTACGGATTATGTATATTAAAAATTTCATATTTATTATTTTTAACTGTTTGTGTTCTTTAAGAATGTAAATAAAGAAAGAAATAAATATATACTACTACTACTATACCATCACGGCATATCCCTCAAGTGGGGTAGCCAGTAGACCAGCTGCATGTAAGAAACACGCAAGCTGTCCTCGCGCCATTATAAAATCAAGACATTCAGGATGGGTGGCAAACCTCATCGCTGAATTTAAGATGTAGAATGTCTTAATTTTTTCGAACACCTGCCTTTTACAGGACACTCAAAAACTTACAGAGAAGAGTGGGAGACCAATTCTTTACCGGGTGCTCCGGGTGCAATAAGTATATTATTTCATGTAACCTCGTGTTTGTAAAAGGCAATAAAATTGTTTATTGAAATAAAGTAAATAAAATTTAATATTAAACCATTGTGTAATAAAAGAGTTTATCATATTAATTCAGTGTATTTTAAAAATAGAATATGAGTTTTATTATCTGCATTTTATTATATTTATACACGATTTTGTATAAACTGATATTATATGCAATAGCATAATATATTTAGGTACTATCCATCAATGTCCATCAATTAGCTTGTGTTGATTGATGCCTAAAGACCCATCAATCTTTATGGCATTATCAGATCAGGTTTACCCCATTTACATGGTTTTGTTTAATATTAATAAACTCAGGCTAACCATTAAGTAATTGTTTATCTTTCAATTTATATTCAATTTATCTAATCTCTGCTCTGAAACCTCCAGTTCTTCTTGTAAACACACTTGATCTTTTATGTAAAAATATGCTGTTACTTTTCTTATCATATATTTTCTTAGTTTACAAGATAATTGTCATAATATAGTGTACAAGAATGTTTTTTTGTTTATATTTATTTATTTAGGTAATGTTAATATAGTTACGCATATGAGATTTCTTCCAACCAACCCAGAAAAAATAAAAATATTAAACAAAAAGAACATAGTATATATTAAATAAAACGATAAATACGGTATAGAATATAAATATGTAAAATAAATAAATAAAGCACACATAGAACATGAACAGGAAGAGAAAGGGATAAAGGGAGTGATGAGGATCTGCTCAGTGTAATTATGATGAAATAAATTTAAATACCTATATCTATTTATAAAAAGACTAGGGACCGTTATTTTGTTTGGGATATTAATTTATTGTTGAGGAAATATGAACCTTATCTGGGAGTCTGTTGCAAAGCTTCGCACTATGAACGGTGAAGGAATCTGTATAAAAATTAGATTAATGAAGGGTGATAAATAGAAAATTATTTGTATCTAGCTGAAGTGATAGACCGTGTAATTGTACATCATCATTACTGTTTTTATTTTTGTTTTTATCATCAAACAACCTTGCCCATCTCGACTTCACATTTGTAGTCTGTTGTGAGATTTAGTCCTTGTCTAAAATAATATCTTCCCGCAGGCCTACGCCACATATCTATTTGTAACAGTGTAAATGTCTCATAGCCCAAGCTCTTTCATAGATTTAAAGTTTTGTTTTATTTTATTTGCAGACTTTTTGAAGTAGTGGATACGTATAGTAAGATACATTTAGTGACAGAGTACGCGCCCGATGGGGAACTCTTTAACAAGATCTCAATGGAGGGCCGGCTGGAGGAGAGTGTTGCCAAAAAATTATATTCACAAGTCCTGCACGCTGTCAAACATATGGTGAGCTCATTACATTATTCTTTACAGAACATGACGTCTAAAGTTTCATTAGGTCTTCAAATTTGGAATGTCTAAAATTAACGCATCACAAAGCCAGCCAATTATTTCAATTGTTACATATTTTACATGGTATGTTATTTATTTATTTGTCTATTCTCTCGCATCTATCCTCAATTATTATGTCAAATTGTATAGAAAAAGATTTAGAATAAGATAATAGGTTAAATATAACAATGTTTTTTTTCAAAGACTCACTGTCTGGGCCCAAACGATTTAACTTCACCAGATATATTAAATTATATGCAGGGTATTATAAATATTTAATAGGTACTGAAAATATTTTGCTTATAAAAATAATAAATAAAAATGTTCTTTGTGAGCTAAGATAGCTTACTCGTTGGTTCTCAAGATGTGAGCCAACCAAAACAATAATATCTTATGTCACAGAGATAATAAAACTTTACAAAGTGTGTTGGTACAGATTATTATTATTATTTAAACAACACCATAATCTACCGGGACCATTACAGCCTTCGGCCAATGCGATCTTCAATTCAATCAAATAAAAAATATATGAATCCTTATTGTTGAATATTGATTGACAGAATTTGTTAAAAGTATTTTTAACTTTTTTATTTCAGCACTCAAAAGGTTTCATTCACCGAGATATTAAGGCAGAAAATGTTTTCTATGCCTCACCCACTGTTGTCAAATTAGGAGACTTTGGATTTAGCACTCAACTACTAAATGGTAAGAAGTTGTAAAATCTTCAAACTAAAATTGTCAAAAAATGTATCCAAACACTTGTTTATGCTAAATAAATACTCTTTATCAATTGTAAATGTACCTTGTAAAAAAATTGATAACTTTGTACATGAAAAATAATGTTATTAAATTATTTAAACATCAACTTGAGCTTAATCCTTCGTATTTAGAATCAAAAGTACTGCTACAGACCATATCATTTGTACAAAATATTTTTGTAGGCATGTGGCAGCCTTTAAACACCTTCTGTGGCTCCCCTCCATATGCCGCTCCTGAGTTATTCCGTGATGAAAACTACATCGGACAGCTGGTTGACGTGTGGGCCCTGGGGATACTTCTCTATTTCATGGTGACGGGGACCATGCCCTTCAGAGCACACAGTGTAGCCGCACTCAAGAATTTCATCTTGGAGGGGAAATATCAAATACCTGGTTTTGTCAGTGATCAATGCTGTTATATCATAGGTTTGTTTGAATATTATCCCTTTTACAAAACATTCTTCGGTGATTTTTTATATTGTGTTCGAAATGACATGACAGTTTCAAATCCTCGCACCATTCGTCATTTAGTTGAGAGAGAAACCATTGATGATAATTTTGGTAATGATTATGGATGGTATTTCTTTTGATGGCATGTAAAAATCATTTCATGTCACTAATGCTATTATATAAATTTCAATAATAAATCAGTTATTTGAATGCATACCTACTCTGAATTTCAGAAATCAATTTCCCTTGAAAATGCAATGGTATTAAAACAATCAAATTAATATAGACTTTTATTTTCAGAACATACTCTTATTCAAGCACCTAAGCAGAGGTTAACAATAGATGAAATCTTAGCTTGTGAATGGTTCAAAGCTCCTCCAACCCCAGCTCCTGACCTCAATCGACGGAAGAACTCTCTTTTGGTGTTAGCCACTAAATTCAGAAGAGGATCTTCACCTTTGTCACCAAACAACAAGATCACAGATGAACAACTTGCTTTAAAAAATACATATAGGAAATGTTCCACCACTTTACAACCGGATCAATTGAGGAATTTAAATAGAAATAAAGTTAATGGGACTCTTAATAATAATAACAAACCAGTGAGTAATGGTGCGAATGCTATCACAAGTATCGCGGAGGAAAGTAAAGGCAATGGAGACATAAATTCAGTTGTAATCAATAATAAAAACAAGAAGAAACTCCTTACCAATAATCCCAAAGGGCAGTCCTTTGATATTCAGATGCTCCCGTCCTCAAAACCAGCGGAGATTCTGAAATGTGCTGATGGCACTCCTGTAGAACAGGGTAAGTTTATAATGTTACCAACATGCACAAATGATTTAACATTCTTAAATCCTTTGGAAGTAAAGACAAGGGAAAAGTTAAACAATTACGGCATCAATTCAAAGATGTTGTGTGATAGTATCGGACAAAATTCCAAAAGTCCCATCATTGGAATATATAGAGTAGTGATGCATCGAGTGCTGACTGAGGAATACATCTGGGATAGTCTCAGTAATCCTACTACTCTAGTCGGGAAGAAACAGGGAGACAAGAACAAAAAGACAAACGATAATAAAAGGACATTAAGACAGAAAATATCCAGAACTTGTGTTATACTTTGAATAGTTACGTCTTGTAGAGTCTGGGTTAAAACGTTGTTATTATACACCTTTATTGAAAAGGTTGTTGTTTTTGTATCTCTAATGCAGAGGATAATAAATTCTAGTATTTTAAAGTATATAATACTCAATACTTGGCAGCAAATACTATCTCTATATAGTGTTATCTTCTAGTTGGAGAATCTTTTCCAAGAAATGGAGTCGTATTTTTTAACAGAATTTTCTATGTTTTTTCAAAGGAAGTAGTCAATTCCAAAAATATATTGTAATCATACTCTGACTGAATGCATCATTCCTTATTTATATTACTATTATTATACCTATCTAAATATTAAAATTATTTTAGTTATCTTTAGTTATCTCATCCACACATTCTCTTTCATTATGTTTATTCCTCATTTTTCTTACATTACATTACATCAAAAACATGTTTAGAAAAAAAAAAATTATATTTGAGAAATTAATTACCCACTGAATATAATTCTACCTAATTTGGGATTACAAATTGATGTTTTGTTAGACTATTTTTGAATTATTATTTAAATAGTTTCGATCTGAATTTCCAATGCATAAAACTGTGAAAAGATTAAGCATAAATATTATTGGTTTGTGATTTTTTTTATGAAAGACATTAGACACATATTATTATATTTTTTATTACATACTTTGATATTTATAATGTATAAGAATAGTTTAATAATGTAAGCATTAGCTATGTTGAAGATACCTGTTTCACTCTATCGTAATGAATTCTATTAAGATTGTATTGTATATAAATATTATTGTATAATGTTACTATTTGTTATATCGTTATATGTTAGAAAGTGTTCATATTGTAATTGACAGCATTATCTTGTGTTGAGAAATTACTCAATTTGAAGTGTTAATTATGTAGAATAATAATTATTAAACGATGAGTTTAAATAATCAGTGGAAACTTGATTTGATGTGTTGCATACTCACGATTGCATTTACATCTTTGAATTGTAATAAATTTGTGTTAGTTAATTGGAAGACATTGCATTCTAGCGATAAAATCGCCCTCTGAAAATTGAATAATTAATATTTTTATGATACTTTGTATTATTTGAAATAATGTAACCAATGTACAGAGAAGAATAAAAAAAATATCTAAATTATTAATTAGTTGAAAAAATCACACTTTTGCGATAAACTTGCCCTCTGGATTTTGATTTATTTAGTCAATATTAATTTAATTTCATTGTAAAATTGCTTATTATTAATGTGCAGTAAAGAATGAATAAATAAAAATAAATAAGTGAATATCTCTTTCTCATCACTGTTTAAATTGCAACATTTATTCATAAAATTTATTTAGAGCATTTGAAGTTTTATAACAATGAAATTATTTTTCTTTTATAATTATTCTTCACCAAGTATTTTTTTTTTTTTTTAAAGATATATCTGGGTTTTGTTATAAACCCAAATACAACCTTATACACCTTTCACAGTAAGCTAAAAGCTTGTGTCGTGAAAGGGGAGTTTGCCGGCACCTGGGATCGAACCCCGGACCTCATGTTCATAAGGCCGAGACTCTACCTCCAGGCTACCGATCCTCTAGTATTGTTTTATAAGTTGTGATTTTTCAACGACTAGTTTGATTATTTTAAATATAATATTTCTTTTAATTTTACATTTTATCATAAATGTTTGAGTACTAATATAAATGTACAATATATTTTTATCTTGTGTTAGATACATTTAGAATTAATTTGAGTTAAACCATGATTCGTTTTATTGTTTTATACCTTATTTTACATATTATAGCAAACTTATTTTTAAAATATTATGACTTTAATTGTTTACGTATCTGTGAGAACAAGTTATTTTTTTTTGTTATCATTTAGACAAAGAGGCAAATCTCGAAAAATAAAACCTGATTGAATCAAGTTTCTGCTGTCTGTTTTATATTTTGTTATTACGGTATTGTCCCAATGCTCAATGTAGTATTATTAATGTTTAGACTATTAAGTAGGTATTATTATTCTATGTAAAATATCATGTTGTGATATAAGATAACAATGCATTGCATTGCGATATGTAATTCCACCCTTTGTTAACATGTTCTGTGACTTTTGTGTTTAAATCGTCAAATGTTTGTATTATATTTTATCCAGTTTGAATATCAGCCATGCAATTTTCGTCTAATTCACTTAGAAAATAAATGGAATGAAACATATTCAGGAACATTTGAAAGTCTTAATATTAAATCAGGTATATTTCTTATTACTCTATACTAGTGATGTAACGAATATCCGTATTCGCAAAAACTATGCGAATGTTTTGCGAATATTATTTTAGTAATAAAGTATCGGACATTCGGTAAAAGTACCGGATACCTACCAGGTACATTGTAGAAAAAGGTACTGCAAGAAAATATTCTTTAAGAAAATTGAGGAATTTTGAAATATTTTAAATTCCTATACCATTTTGATAATTTGGTGACGGGGGGGGGAGGGGTAGAAATTTTAATGTTTGAGCAATTGTAGAAATTTAAGCAAGTCAATATTTACTATTCGCATTCACGAGTTGGCAACAAAATATTCGCATTTGCGAAATCTCGAATTGAATATCCAAAATCACACATTCGTTACATCACTACTATATACCTAATACTGTCTTGCTAATTACCATCCATCAAATTTATATCTTGAAAAATTGAAAATATCTTTTTATATCGTAAAAATAAAACAGGTGTTTTATTCTACTAAAGATTATATTTTGTGAGAGAGACGTCTTTCGTCTTATGAGGACATTGTCAATCTGATTTTAAAAATACAACATTATTCATATATATAAAATATTTACAATAACAATGAAGTATGTATCAGTAACTAATTCTAAGAAATCACTAATTACCATGCGAGAGGGAGAACAATATGTATTTATGTGACAAGGACAAGCATAGTGTATTGTATTAATCTGGTTAATCCTGTCTATTTGTTGTTATATTCTTATAATTGAAAATAATCACACAATAAATAATGATAACAGCCCTATCCTAGGTACTACACTTTCAAAAGAAAAGCTATAGACTGAACCTACTGGAACAATTAGAAATAAATAAAAATGAAAATGGAAACCTTATTAATGAACAAACACACCTATATAGAACTCCATTATTAGATATTTAAAAAAAATGAAAACACACTTGATTCTGCCGCAAATTTCTTTGTTACAGATCTAACAAATGAAGAAATATCCCCGTGACTAGAAGAAGCATCACAACACAGCAACCTGTTTTCACTATAAATTAATATTAATAATTAATAAATAACTTAAATTGTATTATAAATAAAACTTGCATTATATAAATTCAGTTCAAAAACAAACCATCTTCCTACCTTTTTACAATATCATTCTGATCATATATTTCCCTTTTCACAAATTCACCTTATAAGAATATAACAACAAATAGATAGGATTAACCAGATTAATACAATACACTATGCTTGTCCTTGTCACATAAATACATATACATATTGTTCTCCCTCTCGCATGGTAATTAGTGATTTCTTAGAATTAGTTACTGATACATACTTCATTGTTATTGTAAATATTTTATATATATGAATAATGTTGTATTTTTAAAATCAGATTGACAATGTCCTCATAAGACGAAAGACGTCTCTCTCACAAAATATAATCTTTAGTAGAATAAAACACCTGTTTTATTTTTTCGATATGGAATTCTACTACCTTAACACCGACACAGTGAATATCTTTTTATAACTTGTAAAGTGAGATATGAACTAAGTACCTCCTGTGTGTCCATTTTTATATTCTTATTTTTAATACAAAGTAAATGACAAATGGGTTGATTTTTTTTTAGTTCGGTGGAGCACTTGGCAAAGAATTACTCTTTGACAAGAATTCTAGATATTCTTTTTTATATTTATATTTGCTTTTTAGTAAAACCCCAAAAATAAATGTGTTAATTACATGTATTAATATTTTGTCCTGTCTTACGCTTTTATAGTGCGCTGATGTGTAGAAAGTTTTTGTTTTGAGCTTATGATAATTAAATTGTATTCTTCGTTAAATATTTCACCAAAGTCACTATGTATGGAATTGTTTATTTTGTGCTATATGCATTAAAACAAAATAAATTGCTTTATAAGAGAGATTAAACCACCAACATTGGCGAGAACTTTGCTTACAGGAATATTCATGGTGAGCGACTGCTCATAAACTGTATCATGTCATTATTTTTAACTTGATGAATACATTATTTCATGACATTTTTAAAAAACAAAAAGAAAAAGTTTGTGAAACAGAAAATATTTAATTTCTGTCAAAAATTTTGCATAAAATGATTATGATATCAATTGAATTTAAAAAATAAAAACAATAATCAAATGCATTTGATGCAATTATTTTTTTTATTTTTATTGCACAATATGGCTTTAATACGTATAATGTGCCTTTAGATATTAAAAGATTATAAATTTTTATATTTTAAGCGCTGAGATTAGTTTTGGTGTAACTCTTTTTTTTTAGATTTATTTTTATTCCGTAACAATAAATATTATGAAGTTTGATGCAAAAATTAGTGCAAGCGATTTATTAATACTTTCTATATTTAGTTCAAAATCAATAGATTTAATGGACTTAAGGAAATACATAATACCAAAATCATATTGGCTATCATATCAATATTTTGTATTGTTTTGTAAACTCTGCTGTATATTAATGATGCGCAAAAAGAATAAATAAATAGGTAAACAAGATGCCACAGCAGATATTTACATTATAATTTTATTGATTGTTAGAGATTTATTTGGGAGTACACCACTATTGCTCTCAGTGTCTAATTTTTGCTTGGATAATTGGCTTTACTGTAGTATGTAGAATATTTGTATTATTATTATTTGCTAAATTACATTTGTATAATGTTGTAATTTTATTTTGATATGCTTAATAAATGTTTGCAATCGGCAAATTTTAAAAGTCGCATAAACGCAGTTAAAATGATATCATTGGGAAGAATGTGCAGTAATAGTCTGAAGACGGAGTGCGTTATAATGTAATTTGTGAAAATTGTGGAATGAAATCTAAGGTAATAACAAGAATGAAAGTGATTAAACTATATGCTTTGGGCACGTGGAAAGAATGAATGAGGACAGATTTTGCTGAGAGGAACGGTGCTAATAAACGCATGGCAAAGCCAATAATCCAGATCTTCCTGGACGGGTATGTGTGAGCACATTAAATAGGAGAGTGTGTATGAGTAATCATATGATAATGACAGAAGCAAAAAAAGTATGCAAGGATAGGAGTAAATAGTGCTCGATCCTTTCTGCCTACCACGAAAGAACGGCATGATGGTGATTATGATAACAAAATATTAAATGTGCTTATTGTCTATAATTATGTTAATTACATACCTAGCTGCATATAATCATACTTTGAAATGTTTATTTCATTATTTAGTTCGATTTAATATAAACATTTTCCAAATTATTGATTAACACTTTTGGTTGTATTTCTAAATTTTATAGTCTATTACAAAAAACCTGAGTTCTTGTTATCGCTCTGACGAAATTGACAAGAGTTTGTAGCAGCTATAGAGAGTTACCATATCTTACTAAACTATACCAATCGATATAAATCAGTGTGAAGTTGTAACTGTAGTTGCCGCTCATACAAAAATTTGGCCAAAATCATTTCCATTCTGACCACAGCCTGAGTCAAGTAAATGTCTGAATTTTTTTTAATATATGTATATTTTTATCATATCTTTTTTATTATGTTATAATTATATTGATCAAAGTATTATTATTGCGTTACATAATGTATTATTTTTATAATTATTTGTATTGTTTATATAAGACACAAAGATAAAGAGACAGCTATGTACGTTATGTTATTGTTTAATTTAGGTATTAATGAATGTTTGTAAATGTTATTATTGTAACTAAAACGTTGATCTTGATCATAACATAATTATATGCAGTTTGGATTATAAGACAGATTGTTTACTTACATCATGATAGATTATTTGCATCACGTTCTTTGCAACATGATTTTTAATTGATTTAAAAATTTTAAGTAGACAAAATATCTACATAATGTCTTTTTTTCTGTTGAAATATTGCAATGTAAAAATTGACACAAAAAAAGAAAATCTTATATTTGGAAAATTCCAATTGAAATAATATTATATTTCTATTATTGTTTCATTGGAAAGGTAGGTTTTTAATAGATTCTACCTAATGTAATAAAATAAATAAATGTTTGAGATACATAGGTACTGTACGCAGTAATCCTATGTATCTGTACGTGTTAGCCAAAGATGAAATTATAGTCAAATAAACTAATAGAAATTGAATTGTATTTGTTTTCTTTATTTGTACAATCTCTCTCGCATCCTTTTCCTCATGTCTGAAGATGGTGGCAGCAGTAAACCCTCATAGTGACCTCTCTCCACATTTATCTGTTCTGAGCCTTGCATATGCTTTGGTCTGGAACCAAAAATCCTTTCGTTTTTTGGATCACATCGCTCCCCGACCAAGAGCTCTTCCCCGACACTTCCCATAATCATGAGTTTTTCAAGATTATCTGGCTCTCTGTATGTGCAATCTAGAACTTAAGAAGTTAGAAAGATGATACATGCAAATCAGATTCTGTGAAGAAATGATTCATCATCACCTCCTGACAGACTTCAATCTAGATCCAGCTCAAAATACTAAATTATTACTTCGCCAGGGCAGCATTTGATAAGCAAAATGAAGGAACTATGTACAATAGATCAAAGTGCTAGTATAAACATAACATAATATCTTAGTTATATACAATATTAGTTTACATAAATGTGCATTCTGTAATTGGGTTAATGCTATACCTAATTGTTTTATACTATGTTATTGTAAAAATGCCAATAAAGGAAAATATATATATATGAACAATTAATACAAATTGAGTAGATCACATACCAAGATTCATGAATCTTGTATTGTGGGTACTAATGCAGACTCACAATTGTACACAATTCACCAAACACACATAACACCCAGACTCCGGACAATTTGAAAAATTCATTAATCATTTTGCCATGGTCAGGAATCCAACGTGGGACCTTGTGCCTCACAGACAAGTGCATTACCTCCACTGTCCATAGTAATGTTTAGTGACCTTTTTTTTAGCAATAAAAACACAGTTTAGAACAATAAGGAGCAAATAGATCTAATTCATATCAAAATTGATCGGAACAAAAGTAATGTAAATAGTGATGAGGAATGAAATAAAAAACAGGTGATACTTTAGTACAAAATATTTATATAAATATAACATTATTTTCTATAAAACAGTTTCATCATGATATCAATACAATACAATACAGGGCACATATTATTATGTAACTGTCTAGAATATTATATTATTTTTACAAAACAATGGCAACAAATGTATTAATTTGTGGGGCGGACAATGAAATCAATTAGAATACAGTTATTGTGAAGATGGCGTTTTTATATCAATCAAATGAGATGATAAAAACATTTAAATAAAATAATATGGACTCTAGAAACAGCCAATGTTGAATATAACGTGGACCTACCAAATAATATAGAAGATTTTATCACATTAACAAGACCTCAGTCCAACTTATTACATCTTACAACGAGTTGAAAAATTCTCAATAAATGTCATTAATACCCTTACATCTAGAATTTATATGCAAATGGATCTTAAGTATGCAAAAAAGTATAACTCATATATTTTAGGTTTCCATATAAATCAGTGTTCATTCTAAGAATACCCCAATGGATGAATTTTGCATTCAATGCAATATCTTCTTAACAAAATACAATAAAATCATCAAACGTATACAAAAATGTTCAGTGCTGAAAAAGGAATTGTTTGCCAATAAAAAAAATGGAATGGAGCATCAAAATACATTATCATATTAATAAAAAATATTATATAACTAAATAAGTAAAAATGCAATTCCATCAGAAATCTATATAAGCAGAATGGTTTGACATATAATATCTAACTAACTGACATAACTGAATTTGCATGATTTTAAAATTTCTCAATACAGCATAGAGTTAAATATATCCTCCATATTTTAAGATATTCTGAGACTGAAAATAAAACTACACCAATAAGTATGGGTTTTCTTGTCTTAGATTTAAGGCCTTCAAAATCCAATGACCCAATCGATGAGAAATGTGAAAAAAGTAATGAAAGAGTAGCTTACATTAATTAAAAAGAAATTATCCTTAACTAATCCAACCCACTTAACAACTTAAATCTTGCAATTTAATAATACTTAATTCAGAAAGCACCAGACTTTCTATTTGAAATGCAATTTAACTCAACACAATACAATAAAGTAATAATATAAATAATGATTTAATTAATTAAATATTAGACATACCTAATATAGAATGGAACAGGGAGATGCTATCGACATTACAATTATTTAAGATTTATTTAGATTTGGAAATATATGCCATGTCGCTATTGCTACTACTGCTACGTCTTTATTACCCCTGCATTATTAAGCGTACAAACTCCTCATAGTTGATGTTGCCTTGGGAATCTTCTTGTCCCTGAAGTAATTGTTCCACCTGAAATAATTAAATAACATTTTATTAACATTTCTCTTGTGCTAACATCTGTGGTAACAAAGTAAAGGGGCTAGAGTCAATACGATAACATTTTACAATATAGTGGATTTAGTTGCTAATATTTTTTTAGGTTTCTTTTTTTTTAATTTTATTTAAAACAAGTTACATGGGCAAACCTTGATGCCATTACTTTCTGAGGTATGACATGTACATTTCTGTGGTGGAAATAAATCAATATAGCAAAAAAATCTGACTCATGCCCCTTTAACTTGATACTACAGATATTATACCCTCATGACAATTTACTTGTATTGATTTATATTATAATGCGCTGGTACTCGTCCCATCATCGAAGTTAAGGAATATTTAGCGCAGTTAGTACATGGATGGGTGGCCATTACATTATTTAATAACATGGAGCTAAAGTGCACCAAAGTTTTCAGTCAACTTCATATGAAGGCTAGCAAATTTGAACATTTTCAAAAAAACTTACCTCATCATCACTGAGTTTTTCTCCCAAGGTAGAGAGCAGGTGTCTGAGTTCTGCCGATGAGATGAAACCATTACCATCCTTGTCAAAGTGTCTCAGGCCTTCAATGAAATCATCAGCTGTGTCTCCTGACCTGGCCTTGGATATGGCCTGATAGATGGGCAGGAATACTTCAAATGAGATTCTTTCATCGGGCTTCAGTTGGTGTGTGCACTTTTTCACATCGGATTCTGTGGGGTTCTGTCCCAAGGCCCTAAGGGCATCTCCGACTTGCGCCACATGGATCTTTCCATCTCCACGAGAGTCGAACAATTGGAATGCCTCCTGGAACTCTGCAATTACACATGCAATAATATTTATTAGTTTAGTTTAAGTTTAAATTAGTTTAATCGAAAGTTTCAGACTGCTAAACACAAAACTTAATATTATAATACAAAAATAAACTAAAATTGATTACAGGTTCTTTATTTGGAAAGAAATATACTAATGAAGTTAATATTTTTGAAATTTGTATTTTGGTAAATAATAAGGTGATGTGTGGCACTGCCTATTGGAGACAGAACATAATAATAATGTACTGAACATGTCAATAAATTAATGAAGATGAAAGCAAAAAAATAATGATAAAAATTATTCAATCAAGCATTTATTTTTATTTATTCATTATTCACGGCTTAAACCTTTTACATAATTATTAAATTGTAGGTATACATAATTCATATATAATATTGCATTGTAAAATATAGACACAACAGAATTTCATTGTCAACATCTGATGATGCAAACTTGGAGTCCGCAAAACCGGTCATGCATTAGTAATACTCAATACTAACACTAAACAACAATAATAAATATAATTCATTGTATTATACCTACAACAGAACTCAATTTAAACAATGAAACAAGAAACTAGAATTGAGCAATAATTATAAATTATGAAAAATTTTGAAGCTGTAATACGACAACTTGAAGATGTTTTTATTTGAATAAAATGAAAATGGACATTGTGAAGTTTAAAATATTTGATGTCAGTGGAGTAACTAGGGAATGTCACTTTATATGAAAAGATATAAAGAAGATTTATTTTAGTTTGATGTTATGCGTAAGTACACTTTTATACACTCATACCTTCCACAGAAGTCAAATTTAGTTTAGTATGTTGTTCATACATCTCTGAGTAATTAGTTAAGTGGAGATAACACTATATAATGAGAATATAATATAAATGATGCACAGATGTGTTCACAAGCAGCTCTACTTGATACAAATACCTAATACAATGATGGATTGTTCTGCTGAGTGGAGTAAAAACATTCAGTTTGCTATTGTACATGGTCATTCAGGTCTACAATATGTGCATGCATTGCTTATATTACAAAATACATCCATATAAGGAATCTAGGTTGTTTACTATTTATGTCAACAAAATCACATTATAAAGTGAATCACATTATATCAGACACAGCGCTGACTCATTATTATAACATTATACCTGCGTAAACACAAGTGCAAAATATAGACTACGGCCAAAATGATAAAACTCTTGATTTGTGCACAGAGGTAAAGTGACATTTTGCAGACATCGCTATATGCGTAGAACAATGCATCACTTTCTACGTGTTAAAATTAATACTGCCAAATTGAATGTTTTCATTTCCGTTGCACGATTACTTTATAATCGCCACGACCGTTGAAATTTATATCGTTATACATCACGCATAAGAAAACGGCATTGAACACAAAAAACATTGTTTCACAATATGACACTTACCGGCCAACTGGTCTTCTGTGTAGTTTGCCTACGGAAAAGAGAACGGATTATACGTTAAAACACTCGTCAATGGATGAATTAGATAATAAATATTGTATTCACATTGTTTAAATAATTAAATCTTACCATTTTACGCAAAATAAACGGAACTCGGGCGCTGTCAGATTTTGACGTCACAAATATTTCAAAAATTTCCTATTTCTTGTCAAACGAATTTGCAAGCGGAGCACTCTGTTGATAGAACAAGGAACCATAGAATAATAAATATACTAAAGTATAGAAGCCAAGCTGCATACAAATAAATCGTTCTATGGAAGTTCACAGGGAAAGCCCCATCTCTGTGTGGGGTACGCATAGCTGAGTTTCGCTTTCGCTGTAGGCGGGAAATTTCAAATTTTGTAGATATTGAAGCTCTTTGGATGTGTCATGTTGTTGTCATCTTGTTTCCTGACATGTCATCACACCATAATGGCGTCGTGAAATTTCAAGAAACAAGAAACAACAACATGGCACACCCAAAAACACTTCAATAACTGTAAATTATAAAGATCATGAAAGTCTGCGACATATTCTCCTTATTTTTACTGAACGTGAATAAAACTATAAAACATACCATAAAGGTATTACTAAAACAATATTTATACCAAAGTTAACTATGTATTTGTATAAATATGGCTAAGAACATGACAAAATTGAATCATCTTCATTAATAAATCTAAATATTATTCACATTCAACATGTTATATCAAGGAAATGAACTATTGAATAGGAAACTATTGAAAAAAATATTATGTTGAGAATATTGTTTATTAAACATCTTTTCATCATAATTTGTGAAAGGAAAAATCATTTGTGTTATTTAGCGAACAAATTTAAATAATATTAATGAAAGAAAATAAAGAGATTTACTTTCAATTGATGCAGAATCACAAAATCTTGTAACGACGCACGTGGACTTTTTCTAAGTACTTCCATGTCCGCAACAATATAAGTTTTAGCTGCCTTGTCAACAATTCGACATAATAAATATTCTGTCTATATTCCATAGATCTGAAACAATAATAACATCATATTATTTTCCAATTTAAAACTAATATAAACTAACAAAAAACTCACAGAAATCTATTTCAACTTAATATGGAAAGTCATGTATGTATATTATTATGTTAATATGTTTTACACACCTGTGTTCTGTATCGCCTCATTGTTTTAATTATGTGTATTTTCTTCAAGAACAATATTACTATTTAATTCGAAAAAAACGGCATTTTCATCAAAAAAAATGTTATTAAATGCAAATGCGTGATATCTTGACACTTGTGAAAAATAACAAAATGGTAGTCATAAAACCATGGAAACTGAAAAACCTAACCATAGTTGAATTCGTTCTTTGAAAATTTTCGCAATAGACAATAATATTTTCTAGAAAAAAAAGTACTTACCTAGAAAAATTAATATGTATACCATCGCCATCTACCCAAACCCCTCACTCCCTCAGTAAGTATTGCATTCTCCATAGATTTTAATTTTGTATGGCAGCTTGAAGGGCCTGCAAGGAACTACTAGCAATAAGCGAACATGAAGAAATCTGTTTTACTATGAAGGCGGGAAATTTAAACAAAGTTCATTTGCAGAATAACCACCCACAGATTTATTATTGAAAGTGTAATAAATTGTATTCACATTTTTTTAAAAGAAGAGGATGATGAAGTAAAATTTCAGATAATATGAACGCATCAAAATTATTTTTTTTGTATTTCTATGTAAAAATCCAAATGATTTATTTTGACTTTAAAAAATTCACAAAACTTCACCAGATTCATATTCTCCAGGTGAAACACTACAACATATCTACATAAAACTAATCAAAAATTATTTCCGTTTAGATACGTTCACATAACCTGAAAAAATTTAGGTGATTTAAATACATAATAAAAGAATTTAAATATTATTGTCATTTATTTATGTTCAAGTAAAACATGTTTTTGTACAGTTAGCTGAACAATGTTTACAAATTATGAATACTAAAAATTAACATGTCATAAAGTTGTTATAAACATAAAACGCTGACTACATAATTATAAAATCTCTGATAAGTTACAGCTCTTATAAATCTATAAAAATATATGAAATAGTGACAACCCTGCTTTTGAAATGTCTGAAATCCCACTACGGATTCGATAATGGCAAAACTTGCATCTGCAATAATTCAAAAGGTATTTCAATTTAAGACAGCTAAAATAAAATTAAGTATACCTTAAACTTGATATGTTATTGTGTCTTTGCTACTCATAATAAAATAAATAAAAAAATCATGCCCTAAAAGATTATAAATATTATGGTGTAACAAAGAAAAGTAGACTTTAATTTTAAAAAATTATAAATTATCATAAAGTACATATATACTTAACTATCTACCTATTATATAACATATGTTGTAATTAACATTTCAATATCACAATTATAAATTTTGTATACAATAATCTTTATAATGTACAATCTGGAAAATATTCTGTAAACACAATATTTTATTATATAGTACGCATTTTTATCATAAGGTTTCCAATTTAGACAAATATACAAGAATTGTCTATACCACGGACAATTTGCATGTAAAAACATGCACAGATAAGCAATGTAAACTTGGTAATTTACGACAAAGAATAATCATGTTATAAATATTAAAATATTACTTTGTTTAATATTACATATAACTCATAACAAACTCATTAATAGAATACATTTATTTGTCTTTCTTTTGGATTGTGTTTTGTGCAATTCATTTTGACTACACAACCCAATTAACAAAATAGACAAAATGGCACATTCTAACAAAATAAACATAAAATATACAATGCTGTTAAGTCTGTACCTTAAATTTAGTATGACAAATAAGATTAAAATTTACAAAAACAAATCCTTATTAGTCATATAATGGCAACTATAATTTAACTGAACTTAGGAATAGTTCAAATGGCTTGCAAAATCTTCTTCAACGCTCACATTTTCTATAAAAAACATTGAATTACAATAAATTTAACACTTATATAAACCAATTCATTTTATTGACTGCATAATATAGACTATTTATCGTTAATATTAAAAATCCCATTCACACGGAGATTCAATGTTCATATCACTCAGCTGATCTTCTAGTATACTGGCGGGCAAAGTTTCTGCAATATATGAAAAAAAACACAATTGAATAAAACACAATAAGTTGATACCTCAGACAACTGATGAGTTGTACTAGTGGGGATGCGATACAGTTGTAAAAAACATTTTCATTTAGAAAACATTGATAACATTTGTTAATTTTTATTCATGATAATGAATAAAGATGGAATGGATCACTTAAAGAATAGTGTAAACCTATTTTTGAAGAATTTTTTATTGGTGTAAAGCAAAAAAGATAAACATATTCAAATCATAAAAATGCGCTGCACTAACTCTTCTAAGGGGAACCCCATAGCTTCAGACCATAGTTTCTTCAGTGTATAAAGTTATGTATCTAGATAGAAAAAGATGGGTAACAGATTGTCAAGAGAGAACAACTAGAGAGAGTGTATTTCATTTATCTGCAAATTGTTTTTATATCCATGCACTTACATGTAGACACAACAATATCATTTACTGAAGAGCAAAATCAAAGGCTTTGTGGAATCACGTAAAAACATATTATTAAAAAACAAGTACAGAGAATGTTCCAAGATTGTAACTAACCTGATCGTGAGTCAATAACTTTGACAATCTGTAGAACTTGCGGCAGTGAACTGGATTTATGTATCTGCTTGAAAAACGAGTGCTGTAATAGCTCTGAAGGGGTAGGACGATTAGAGGGCTCTCTGGAATAACAAAACAATCAATTCAATATAACCAGCAATATAATAATAGGATAAAAATATTATAATTAAGGACAGCCTGGAATTAAAGGCAAAATTTTTATTTGGTATTCAAAATAAAATTAACTTTATAAATATGACTCAATTTACAGAATATATTTGCTACTATAATATTCTTGCTGCTTTTTATAGTCACTCATCGATACCTAACTATCCAATTATTGAGTCTCGATTCATGAGAATCCAAACCATGTTCAAGATATTCAATTATGAATATTTATAACATTCTCGACTAGACGCACCTAGGTTTTGAGAATGAGATATGACACAGAAGGATGTCACAATAGATCTGTTATGGTCGCAGTGACACAAGGGATGTAAGGTCCCTTGACCTTTTAAAGAAAAAAAAATAAAAAATAAAAAACATTCTCGACATATATGTAGACTGTAATGTACAATAATATTATATAATACTCACTTCTGCAGACATATCTCAGTAAAGCAGTGGAATGATTCAGATAATCTTCTGTTAGCATATACTTGTCTTGCGTAGATAATGTTACTACTGCCTCCTACATCTCCTATGCCCATGTCTTCACTCAGAACAAATACAAAAGTAATTAATATTTATACGTTTACTATGCTAAATAATATAAGTCAAACTGCACAAATAGAATGAAAATATTGTTGGAAAACGTCAATTGGGATCTAGAGAAGTAAAATAACAAAAATGACTGAAAACTCGACAGCACACAATCTGAAGATTTGTGAATCATTGTCTGGGATGAATTGTATTTATCAGCTGTTCAACCATCAAAAAGTTAATTATTAGTTATCGGATGTGCATGGAAATAATATTCTCATTGTTTATAGAGAACTAAATAATAATTAATGAAAATTTATGTGTAGGTACTATAAAAACTCAATACTTCAGTAATAAAATACATAATTGTGACACTATATAATGACAAAGATTAAAATAAAGAGAAGATTACCATTACTGTTTTGTTCAATATCATCCTGTATATGAGGGAAGGTTGTACAATCCAATAGATGTGGTATGTTTCCCTTAACCTTCTCCGTGAGCATCAAAGTCGCCGGGATGTCGGAGAATGGGATGGCACCATTACCTAGTTCACAGGCAACCATTCCTATTGAATATATGTCGGACTTTTCATCGTAACCGCTCAAATTCTAGAACATAACAAAAGTTCATGATCAATACACAGTAAGCCAAATACTAAATCCCATGAAAATCGTATATAATATACCAACTTATTATATTATTATACTCATTATGAGCCAAAATTAGATTACATTACCAAGGAACTCAGATATTTAAAATGTATATTTTCATAATTGATGGGAGTAATATATACCTGTTCTAAAAGCTCTGGACTGAGCCAAATGAGAGCTGCATTATTGTAACAGGGAGGTGGCAGACAATGGAGGGATTTCTGTCTCTTCCCTTGCAGCATCAAGGAGCCAGCACTGCGTAAACCACTCAGACAGACATTCCCAGAAGCACATACCAAAATGTGACTAGACCTAACACCCCTGGAAATGTATTTTTTTTTATTTATAGAGGTTTATAATTCTACGTTTAAAAAATATTGACTAAATTATTATAATATAATCCAAGGAGGGATTTGGCTGCCCAACAAACATCTACATGTATTTTACTAGTGGAGAGCATATATCATAGAAAATGTGAAGATTTGAAAAAGCTGGCAGAAGACAAAGGGGAATGAATTGCTCAATTGTGTTGCTAGGTATGTATTGTTCTTAGTTTTGATTGTCCTATGAAAATGTATAAAATTATAATGATTAACTTTATTGTTTAAAATATTTAGACAAAAATAATAAGATTACATTATACAAATAATTTTGCACAATGGGCAAGTTTATCGCAGGGATGCGATATCTTCCAAATAACCCAATAAAATAAAACAAAATAAAACTAGAAAACAATGATGATAAAAATAAAAAAAATTATAATAAGTTATTAAGATGATACATAGAAAGTTATATGTGCATATGTGATATGTATAAGAATTATGCCATAGATTAGTAAATAAACAAATATTCAAGATAAAATGTTGTTATTATGGATGGTTTCATTTACATATGTTTTGTGTTAGTTGCTTTAAATTGTTATATTATGGTAATATAAGGAAACTTTTTTGGTATATAATAATGTATATAATATTGATTGTTGTTATTCTCACTGTGTTGATTGTTTGTTCCTTAAGAATTAATAAATAAATAAATAAATACATAAAATATATGTTTTAAGTATTTCTTAAAGCCTAGACCACTAACAAGCTATAATCTCTACTGACATTGGAATATTATCTAAACAAAAAGAGTACTACAAATATGTTGTAAATTGTAAAAATACCTGTGAATATATCCCTTGCTGTGTATATAATCTAATCCCTGTAACACATCCCTCAGGATAATACAACTAGCAAGCTCCGGTAACCCTTCCTGGTAGTATTTGTTGATGATATCTCTACAGGAACCATAGGACATCAAAGGAGATACTATATACAGATCTAATCCATTCACAAAGGTGCTGAGGTATGGCAGAACATTGGGATGTTGTAGTTGTCGCGTTGTTAATATCTCTTGCTGAAAAAAAATAACAAAATAATGTAAAAAATATTACTTAATTGCACAATCCACAAATTCCCAAACAATATGAATTACATTTGTCATTACATTGAAATTATAATCATATAGGAACTGAAATAAAGCTAATATTTAGTGAATTTTACATATTTCATATCAATTAAGAATCATAATGCTAATTTATTGATGACTGAAATTTGTAAACAAAGATGTCCTCTGACTGGGCAATATAATATTCAAGGAATAATAAATTGACAAACATCTACCTATATCTAGATTGGGAGGTTTAAATATGTTGAGGAGTTTTCAAGTTTTGAATTTTAATTTGTCTACCTGAATTAAATTAGCGTTCTCCTTAACTTTATCCAAGTCAAACTTTTTGATGGCTACTGTAAGTCTGGACGGTTTGTGTGTTGCTGCATAAACCACAGCCGCCCCTCCGCAACATTGTGTAAGGACAGATTCTAATTGGTATTCTCCCACGTCCGCACCAAACATATCGGAAATTAAATCTCAAGAAATAAATAAAAAAATATTTATGTGAACGAAGACAGACAGCCAAAACTGACGCCGGACATTTTGAGGTTATGTAAATTTTTGACAGATAATAGCCAGTGTTGTCGTTGTCAACTACAGTATAGTAGTAATGTTGCTAGTAGAAGAAATATATTTTTTCTGTAAAAAAAAGATACCTACTCTCTACTATTAAAATAGTTTATTCTCAAATCAAGAAATTTAATCAAGTCATTTATTCAAACTAATTAGTTCTAAATTAAATAGACAAGCTTAAGTACCCATTTTGGCACTATATGAGATGGTAGGCCCCACTGTTGTCAAATGTGAGATTTCATAGCAAAAGTAATATTCACGAAATTGTTGCCATACGTAGAGTTACTTTTTGATCACCACGTTAAATTATTTTTGGACACACCAAGTTTTTCGACACCGGCAAACTTTACATTCGAGCTAGATTTTATTTTTGCTGGTTTTATTTTATTTTTGCCGGCAAAAATAAAATAAAACCAGCAAAAATAAAATCTAACTCGAATACGATTTTCTTAAAGTTTATATTCGAATTAGATTTCATTTTTGCCGGTTTTATTTTATTTTTGCTGGCAAAAATAAAATAAAACCGGCTAAAATAAAACCTACCTCGAATATAAGCTTTAGGAAATTTGTATTCGAATTAGATTTTATTTTTGCCGATTTCATTTTATTTTTGTAAATATAAAAATATTTCGCCAAAAAATCCAAATAATATTATTGTAGCAACAATTTTCCTCCATACAAAACTATATTTGACAGATATCTGACATTGGGGCCTACCAACTCAATGAGTTCCCCCATTTTAACCCTGTGGTCCTAGTCAAAACGCATTTAAGCGTTACGTTTTCGTTCAAACAAGACGAGGTTGCGAGAACGTATCAATTTTCGGAGCTAAAATACACAAGAAACTACGAAAATTGACACGTTCTCGCAACGTCGTCAACGTTTGAACGAAAACGTAACGCTTAAATGTGTTTTGACTAGGCCTACTGGTATCAATTGAATTTGCATCACACATCTTCAAAATGAAAGTTGTACTAAATTAAAAATTTAGCGACGGATGGAGGGTTGTTTGCTGTTTGTCTGCTAAATTATTAAATCGTGAAAACTGATTTATAATAAGTCCACAAAAAAATGTAAGCTTCTGCTCTTCCCTAAAGAAAATGTAAATACTGGCTACACCTTTGGATACCTGCTTTGTGTGCTAACAAAATTGGAGCTGTAAAAGGTCTGAAACTTCATTATTCGGAAGTTGCTTAAATCTCTGTAACAAATTGAAAACAATTGGATGTCAAAAAGATGTCTTAAATTCCCATGAGTGCCACTTGCATAAAGTCGAGAGCTAAATAAAGGTTTATCACCGAATTTCGCAAAGTTGCTCCCTTTTACAAAAATCCTGGGTAAGTTGTAGAACCTGACTTATGATCATCAGTAAAATATTGGATATTTTTTTTTGGAATACCATAAATGATACTGTTGACAGCCAGGTCAGCCAGCTCTGAGATTAAACTATAGGTGACGATAATAGTATAATTATGACCATTGTATCATGGAAAACGTTTTCAGTTTACCATCATTCAACCACTTTAGAACCCTACCAAAACTAAGGAGAATAGTATCCGTCTCTAAAAATTGACTTTCTCTTGGAACTGATGTTAGATTGATCGAGTTTTTGCGTCTTCCAAGTACACCCTTCGACCACATCATGGAGGTCTTGCTAGGTGAGGAAACGAACCTGTTCGCTCTTCCCTACGCAAAATACATTCGAACGCGACACAAAACTTACTTTCAATAGCACTTGCAGTAGAAACGCATCATCTGCATATACAAAGACAGGGGCAACCAGGTGGTTGGTAATTCCATGCTCAAAAGGTCGTCGACATTCCACTGGAAAGGTCCAAGGACAGAGCCCTGCGGACAACCTTTTCAACCTTTTCACGACACAAGCTTTTAGTAGCTTACTGTGAAAGGTGTATATAAGGTTGTATTTGGGTTTATAACAAACAAAACCCAGATAATTATATCTTTTTAAAAAAAAAAATGTTTTCTGCATGAATAAATAAATAAATTAATGATCACCACTGACTTATCACTAGAGTACCTACATATAATAGTTGCTAACTAATTCTAACTAAATTATATTATGCTTAGTCAACACTAAAATACTTTTATAAATGCATCCACTATGAGATGAGAGACTCGAGGGAGATATGGACGTATCTTTTTGAACCAACGCTCGTTTAAAAATGATTTTAATATCATATTGGTCGTCTAATTGGATTGGTCATATTATCTATTTTTCTTTTGAATTTCCATCCTACATCAAAGGTCATTGTAAGTACCGTCATTTATAAACTGAAAATATTGCTATATTCACTTAGGTAACTAAAATCTACACTCATAATGAAATATTAAAAAAGTCAAAATATCGTTACACACAGAACAGTATAAATGCACTAGTGATGTAACGAATATTCGTATTCGCAAAAAAATATGCGAATGTTTTGCGAATATTATTTCGGTAATAAAGTATCGGATATTCAGTAAAAGTACCAGATACATACCCGGTACATTGTAGAAAAAGGTACTGCAAGAAAATATTCTTTTAGAAAACCGAGGAGTTTTGAAATATTTTAAATTCCTATACTATTTTAAAAATTCGGCGACGGGGGGGGTAGAAATTGTAATGATTGAGCAATATTGTCGAAATCTAAGCAAGTCAATATTCGCTATTCGCATTCGCATTCGCGAATGTCTACAACAGATATTCGCATTCGCATTCGCAAATATCCAAAATCACACATTCCTTACATCACTAAAATGCACCGTGATTTAAAGGAATCGAATGATATCGCACAATTACGCGAAAGATACGGATTTATGGCTGTTATGCTTATTAGTTTACCTTAACATTGTTAGATTTGTGTCACGCTCATGTAGGGCATTACTAGGCGAATGAAAATAATCATACCGATGGCTAGCTGCAACAAAAGTATTTTCATTAAAATTTATAACATAATACTGTATATGCATATTGACTTATTATTGAATGTGACGTGTTTTAGGTTAGGCCAATTTTTTGTTTATTATTAATTATAATTGCCAAATGAAGTGGTTTTGTTCAGTTTTTCTGGTGCAGCTAATATGGAGGGTTGAAGTATTCGGTGCGGATGTATTCACGTCTACAGAAGAAATGGTGGAACTAATCTCGCTTCAAAAACATATGCTAAATAATTTGGAAAGTTATATTGAACACCAGGAGGAGTTTTTGCATCATCTAAGAAAGTATGTAGTTACATATTATAAATATATTTCAAAATAATTACTTACGCCACAACGAAAAAAAAGTTCACTTGCTAGACATAAGCAAACAAGCGGTAAGTCGACTCAGCGTTCCGACTCTTTCTGGTGTGTCAAAGATCATTAATCCTGGATCGAGGCGTGAATAGTATGTACTGAACTCAGTGACTCAAATTAGGACTCAGCATAGAGTATAATAATATTATATTAAAAGGACTCACTTTTTTTGTTGACAGTTGATCAGCTCGGAACAAAGAGTAGACTTGACTGGTATGAAAATTAGCTCGATCGTATTATCTCTTGATTTTTAACTATGATGATTCAAAGATGCGGCATAGTGAGTCTCCAGACTGAAAAAAATCTGATAACGAACTCATGACTGCTTTTTATTTCAGCCAACATAAAAAGCAATTGACGGAGTTGAACAAAGCCTTGCTAAGCCCAAGGACATACGTCACCAATCCAATCAATGCTTTCAGAATTTTAAAACAATTTCACCATGACTGGGAAGAAATATACAAGACAATTAATAATCAAACGTCACGTTAGTATTATTATTAAATATTCTTTGTAATTTTGGGCAAATTGAAATAAGCGTTCTACGATAAATTAAACAAACACGGGAAAGATGTCTTTCGACTTCTTAGGTCAATATCAATTGATAATGACCTAAGAAGACGAAAGACATCTCTCGTGTTTGTTTAATCTGTAGTAGAACGAAACACTTGTTTTTATTTTGGAATTTTACTACTTCTGCACCAATAATAAATAAATTTGTAATGATGGGTACAAAAAACTGGAATAGTCACAGATTAATCGACGTGGACAGATTTAAATGCACTCCTATGGTGAATGGTACGTACACCAATAAGTACAAGTAATCCCAACATCCAACTTTGATATATTTCAGAAGTTTTTGAGACTGAGTATTGTTTACTCGCCATAATAATTTACCTTTGAATTGCAAAAGGGAATACTTTAAGTAGGTAATATTTATGAAATGTTTTGTCTTCTGACAGTTTCAGACTTCAATAATAATGTCTTGAATATAAAAGAATCAAGAGCACATTATTATCCTGATATGGAGGACTTCAGTGGAGCCATAAAGGGTATCATCCGACTACAGGAGCTATATCAATTAAAGACTGAGGATTTGGCTGAAGGAATTATCAATGGAGAAAAATGCAGGTACACATGTTAAGAATTTCATTACATTCCTCCTATTAAATAGTAATTTTCGGGAATTACCTAGGTGCCTATTTATCATATTCATTTCTATCAGAGAAAGTGAAATATTTTTCTCACTGAACGGTCAGGACGTTTTGAGAGTTCACGGTAAAGATGCAAGCAACCCATCACCAGTTTTAAGTAGCGACTTAAATAGTAGGTACCTATCCTTACTTATTTTGAAAATTTTAAAACTTTACCACGCTATGAAAAATTATCCATAATCATTTAACAAAAAATATTAAAATAAATGGGTAGATGGGTAGGTATTTGACAGTAGCTTCATCATCCGCCTTTATTCCAATTTTATTCCAGCATTCGTTTCTCCACAGCTGGATAAAAACCTTTTGTAAGTCTCTTCCATGTCTTTTGATCTCGAGAAACAGAAGCCATTATTTACCCATAACTTTTACAATGTCCTTAGGGCATCTTTTTTAGATCTTTCTACGTCTCTCTTGTCCTCTCATGGTCTCCACATCAGAATGATGTTTTTACTTAATTATTTTTAGCACTCCATTGGAATACGATGATTGTTATTTAATTGGCTACGGATTATTCGTCAAAAATAAATCTCTCTCATTAGCAAAGGAATGGTTGACAACATCACTCTCTAAACAAAACTTAGGACACCTTGAATTGGAACGTATCAAACGTGTAAATATTTTGGATATTCTGGCATGTGTTGAATCTGAATTGAGTAAGCCTATCTTTTATTTTATAATCTTCTAAATTTTCAAGATTATCATATTCATAAGTAACTACATACCTATATGAATTCAAGAAAAAAACACATTTTTATTTACTGCAAATATTTCATATATTAAGACAAAATACGTCTCGTCCTTTATTGATAAAAACTTTAGTAGAAAAAATGCAATTGTACTACTTATGCACCAAACAGTTAATAAATTACATATCTGCGCGTATTTTATAATACCTACCGTGTCATTTTTGTATTTACCATCTTTTCGTACTCTCACAGTCGTAGGTGCTACTCCGTACGTAGGTGGTTCAGATCGTAGGTGCTAGAGTGAATGGTGCACTTCGACCCATTGTTAGCAATAGCAGTGTGTCGAACATGGCAAAAATGCTAGTGCACAGTACCATTCTGGTACCGACACTTATGTATGCAAGCGAAACTTGGACGTGGTTGAAAAAGGATGAGAGTGGAATAAATGCTGTGGAGATGCGTTCACTGAGAAGAATGGTTGGTAAAACGTTGCGAGATAGAGTGAAGAATGAGGATATCAGGAGAATAAGCGGATGTGAGAGGAGTGTTGTGGACAGAATGCGTGTAAACAAGTTGAGATGGTTTGGACATGTTAAGCGAATGCAAGATGAAAGAATGACGAAGAGCATGTATTTGTCTGAAAGATGAGGTGTGAGGAAACGCGGACGGCCAAGAATCACGTGGCTTGAGCACGTGGATCAAATCGTGGACGGCCGCGTGTTGAGTAAGAGAAATCGGCGAACATGTATGAGAAACTGGATGAATGTGGAGGAAGCGAAAGAAGTATGTAAGGATAGATCTATATGGCGTTCCGTTCTCTCTGCCTATCCCTCCTGGGACATGGCGTGAGGGTATAGTAACTTTTCATATATTTCAGAAAATGTTGAAGATTCTTTGAAAAGAGCCAAGGAAGCGTTGGATATAAACCCAAATGATGACGTTATGAAAGAACTAGTAATTGAAAATGAAAACATATTAAAAGAACGTGAAGACGTACGTACTGTCAATTTGCATATAATTATGTACATACGCTACAATATTTTTTTTTTATTATTAATATTGTTAGTAACTAGAATGGATCGTTTTAATAAATACGTAAATCAATTTCTTGAATTCCGAGTATGTAGGTATATGTATATCTATATAAACCCGAATTTTTGTTGCAGGAAAATGAAGATGATATAATTTATCATGGCGGACTGTGTCGTGGGGAAACACATATTGCTGAAAACGTCACGAAAATGTAACTACTAACATTTTTTAACAATACTTGTACTTACATTTGTAAGACTATAATTACGTGAACCGCGATTAAATCCTGATTATTATCAAGTTCAATAACATGGATAGAAATTGGAGGGCGTCTGGACTCAGCGTCAACACGCAATGCCGCCTGTTCATTGTCTAAAATAAGTGCCTCAAAAGGATTTCGAATATTAAGTGGTATGCAAAGATCTGTAGTCTCTGTAATACAGGATAGACGATGGTCTTGGTTGGACCATGTTTTGAGAATGTCCAGTGATAATTGGTCAAAAAGAGCATACGGTTCATTGCACGTACCTACAACTCCAATCGCGCGTTTAAGAAATATGAGAATCTGAAGTTTATCAGATTCTTCCCTTTTCTCACAGCTCGATTTATCTTCAACTTAATTAATTAATCTTTTCGAATATCTACGTAAAAATTAGTGTAACAAATAGCTTTTTTATTATTTATTTTAGATTAAAGTGTCGATATGTGACTGAAAATCATCCATATTTGAAGATATCTCCGCTGAAGATGGAAGAAATGTACAATAATCCATATGTGGTGATGTATCATGATGTTATATCAGAGAACGAATTGCAAGAAGTCATAAACCATACATACCCGAATGTAATTATTTAATCAATATCTACTATTTCAGTAAAGTGAAGTAAACTTAGTTTACAACAGCTGATAATGCAGTACTCTTAGAAAAACATCTACCTACTGACGTGAGACATTATAATAATATTATTATATTACTAGCTGACCCGTCAAACGTTGTTTTGCCATATACCTACCTACATTATTTCTAGATTACTAATATCAATTAAAAAATAGAGGTTGATGTAAGAGGGTGAAAATTTAGGTCTGTATGTATTTTTTAATGCCTCGCCATAAAAAAAAAAAATTCGGGGCGGACTACCCTTAACTTTTAGGGGTATGAAAAATAGATGTTGGCCGATTCTCAGACCTACCCGATAAGCACATAAAATTTCATCATAATCGGTCCAGCCATTTCGGAGGAGTATGATAAAAAACACCGTGACACGAGAATTTTATATATTAGATTTCTGTTATATATAATCTAAACAAACGTCTGACGAGAAATAGTGTTATGAAATATATTCGATATTCCATTAAAGTGACACATCAAATCTTTTATGAATAAAATTCTAATGATATGCGCTCAGAAAAAAATAACAGTAAAAAAGTGTTTTTATGGTGATGCTGATGACAGCTAATATTTCTCGATCTTTGCGTTTTTTCTTTTTCATTTTATAAAAGTTGATTGCTAACCGAAAGAAATATAAATCTACCCTTTCATTACAATATTATTCTGATCGTTTTAAATCTTTATAAAATTACTTACTTCTTTACTTACCTACTTAAAACTTCACCATTTACATACATACACCTATACGTTTTATATGAGTATTATACTTTTATTGTGTTTTCTTTTATTTTGCATGTTTGTAAAGGCGAAAGCCGTTTATATTGTTAATAAATAAATAAATAAATACATGTCTGTTTATTTTTAGTTAGTCAGAGCCAGAATCTTCACTGGTGAGGACACTGTTTTCACAGATATCAGAATAAGCAAAGCAGCCTGGATAGATGGGGACCACAAATTGGCTGTGAAAATTCAACAGAAGATAGTTGATATGACTGATCTTGTGTTGGATTACTCCGAAAATCTTCAAGTGTCTAATTATGGAATAGGAGGATTCTACTCAACGCATCATGACTATGTAGTAGTCAGTATACCTTCACTTATTTAAATATACTTACCAGTGTTTTTTTCATCTTCCTATCTATAGCATCACGATATCTTCCACAGCTGCACTGGGTAGCCAATGGACTTACTACATGCAATGAACATACAGATTTTCATCTACGTGCCATCACAAACAAAAGACAACCAGAAATAATAGCATACCTCATCACTTTTAAATTGGAGATGTTTTGAACATCAGCGTTAATGAAAAAGAATCATGATTATTTCAAAATTAAATTATTTTGATCTGTTAATTTTTTTTCCAGGAAGATCAATGGACCAACTATATCGGTGATAGGATAGCAACAGTTTTGATATACGTAAATATTCGTTTTTAATACATTCATAGTTAATGTAGTCTTACGCAATCATTCACATATCATCAATTAATCGGAGATTGTGGTTCGAACATGTTCAAAGCACGATTAGTACCTACCAGATTTCCAAATATCGCCCCACATGGATTACCGGAACGACGCCAACCAGAAAGACTCCTAAAACGATAGAAGGATAGTATTGGGCCCTGTAAGTCGCATGACAGTCGCAATCTCCTTTATAAACAGACCTTACATAAAGTTTGATACAAGATTAAGAAAAAAATAAGCATTCACTGTACTCAAATCACGTCCATACATTGTTTATGAACAGTATTCTCTAGCTGTATACTAAACGTAATACAAGATTCATAACTACTATGTAGGACCAAAACACTGGACAGCTCCTGACATGCCCAATGGCTCCCAGACTCCCAGAATTCGTGGGGCGAACTCACCTAGGGGGAGCTGCAAGAGAGGTCGTTGCTTTCTGGGAGGGAATGGGAGTGTAGATGTGGATTTGGTGTTTTTATTATTTGTCGTTGCTGACCGACACGAAAAGAAGAAAGATGAAGAATAACTATGTATCTCAGTTTAGGACTAGCTCGCGATTTATCAATTCGGTAAAGACTTCACATTTTTTTCGTTCGGAAAAGTATCGGTAATAATATAATATGTTATTTTCTTCTAGTTGACTGATGTGGAGCAAGGAGGTTATACCATTTTTCCTCATTTAAATTTAGCAGTAAAACCAAAGAAAGGTTCAGCGATCTTCTGGTATAATCTCCATCCGTCTGGAATAGGAAACGAAGACACCTTACATGCGTCATGTCCTGTTCTCAAAGGGAACAAATGGGGTAATATTTTTTCTATTAATAATATTGACAACTGATGGTACTTGGTGGAAGATAATGTTGAATTTCTTAAAATAAAACACTTGTTTAGTGCTTTCTGTGGCTTTGTAATTCGCGGGACGGCTTTCAAGAGTTTACGTTCTCATCATAACGATCTAGTGTTGTGAAATTCTCAAGAAATAATTTTTGGAGATTTTTTTTTATTTTCTATTTAACAGTATAATAATAATAAATACCTACTTTATTCAATCAATCAATTACAATGTACAAATGTTGAGACAATTTATCACCAATATGGCTACAATTAATTATGGAAACAAAAAAATGTTAGTTACCTACATAGAAAAAAGTGCTAATAACTGATGAAAAATCTTGATGTTTGACACCCCACATGCCCATATTTAAGTTTAAAAAATTGCCGGTAAAATAGTGTTAATAACCTCTAATTTGGGCCTTAATCAGCCCCACAAATTTTTGGATCAATCAGGTTGGCTGCGAAGTGTACTGGGCGAAAGATCATAACACCACTAAGAAAAATTATGGAGAGAAATTTCTCTTCCATCAGAGGAGAAATTCTCGGAGACCTTTTCTCGTTCTCGAGAATTTTTTTGGAGAATTTTCTCTTCTCACATTACTATAACGATCGAATGTCCAGTTCCATAATTTTGGTATAGGTACCTATTTATATTATTCTTTAAAACACAACAAAATGTGAAATATTCGATATAATATTCGCACTGTTAAAGGCATACGTTATCTTTGTTCCGTTCAATAGTTAAACAATTCGAAATATTTGTTTATGGAATTGAAATTTGGTAGGCATATTTTTTTCCACAACGAAATATTTAATAAATATAAAGGAAACCGTGTGTTTTTTATAGTTAATTGTTTGTGGAATTGAAAGAGTGACATAGATTTTATGTATTATGAATCAAATATTCGACTTTTTAAAAAAAAAATTAATTATGGAACAGTAGAGCTACTCTGGACAAAATCTAAAAACGATCTTAATCTTAATCATACGACGCGCGAAGTGACTATTAGTCAAAAATATGTACCTACCTGCATACCCATCTCGCGGTAGCGGATACGCGGTATTTTTGACCATAGTTCCTTCGTGCGTCGTATGATTAAGATCGAGACTAGATTAAGATTGTATTTAGATTGTGTCAAGAGAGTCCCTGGACAGTCTATAAAACTAGCGTTAACTTAACGTTACGTAAACGTAAATACCTAGATAATAAAAAAAAAAACCTTTTTCTGCCTTTGGTTTAATTTTTAATCATTACATAATATGCGCCGATAGTCAATTTCGCATAATTTATTTACGGAACTGATCTAGATATTTTTGATTTTTCAGTGATGAACATGTGGGTAAGGGAGAAAGGGAATGACGTAAAAAGACCATGTGGTTTAAAGGTTGACGACGTCTGGTCACCTGAAGAAATTGGAACAAGAATCTAAAACCTAAAAAAGTCAGACAAGCAGAGAGAACGAAACTAAAATTTGATATATCCTTATGTATTTTTTTATTTCCTCCAAATTCAGTGAAAATTAGTGATGTTATCGAGAATTGTCAAAATATATTAAGTAACAAAATGAATTCCTTACCTACAATTAGTATTTATTAAGAATGTAATGAGTCGCATGTTAGCAATATACTAAACTCGGAATTACAATTATTTTGGTATTATTAATTATTTTATCAAATAATTTTGTACTAAAATCACTCATGGGTACTGCCTTGGTTATACTTATATTATGTCACTAATTTTCTTTGCTTATATAAGCAGAACTCACTGATCAACTTACTTTGAGAAATGGTGACATAAAATAGGTAGACAGAGAAACGATCACGAAATTTTGAAATGATATGTGACGTCATAGCTATAAACAATTAAAAAATTGATACAAACCAAACCATATCATAGCATCATGACATCTCCCTCAGATGAGGTAGCCAGCAGGTCAACTACATGTAGTAAACATTCAAAACGTTATTCTTCGTACCAATAAAGGTTAAATCATTCAGGATGGGTGACACGTCTCATCGCTGAACTGAAGATTTTAATTGTTTTAAAACATGATGTTTTACAAAATACCCGTCTTTTACAGGACATTCGAAAACTTACAGAATAGAGTGGGAGACCTATTCTTTACCGGGGACTCGATACATTCATTCAGATCGCGCCTTTGCGATAAACTCGCCCTCTGTACATTGATTGTATTTAATTTTAATGTATACCTTTTATGTAATTGTTTTTAATCAATGTACAGTAAAGAATGAATAAATAAATAAATATATTTATGTGCATATATGAAAATGGAATAGTAGGTACCACTGATGGCATATATTTGAAACTTTGAATTATCAAAAATTATATCGTCGAAATTCACTTGAATTCACTGAATGTAAAACTGGTGATCGCTACTCAGATATGTGAAAAAACGCTGTAATTTCATTCAGAAACAGTCAGATGTGAACATAACCTTAATATTTCCAATAATAATATTACAGATTCTGGAATAGAGCAGTGAGTCATACTAGCAGAATGCACTCGCAGATTTACATATTATATTGTAAACAGTTTATTAATTACGGGATGTTTATACATATATGTATCTACGCTTTATATTAGACACTAGAATGTTTACATAGCGTTTTATATTATGTACCTACGTATCAGCGACAGCAATACCAGATTTTGGTATTTTCCAATGAATTTCTGCTGTATGAAAATAATATAAGTACTATATTGTAATTACAATGTAAGTATTAGCGATGTATGATCACGTTTGGCTATTATCCCATTTTCCACAATTTAAAATAAATAATATTTAACCCTTAGCATTCCTCCTATCAACACAATAAACAAACTATCAGCATGTTCCATTGAGTTTTCTTTACATAAAAATTATTTATAAAAATTTTCTCAGATTCCGGACATTGTTTTTCTTGTTCTATTTTTCTTTGAGGACCTTTTTTCCTCCAGTTTTGTTAAAAATATTTTATCAATTTGCCAGAGGACGATTGGTCACCACACGGGTTTTCTAAAGTTCTACATCTCCTGAAATTTAATAAATGTTAGTGGTATTGTGTCCAAACCATCTTGACTGATTGCTCTTCATACATACTTTACCTAAATAGAATATTTTATCGCCTATTTACCGAATACAATGTATAAAATAAAATAAATAAAATAAAATAATCTTTATTGTGGAATAAACAATATAACACAAATGGCGGGTTTATTGCCTTTAGGCAATTTCTACCAACCAACCAAAAGTGAGAGAGATACAAGACACAATTAAAATTGATGTACACATCCAAGTACACAAAAGAAAAAAAAAATGTATCTCCGTGAGTAGAAAATTTGTGGTACTAAGTACCTACCTATCTAATAAATTAATTGAGTACCTATATACACAAATAATGCCCTTTGGATGTGAAGGGACACTCAAGACAGAAAACCAAACACAATACAATCATTTAATCAAGACAGGAAGTGACACTAAAAACATAAATTCTCCGCTGCACACAAAATGTGTATTCTGATGATGCATAATATGCCGTCGACATTTTTTTTAAATCTATTCGTTTACAAACAGCATTGTAATTTTACAAAATGCTGAAAACATGTTCGGTAAAATTACATATTGTCTTGGTGAATAAATGTAAGAACTTCTTCAAATAAAGATGAATAATTCAGCAGGGATGAGATCAGTATGCCACCCATCCTGACTGCTTTATTTTCATTGTTACGGAGAGGACAGTATGCATATTTATTATTGCCTACTTGCAGTTAGTCGACTGCAAGTGGGTGGTGCCATAATGGAATACATAGGTATCTAGAAATATTAATTTACAACCACAGTGATGCAATATGTACCTATATTGTACAATACACTTATCACAGGGTTTGGGTTAAGGGTTCTAAATTTGAAACGCTGTTTTTTTCTGTTGCAGTCGACCGCTCTGAACTGAACTACAATGTATGTTATGTAGTACTAAAGTCCCTATGTTTTGTAAGATTATTATTTAGTGTCGTAGGTACCTACTTCAGTGCAATACAGTGCAGTCTCAATGTTATTCAGTCAATTCAGTGTTCAGTCGGTAGCTGATAGCTGACGGTGGCGTAGCGTACTACATACATAACACAGCCCGCATAACCATAAACAATTTAATATTTACACAATATTTCAAAAAACGATCATAAAATAATACAGCTTTTATTAAAACTAACCTAACCTCAAATATTGCTGTAAATATTGAATATACATGCATACCTTGATACCTATTGTAGGTGTTCTGTTTGTTTTTGGCGCGAGCCGCACACAACAAACAGTAAATAACAACGTTTGTACAAACCGCGCTACGTTATGCTTAATATTAATATGTTATAGGTATATTATATAATTGAGATTGAGTAAAAAAGCTGCGCGGGCGCACTTCCTTCCTACCTATCAAACGGCGCGCTACAGTTCCTACCTATGAAATTATTATTATTTTAAACGTCGAGATTTTTCTTCGAAATTTAAATCGTGGAGCGCGACGCGTGTATTATTTTCAATACAAAGACAATAGTGTCATTTTTTCTTGTCTGTGTTGATGGTAAACAATCGAATATTTTTCTTTGATGAAAAGTGACATTTAAACGTTATTGTTTTGTTTTTTTATTTTATTTCTAAATTCTAAAATACACCGTGTTTTCTTATTATCGGCAGTGTTTTGTTTACATTTTTTTCACAAATACCTATTTATAAATTAGTACACAAAAAAACATTATTTTCGAAAGTATTTTGTGGCATCATTTATGTATCGAAGACATTGCGTGCAATCCAATAGGTAATAATGCTAAGACATTAGAACCACTTTACAATATTAAAATTCTCTTGTGTTTTTATTGTAATTAATAATATTTTTTCGTTTTAATTTTATGACATCGCCAGATATTTATTTCAATCAGAGTTGAATGTACCGCCATAATCTTCACACGTGCAAACGACATTATTATTGAATATCTGAAAATAACTAACCAATACAGTATCGATAATAACAAACATTTATGTTATACCTAAACATAATATATAATAGTTTATTTCGCATTGTGAATAATTCAGTGGATAAGGTACCAGAGAGTTCAGAAAGAGGAGGCGGGTTGGCTGTAGGTACCTCTACCTACTACTACCTGGCGGAAGTGCGTTGGACCGGATGTGAATATGGCTATGGGTAAGACATGATATACACAGAATATTAAACAACATCTTTGGATGCTTATCTAATATTATCACGAATAAAATTATATGTGTATAATTGTATATATAACTAGCTTTATCTAAACAATATCTCCAGAACTTAAAACAACACTTAAATTTCACATTATCCTTCAGAACCACTGTCCTTTATTATCTTATGGGATTGTTAATTGGCTTGTGTTGTAATGATCCTAGCGTGTTTTTTTCTATTTTAATAATTATACTTTTGTATAGTAGGTATATGGCCGGTTTTTCACCATATTTATTTATTGAAATCAAACATACACCAACAGGCACTTCAAGTACATATGGTAAACTAAAAACGAAATTAGAAATAAAGATGCACCCTACTACAGACGTAATTGGTTATTCACTCGCAGTCAGCCACAGGTCTAGGCTAATCTAACACCTCAAGACACCCAGAAAAAAACCCAAAGAGCACTAAAGTGTTCTAAAGAGCCCAACCAATATTATTATGTATTATGTAAAAGATACATATGTAGCTTAAAGGAATGGTGCTTGGAGACATGGCCGTCCGAGGATCAAATGACAAGATCATAATGAATAAACCAGATCCTACCGGATGGACACGTGGTGAGCATATTGAATAGGAGAGCATGCATAAAGAGTTCTATGACAGTGACGGAAACGAAAAAAGTATGCAAGTATAGGAGTAAATGGCGCTCGATCCTTTCTGTCTGCCCCGCGAGGGAAGCTTATTGAGAATATTTTTACTCTGTTGGGGCATTATTCAATTAAAAGAGTTCTTTCAACTTCCTAAAATTATAAATATTTAATAGTATGAAAAACCTGAAGAGAATGTATTACTGCTTGTTTGTGAAAGAAATTAAAAAAAAAATTACTTTCACAAACAAAATTACGACAAAAATTTTTTTTTAAATTCTTTATATCCAGTCATTGCATCTGGTTATCTTATACTTGCTGTTTTTCTCAATTTATTATATCACTTCACGTCATATGCCTATAATTGACAAACAAACATATTTATCAACAAACAAACACTGCAGCATATTATTATTATTTCTGAGTAGGATAAATAATATATTTTGATAATATTCGGTATATTTACCTATTGTAGATAATATTGTAATGTATTATTATTTTCTAATATTTGATTTAGACACTCAATATAATTATAATTTAATATTGTATATAGGTATCTATGTATATAACACATACATACATAGAACGTACTTGTCATAGGATTTATATTCATATTGATTTAGGCAACAATATTTCATATTGTCATCTCCATGTTTTATGATTTTGTTGAACTTTTGTTGTGTATAGTTTAGGCACGTGCGTTTGATAAAATATAGATATCGACAGTCCACTTCCATAACTCAACAAGTCGAAAATTATGATTTCGTTGGTTAATACACACAAGTAAAGTCCCTCTTTTAACTCCACAAACAATTCACTATAAAAAATGCATGGTTCCCTTAATATATTAAATAGGTAATGGGAAAAAGATAATGTACCTACTGTCAATTCTACAAATAAATATTTCGAATTGTTTTACTATTGAACGGAACAAAGACAACGTATTTCTTAACAGTGCGATTATTATATAGTACATTTCACATTTTGTTGTGTTTTTAAAGCATAATAATTATAAATATACCGAAATTACAAAAATGCCAATATATCGAATAGATATAAGACATTTTTACTTGTTATGTTATGGAACTCTATGTTTGTACAAGTATTACAGTATGTAGACCCCGTGGCCCGTTGTACTCAATTTGATTGCATAATTATTTAATTATGTTCAGAATCCTTTATATTTTGAGATACAGCTGTGGAGTTTAAAATCAATTCAAAATTTCGTTAATGGAAATCAATTGTTTAAATTACAACAAATTACAACAAAATGATAAAATGATTTATTATGACATGATGTAGTTTCGCTCCGACATTGTAGTACATAATGTACTAAGTACTGTATAATTGTTTGTCATTTGAATATTAAACACATTTATAGAGGTGGTTGCACCCTGCACTTTATACCTTCACATGTAATAGGTATATTATTATGTACTTTGAAATCATTTTAGATATGGGTAGATACTTAGTATTAGGTACTAGTTTTCCCTTTGAATTTAGTTCATCGGTACCCTGGAGGTAGAGTCTCGGCCTCATGCACGAGAGGTGCGTGGTTCGATCCCAGCAGGTGCCTGCAATCTTCCCTTTCACGACACAATCTTTTAGCTTACTGTGAAAGGTGTATAAAGTGGTATTTGGATTTATAACGAAAACCTAGATACATCATTTTTTTAAATACACTACATAAAAGGTCATTGTTTGATATGTTGGAAGATGTCCTTTTACAAAATTTGTTTTGCATTTGACAACGACAACAGACTTCATTCATTGAGTTTTATGGTTATCTCATTTATTACAAATTTCCTGATGTAAACAAAAATTCGCCTTGATTTAATTATATTAAATTATGATATAGAGTGATAAGAAACGATTATTCTACAAACTTTTAATATTTTATGAAAGAGTTTTCATACATAGCCACCGTTATATGTATGATAACTAAACAATGCTCTCTTTCACACAAGAGTGAGTAGGTACCGCAAGATTCTCATTTTCATATACATATGATTGTATTATTAATATATATTATACTTATGTAAGTACATTTATGTATACCTACTTACATATAATTAAACTGTTAGCAACTGAAATAAAAAACTTACCATAACACATTATTTTATACATAGGTACTAGCTGTATGTACCTACCCTGTAAGGATGTATCCAAGATATTCAATCTTAGGCTGTTCCCCCCCATTTAGGTACGTCTGTAATATTTGGTTTAGATGGAAGAGATTGTGCCTTTGCGATTAACTCGTCCTCTGCATATTGACCGTTTTTCGCTATGAAATTGTTTGTAATCAATATGCAGTAAAGAACGAATGAATAAATAAAAATATATTACATAATAGGTATATCGCGAATAAATATATCTGATTTATTTTTAAACAAAAGATCATTTTCATGGACTTTTTGGTCACAAGTAAGCTTTCAGAACTTTCCGATTTTATCATCAGGCTAACTCATCTCTTTTTAAATTAGTAAAAAATAAAAAACATTTCTGTGACAGCGATTTTTACTGATTTAACATGAACTTCCACCAAAAATTGTCGGTCGAAATAATTCATCACATAGTTTTTCTACTTATTTGGATAAACTTTTAATTTTAATTGTCTACTGAATAAACTAACTATTCATGGAGTTGTCAATTTCCACAATATCCTTAAACTGACAGTGATTAAATCTACTAGATGATAATAGGTTAGGTACATATAAAACAATCAATATTGTAATAATGTTTAAGTACTATTATTATGTATTATTGGTGTCCATATAAGTTAACCTTACCTTTTTAAGTATGCACACACTCCGTTATAATTTATTATCATTGCATTTACGTCGTTCGTATAACTGCATTATTACATAGGTAGGTACATTAAGATATGTTTAATAAATTTATTTTATTGTTATTATATTTTTAATTAATCATAATAGTTCCACTATAAATTATATTTAAATTGTCAAAACTTCTGCGGTGGTCTTTAAATTATCTAAAAAAGAACTAATCCACCAATGGTACCTACTAATGTGTCGTTCTATGAACGAAAGAGCCAATCAAAATTCCACAAATCTTTTTTCGTACCTTTCTATTGGTTGGTATAAAAATACCAAGGATTTTTTTCTATTATATTTTCAAAAAAGGGTTTTATATAATATTATCACATTTAAATCTGTCATTAGAATCATATATGCCTGATTAACTTGGCTGTAGAATGCTATTTTTGTGAGAATTTTTTTCGCTGGTAAGACTGTAAAAATAAAAATAAGCTGCTACAGAATGTGATCCTAATCTATATAGTTTTTAAAAATATGCAAATTTATAAATAAGATTTGAAATACAATTTAATAATATTTCTCAGCAAAGTAATTCTGCCCAAGCTTCATTCTACGATTTATTCTATCAGCACTAGAAATAGAAATTTATTGTGAGTTATCTACAAATATTGAATAAAGTTATTTATTTATGAAAAAATCATAGCACAGTATTAAAGTTTATGACCCCTGACTAGTGTAGTGCACCCGATATTATTAGTTCCCTGTTTGGAATCGATGTTTATAGATTTCTATTTAAGGACATCTCCATGTAGTATAATTATGTATGTACTGTGTACATGACATTAGGATGTGGATACGTGCTAGTCGGATGTTTTTCTACACACCATACCTACATAAATACACACATACAAACATACCATTAAAACTTGAAGATATTTTATACATTAAGTTTTACTGTTTCTTTAGACATGTACATACAAATAAAAATATGATAAGTAGGTACTTGATGTAGGTATATACCAAGAATGGGTACGATATTTTAACAAGATTCAAGGATTAATGATTTTGTGACTCCAATGGGCTAGTTGGAACAAATCACAATATTACGAATAACTCGCCCACTGTGCATTATGATATTTTGAATTTTTACGTTAATTATGATATAACACTGAATTTTGTTGTAATGTACAAGACAGAAACAACACAAAATAATGCGATACACATAAATATAAATAAAAAAGATTATGTATACGAAATGTTTTTGTAACAAATAATGCACGTAGGTATGCATGGATCTGTAGTTTGATCCTCTTTTCGAAGCACATATCGGGAGTGAGTAAATATTTTACTATCGTTTTATATTAGCAGGCCATACAAATGTATGTTGAATGATTTATTCGGCGCCGTTTAATGGAGCATCCATCTCAAGGGCGCGGGAAACTATGTTGCAGGAGGAGCAATGTCTCCAACCTTACGAATACGACCCATTTACGTATATACATATTTTCATTACTTCCACCAAATTCTATCGGTTGATTCCATTGACTTTGTGCAGAATTTTCATATATTGGTTCAAAAGCACATTGTCATAAACCGTTACAAGCTTCAATACTGAATTTATAATGTTTTTGACATAATATGTTGACTTTTATCCATATTACAATTGCGTATAGCACATCGGATTTGTATAATTTATACTTGCTACTTATATCAGCAGCACGAATATATTTTTATAAAAATATATAGGTACCTAATATTTATCTACGTTATGTTTGTTAGATACATTGCAGACTTGTATACCTATTATAATACATAATACATAATAATATGTAAGGACATCAATACAATTGTTTGTAATCTGAGTGTTATACAGAGTGCAAAATTTGTTTCCTGATTTTTCATGTTTTTATGGAATTTCACATTCGTGTTCAATTTTGCAATAGATCATGATACTTCATTCAATCAACAGGATCGATGAAAAATATCATAATATAGTTTAATTTCAAATTGGGCAATATTGTACCGAGGACTTCCTCAAATATTCGACGGTGAAATTAAGGATTTTTTTACATACCCGTCATATTTATACGTCAGATTTAATTTTCTTTTACTTTAAACTTCTAAGGTTACAACACTGCTTATAGCTTTGAAAATATGTATTAATTAAATCAGGTATTGAGTAATTTAGAAATAGGTAGATATGCTACAAACTTCTTTCATTACCAACGTTTTTTGAGGGTAAAGATTTTCATACCACAAAACATAAGCCTGACATTGAACAAGCTTCATTGAATGAAGAAAATTCTCCAAGGATATAGCAATTTCAGTATGATTCCTGACTGGGAAATTTGAGAAGCAAAACTGTCTATACTTGGGTAGGTACTCTCTCTATGTATCTAATCTTCGGTATACAGTAACCATAACATATTGCTTAGTATGAAACACTCTGTATATAAACTAATACTCTTGTTGAAGATTAAGAGGCTATTAAATTTAAAGGTTGCTACACTACAACAGTAGGTATAATAATACTAATGTACCATAAATGTACCTACCTACTGAGCATACCTACATATACCTAATCAACGCAATATAATACATAATATTATTAGGTATGTATTGGTTTGCTCTATTGCTCTCTGGTGATCGTTTTATACCCGTACCTACTGGAGACAGACTCCAACAAAGTATTATATTGACTGATAGAATCGACCTCAAATCATTTCAATTGAGAGATTTCTGATGTCAACTTGGATGACTATTATTGTGTCTTTGTCATGTAAACCTAATACATACCTACCTATCTAATAGCCTAATATTCTCCTTTTAGAGCCCCATAAATAACTGACACATATTTTGAATATATCCCTTTTTTTAAGAGTTACATTCTAATCTATTCTTCTCAAGACCATACACTCGTTTGCTAAGAGTTAGATAGTAGAAGCCTTAAAGAGTTATTAATATTACTTGGTATATTCTAACAAAAAGAAAATTAACCAATGAATCAACAGACTACCTTTCCATTGATGAAGTACAGCATTTGACACCTTGAAAAATCTCTATGAGTGGATACAAGAGGAGTATTGTGGATAGAATGCGTATAAATAAATTACGATGGTTTGGACATGTGGAACGCATGGAAGGAGAAAGGATGACAAAGAGGATATACTTGTCTGAATGAAGGGGTGTGAAGAAGCGCGGGCGTCCGAGAAATGTGTGAATTGACCACGTAGATCAAATTCTCAAGGACGGTCGTATGTTGAGTAAGAGAAATCGACGTGGGTACATGAGAGGTTGTATGAATGTAGAGGAGGCGAAAGAAGTATGCAGGGAAAGATTTATATGGCGTTCCGTTCTCTCTGCCTACCCCACTTGGGATATAGTGTGATGAAATACCTAGATAGATAGAAATATTCCCAAAAATATTTTCTAATTGTTGGAAAGAAAATACAAAGACATCAGTTCATTCTGCTAAGAAGATCTTGTAAGATTTCCCTTAAATCATTTTACTAGATACCTACCTACCCACATACTTCCCGCAAAATTTCACAGCTTATTAATAAAAATTTCAAACATCTTAATAGTTTTTATATTAATCACAGAATGTCCTTGGAATAGTTATTAAATGAGTCAACGTTCAAAGCTCCCGATTAAATATGTCACTCTCCTTAAGCGAAAGTGAAACTACGTACCTACCTACGTACTTTCCCAGCATTTGTCTCTGTGAAAGGAAAGATGAAACGCATTATATTATCTACCAAACTGGGAAAACAATACAAATTATAAACGGGAACAATCCATTACTAGGTCATGCTTTTATACCTCAATATTATCATGATGTACCTACCTACTTAATATAATCTTCTTAGGAAACCAAATTAGCATCATAATTCTTTGAAGTTTTGCTACTAATTTATTTATCACAAAAAAATCTACCTATAATTGAATGATGGATATAAAAATTTAGAAGATTTATACGTTGTAGGGTATTCTGTATAAAATAGTTATCCTCACTCTTTTCTGTGCATTTTCGAGTGTCCTATTGACAAGACAGACAATATCGTAATATATGGCAAGGTGCGTACTGCGCACTATGTACTATACGTACTATGCTATTCGGTTGTAAATTATGCTATTTTGGGCTGGGGTGGAGCACCCAAAAGTGTCTTACTTCCGGTTACCAGAGCGCACAGAATTATCTTAAAGGTAATGCATGACCATGCTTACACTTACCCAACAGAAGATCTATTGAGGGAATGTGAGATCCTTGATGTGAAGCAAATATATTTGTATTGAGACTCTCTGAGTTCTTCAACAAGACGAAATCTGAAAGATCTCTTGTAACACATAGACATTACACGAGACATATCACTAACCAGGCGAGGTTAACTGCGGATGTAAGTACTACTTTTAGACAGCGTTTTCTTAAAATTCTTGCTCAAAAGATATATAATTCCTTGAGACTTGAGTTGAGACAATTAGAGATTGATGACTTATAAATTATTGGGGTTATATCACATAATACAACCATAATACTCATGAAAATTTTGAAAACATCTATCCTCAGCTACCACGGTATTGGTTTGTACGTATTTTTACTATGGTCACTTTGCACGTCGTTGGATAAAATTTAGATTGTATTTAGATCGTGTTACGATCAACTCTGTTTTTCATTTTACTTCCATCACAACATAAATAAATAAATAAAATAATCTTTATTGTGGAATAAACAATATAACACAAATGGCGGGTTTATTGCCTTTAGGCAATTTCTACCAACCAACCAAAAGTGAGAGAGATACAAGACACAATTAAAATTGATGTACATCATCTAGAAAATTAAAACTCTATTCATAGAAACTCTAACCTTACACGGGCTCTTTCATGTCAGTTAAAACCTCAATGTACCTGTCATATCAATTTACAATAATAAAATAATGGATTAATTAGCATCGGATAATTAAAGCCACAAAACAACACTGAAGATTCAAATTTGCATACAGTTAAAGAACACACATTACCCACATTTGCAAGGTCACACCATAGAGAATGACAGCACATAGCAACAAATTGAAGATACACATCACATTTTATGGCTATCAATCCTCAATATCAAAATATTTATTAATTCTTATTAGGACACAATAACCCGTGTATCATATCATTATCATATGCAATTAATAATTAAATTAATTAATTATTACATTTATTGATTATCTACCTATAGCTGTGTGTGGTGAAGTCCTCAATTCGGCTCACATGGCTTACATTAATAATGTATTAAAGACGTCAATGATGGTTTTGTTGTGACATGGTTTTATTTTTACATCAGTTGACATATTGGTTACGATTTGAATTGTCGCAGGTTATAACAATAGCGAGGAAAATGTATAATTAGAAATGTAAATAAAATCAGAAGAATCATGAGAATGCAACCAAAGTTTAACATCAGATACGCACACATGGTTTGACTTCTTAGTCTTGAATATCAAAATCAAAAGTTCTTGAAGGCGAAAAAGTTTTTCCCGGTGACCCCTAAATTTGCAAGTTCAAAGTTGGACCATGAACAATAACGAACATGTCCTCCCTTTTCCTACTGATATTGGTATGGGAACATTCCCACAAATTATCTTACGCCATTTGGGATTCAGAAGGACAGAAATTACATGAAGGCTAGGTCGGAGAAGGGAAAATGAGTGTGGTAACGTGGTCAAACTAATAAGGACCAACTCTTGACAAAAATGCGTATTCCAAATTTTAGCAGATCGATAGTTCCGTATAAAGTGTACTTGCTGAAAAATATATTTCATGAAGAAGTGTACTCGTATAAATAATCAATGTGTAAAGAGATCGAAATGTTTTTAGAGCGCTCTTAATAAGATGTAAGACTGTATGTTTGTGCAAAAATAATCATTTGTGAAATTCGATCCTTTCTGCTTACCCTGCAAGATAATACATTCAAGATATATATTAAACGATATTGTAGTATAAACAAAAAGAAAACAATTTTATCAACGACATAAAGTTATTCGTTGTAACGATTTGAACATTTCAGCATTTTTGTCTTTTGCATACCATTGTCCAAAACAGGATTCGTGTATGTATGCAGATTATGTATACTTCTATACAAAGCTTATTTCTTATTGTAATCATGTACGTACATATTTAATCGATTAATTAATTATTCAATACTAACCTTACTGATTAAATCATTTATTTCATTTAAATTAGATGATTAAGAATCTACATTTCGCGGAAATGTTTGGTTCTGTTTGGACAGATGACTGTTGTAAACTACTGTTAAACGTCTATCATTCTTTGTTTAGCATTTCGTACGTAGATCAAAGAGTGAAACACGTAAATAGCTTGATTGAATATATTATTCATTATAATATATTGTCTATGTGTTGTGAATCATTAAATAATTGCTTGGAGAATAATTGAGATACAAATGTTAACTGAAAGAATTAGTATATTTTCATCAATTCTCGTATTAGTTTATGAATCAATCAACCTATCAAGTTTCTAATACACCCACATAAATAGTGATTCACCCAATGCAAGAATTATTTATTTATTAATTAATTCTTTACTGTACATTGATCACCTACAATTCCATAGAAGGTATACATTCAAATTAAATACAATCAATATACAGAGACTGAGATATCGCAAAGGCGCGATCTCTTCCAACTAACCCAAAATTAGAATTAGATAAAAATTAAATAAATTCATAAAGGTACTTCCTAAATTAATTTAATTTTTAACATAGTTACAACAAGGATGAATGTAAATAAGTTAAGATGGTTTGGGCACGTGGAAAGAATGAATGAGGACAGAATGACTAAGAAGATATATTTGGCTGAGAGGAATGGTGCTCGGAGACGTGGACGTCCGAGGATGAAATGGCAAGATCATTTAAATCAAATCCTACAGGACGGTCACGTGTTGAGCACATTGAACAGGAGAGCATGCATGAGCAATTGTATGACAGTGACGGAAGCGAAAGATGTATGCAAGGATAGAAGGAAGTGGCGCTCGATCCTTTCTGCCTACCCCGCGAGGGAAGCGGCGTGATGGTATGTATGTATGTTACAATACGATACTTACGTTTTAAAAGTATTTATGAATCGCGTTACTAGTGCTGATAAATAATCGAGATGAATGTGAATAAACTTCGATGGTTTGGGCATGTGGAAAGAATAAAAAAAAACAGAACAACTAGAAATATATACATGGCTAGAAGAAAGGATATGGAGACGTTACTACCAAAGAAAAAATAGCTTGATTCCGCAGAATAGATCCTGAAGGATGAACACGTGCTGAGTAAAATTATTATAAGAGGAACGCCATTAATACTGAAGAAGCGCAAAATATAATAATGCAAGAACAGAAATAAATGGCGCTCAATGCTTTCTGCCTACCCTGCAAAGGAAGCTGCATAATGGTAAATCTATGTTGATGATGATCAATACATTCCTTAATCTGAGAACTGGGATATTTATGCGCTGCATTTAGTATACATATATTGAGTTTGAATGCAATTGTGATGCATTCCGCAATATCTGATATTCGAAGAATTAATATTATTGTGAATAAGATCTCTTGGTATTATTGTTACAGCTATTATTAATATTTTGGCAAATACATAATAAACATTTCATAATATGGATTCGAATGTGTTACGTATCATAGCTGCACCCAGTGGAGGGGACAAAAAAGGGCAGCTGCCCCTTTAAATATTTCGAAAATGGTTAGAATGTTGGCAAACTAAGTATAAAAGTAAACATGGAAAATTGGCATAGTTTTGCGAGGAAGCTAAATTATCAAATTGTAAAAAGACATGGACCATTGGCAAGAGTGAAATTGGACAGTTGGCGGCCTTTGAGGTGTAGTGCTACAGATGCATGTTGAAGATTCATTGGTCGGAACACGTCAAAAATGAAGAGGTGCTAATCAGGGTTGGCGAAAAAAGCCAACTCCTTAAAAAACCAGTCAACAACGAGCTAACTGGATTGGCCACAACGTCAGGCACCCAGGACTACTTATCACCATCGCGGAGAGTAGGACCGTAGGCAGAAATGGTAGAGGCCGACCATGAGACGTTTATATGGACCAACTGAAGAAGGACATGAGCTGTGGCACATACGTAGAACTAAAGAGACTAGCTGAAAATAGGGAAGAATGGAGAAGAAAATCCAAACTCGTTGCAGACCAATCCAATGGATTGTAACTCACTATTTATAAAAAGAAAGTCCACACATTTGACAGCTATCAGGCTAAATAGTTCTGTATAAAAATATTTCTTATCAAAAACGAGGAAATCGTGAAAATTCCTATACCAATTATGCAAACTGTTGCTCTCCTCTAGGGAAAATACTTTGTACGCCCATGTGTACTGGTGGAATATTCATATTTATGTGAGTACGTTGTGGTGATGTCGTGTTTACAATTTGAAATTGAGCATAAACTAACATTATTTTATAGAGGCCGTATTTAGAAACTAGGAAATATACAACATTTAACATTTTATACAGGAATACTTACGCGGGTTATAGTGACTCCATGAAACACATGTGTATATTTTTTCAAAATAAGATATTGATACCACATTATTTGTCTTGTCGAGGCGCATCTACCTATTTAATAACTTGCACGCTAAGATATTCGCGGAAGAAGTTATTGAAAGAAATTCAATCTCTTAGGAGTTAATTTTTTAGACAATTCGTGGAAACTCAAATGTACTTAAAAAGTTAAAAATGATATGTAACATTTTTCAAATTTTGCCTAGAAATTCAATATAAAATAGAATTTATTAGACACCTTCTATCTAACGAATCTGAAATATAGAAAATGTCATCAAGCAAAACAGTTTTTTGATTATTTCTTGTAATATCTTGGAGGCTTCGTGAATACACCGACACTATACCGACATTTTATAGTTTATTTCATAAGTTTATTTACGCTAGATACCTCTGTACACAAAGACTGTAAAGCCTCACTAGGTTGCCCTGTATCGAGGCGTGCTGCGTAAAAAAATACGTACTTCTGTATTAATAAAAGATTAATAATATCCAACATAAAAATCCGCAAATTACTAAATGAATAAAGTAATTTTGGAAAATAAATAAAAAAAAGTCATAATAATAATTAATTAATAATGGAAAATGCACAAACTTTCTGTTTGATTAAATCTGGGTTCAAAATTAGCCCAAATATACTTCGAGTACCTACCTTCCTAGTAAGTAATCGAACCCGGGATTTCTCCGTTGAGAGTTCGAGACTCTACCATTAGTCAATCACCCGAATCTTTCTTTTACTTGACTAAATTTGGTAAACACATACAAACGACCTCAAACATACATTTCTAGGTATATACTACTGTAAGTGAAACCTGAAAAATAATTAAAAGAGTTCATAAATTGATTTCTGTAATATTGCCAGTCTCTGTATTATTATGTAAATATTAAAACATCATGTGTGTTCTGTGTCTTTTGATGTCGAGACGGTGTTATAAGTATTCGGTTACATTCTCTGAAGTCTCCCATAAAAAAATCATGAGAAATCTCCTGGAATCTGGGACAGAAGCCGAGTCAAGTGGGTGCCCTAATCTACAAAGAACTAAAAGATTTTAACAAATTTACAACACAAACATCTACTTATCTAAAAAAATGTATTTTAATATTATATTATCCTATATATCACCTATGTATAATATAATATCTTTATCTCGATAGCTGGTATTTTGAGTATAGAACGTTAAGAGCTATTCACATTATTTCACTCTGGATGATGATCCAAAGTGAAAAGACTGAAGCGGTTCATCGAAAGTGTACACATCTTTTAGACTTTTCATCCTGTGATTTCACTTCCATGTCTATTCTCACAATCATGTTGTCTGTGATTTGACGCAGTTTCGCACAAAATATATTAGAAAATAATTTAATGAAAAATAATAGTCATTTAAAATAAGTTAATAAATTTCAGTAAGCACGCAACAACGTGTCCGTTTTATATCATGTATGTCGCATCCAAGCATCCATCTCGATTTTGTTTATAATTCTGATATTCGATACTAAGTCATAGAGAATAGTGGACAAATAATAGACAAATACTTGTTTATGGTGGTTTCAGTGGAAAAATCTTTCATCAAAAATATATTGGATGGTAATCGCTTTCATCCATCCCAAGTGATCACCGAGGATGAAACGTCCGTTCACACTTTTCACTTTCGATGATTCATCCTTGGTGATTACTTCAAGTGATAAATGTGAATGTCCCTTTAGCCGTTTTTCAAAATTGAATAAGTGTAGGTACCTTCTTTATTTAGGTAGTTTTTTTTTACCTAACATAATCTAAGTGGCTTAGCATTACTGTATTACGTATTTGATTCGTTTCTTCAGAATTAACCTACTAAATTTGGATACATACATATTATATATCAATATGCAAAATATTATGTACTTACATGCAACTTTGAATTTTTAAGTGCTTGTTTTTATACTAATGTAAACCTAATGATCTTTAACACTGAGGCGTAAATAACGAATGTTTTGGTGTTATTTTTTTGCCAATGCGCCTAATCTGCTTCATGATTATGCACCTACAGAATTATTTTGTGAAATGTGTAGAGTAAAACACAAAACAAATAATAAGAAATAAGCACAGAGCAATATAATTATTTACTTTTATCGAATGGGTGGAATAAATACTGTGGAGATGCGTTCACTGAGAAGAATGGTTGGTAAAACGTTGCGAGATAGAGTGAAGAATGAGGATATCAGGAGAATGAGCGGATGTGAGAGAAGTGTTGAGGACAGAATGAGTGTAAACAAGTTGAGATGGTTTGGACATGTTGAGCGAATGCAAGATGAAAGGATGACGAAGAGGATGTATTTATCTGAAAGAAGGGGTGTGAGGAAGCGCGGACGTCCAAGAACCACGTGGCTTGATCACGTGGACCAAATTCTTAAGGACGGACGCATGCTGAGTAAGAGAAATCGGCGTGCATGTATGAGAAACTGGATGAATGTAGAGGAAGCGAAAGAAGTATGTAAGGATAGATCTATATGGCGTTCCGTTCTCTCTGCCTACCCCTCCTGGGACATGGCGTGAGGGTATAGTATAGTAGGTATAGTATAGTACTTCTATCGAAACACTCATATAGGAATATCTTAACTTTTATTGCCACAGAAATACAGGAATATCTTAACTTTTATTGGTATGGAGAGGACGAATAGTATGTTTATTACAAGTATGTGGTACGCTGGCTACCCCACTTGTGGGAGATTCCATGGTAGGATGGATAATATACATAAACATAAAATTTGCGAACTTACTACAAACTGACAATATCTTCTAACTGAAATACACTGAGAATTCGTTATGTCGTTGGTACACAATAATGAATAATTCACTCAATTCTTATTGTACTTGTAATAATATATATAGCAATTGTGCTTTTGGGACAAAATATAAAAATACTCTACTTTGAATAAAATGTAGAAATGAAAAGTCACACTCAATAGATGAAAAAAGATTAACATATTACCTACTTCTGATAAAAAGATTATATAATGCGGTCTGTATTAATTATTTTTGCATTTTTTGGTTCCTACCTACCGAATAGAAAATTCATATATAAAACTATTATCATCCCCTATTTAATATAATATATTACAAATCGCCCGCACACTCAACAGTTCAAGTGCCAATAAATAAAACATTTTATTAATACACTTAAATTAAAATGAGATGTAAGTTTGTTTTTACTGTGAATGCAGAATGAGTATGTACAGTACATATTATAATTGGGTTGTATATTTGCTATTGTAGTGGATAGAATGCGTGTAAATAAATTGAGATGGTTTGGTCATGTGGATCGAATGGAAGAGGAAAGAGTGACAAAGAGGATATACTTGGCTGAAAGGAGGGGTGTGAGGAAGCGCGGGCGTCCGAGAACTACATGGCTTAAACATGTAGATCAAATTCTCAAGGACGGCCGTGTTTTGAGTAAAAGAAACCGACGTGCGTGCATGAGAAATTGTATGACTGTGGAGGAAGCGAAAGAAGTATGTAAGGACAGATCTAATTGGCGTTCCGTTCTCTCTGCCTACCCCACTTGGGATACGGTGTGAGGGAATAGATAGATAGATAGAAGTATATTTGCGAGGGATGAAAGATACGATAAGGACATCGAAAAAAGTAAAGTCGTCGGTGCTAGAGGGAATTGTTAGCAATGTGTACCTAGAAGATGGCAAAATGTGGGTACACAATACCATTCTAGTACCGACACTTATGTATGCAAGTGAAACTTGGACATGGTTGAAGAAGAATGAAAGTGGATGAATAATAACGTTGTGGAGAGGCGATCGCTGAGAAGAATGGTTGGTAAAACGTTGTGAGATTGAGTGAAGAATGAAGATTTCAGGAGAATGAGAGTATGTACCTACTGTACTGTAATTTATTTATTTTCCAAAGAACAAATAGTCAATTACAAAAAACAGTAACAATGCAACATTATACAGATTGTGGCCCAAAATAGTTCACTTATAACTACCCAAATATACAATCAGAGCATAAATATATTAACATAAACATTACAATACAAAGTAACATGTAAAATGTTAATTTAATATCTGCGACACCGATGCATCATAATTGAATTATTCGTCATAAAACTTTGAAAAAGAAGCCAACTCGTATTCAGATTTCAAACCTCACTGGGTAGGGTGGTATATTATTGCTTGTTCAACTTCGATTATTAGATATCAAATTAAATAAACATATTGTTATTGTTTGTATATCACGAATTCAAAATATATCCACAATATGACGTATATAATGTGTATTTAATAATCCAGTGATCTATTATCTATATCGGGGATGAATTGTATTGTGTCTACATTTTTTTTGTCCCAATCACAATGCCCACTCCTCCCCTATTTATTGTATGAATAGGATCCTCGACAAGTTTGTTTATTGTGTAACTGCATAGCTTTTATAGATAGGTATAAATTAATTATGTTTTTATTGGCAATTCAATGCGTGGATACATTTTTGTGGGTATCTTTTTTTCTCATATATTTTTATTCTCTATTTGCATTGATTTATTTTGAATGCATTGGCAATATTAATATGTATAGGAATTGGTAAGATTGGTGGACGTGCCATGCGTAAAGTACACTTAACCAGCCTAAGCCGATTCGTTAGCATCGGGACACTTTTCCTGTTTCTTTCTTTGCGCAGATAAAGTGTATGTTGAGTAGTATTTTTAATACCTTCACTAACGTTTTAGTAAAAATCAAGTTAAATGAAAAACTACGTTCAACATAATAGTTGGTGTAATAACAAGGATGAATGTAAATAAGTTAAGATGGTTTGGGCACGTGGAAAGAATGAATAAGGACCGAATGACTAAGGAGATATATTTGGCTGAGAGGAATGGTGCTCGGAGACGTGGACGTCCGAGGATTAAATGGCAAGATCATTTAAATCAAATCCTACAGGACGATCACGTGTTGAGCACATTGAAAAGGAGAGCATGCATGTATGACAGTGACGGAAGCGAAATATGTATGCAAGGATAGAAGGAAGTGGCGCTCGATCCCTTCTGCCTACCCCGCGAGGGAAGCGGCGTGATGGTATGTATGTATGTATATATAATGAGTTACAATCCATTGGATTGGTCTGCAACGAGTTTGGTTTTTCTTCTCCATTCTTCTCTATTCTCAGTCAGTCTTTTTAGCCCTACGTATGAGCCACAGTATGTAGGTATGTATGTATAACATAATATAAATGTCTTAATATGTTTTTGGCACGGAGAGAACAGCTTCAATGTTTATTACATCCAGCTATTCTGCTGGCTAATCCACTTGTGGTATGTGCCGTGATGGTAAAGTGGTAGTACCTACTGTAGTAGTAAAAACTTAAAACATTTGTAGATATTACATAATTCTAAAATTTATTCTTCCGATCATAGACAGAAAGTACAATCATGTTACATACATAGATGTATTATAATATAATATAATAGACATACAAATCGATAAATAAATTGTATTTTTAACATCTAAAAATAACTTTTTTGTTGTGGTCCATAAATTCCTCGTTTTTTCTATTAAACGCGGATACACTAGTGAACATGTTTTTTGTGTTAAGTATATAAGATTAATATTACTTTTATAAACTCCTTCGTCTAAAGTCTAAACCGACGGCCTGTGAGGTGCGGAGATAACACTCTTATTTTTGAGTGACGAGGTCCCGGTTTCGATTCACGACCAAGGTAAAGTGAGGAATGATGCGTAACACGCGCAAGATTTGATATCTCAGAAATTAAATGCTTTTAAAGATATTTAAAAAATATATAAACTATTTCCTGTATCAAAAAGAATAATATAATGCTATAAATTATCTTAGTTAATTTTACAATGTCTTGATTTTGTTGTCACATAGAAAATAGCTTACATGTTTATTACATGCAGCTGGTCTGCTGGCTACCCCGTTCGTGGGATATGCCATGATGGTATAGTGTTTTTTTAGAAAGTAAACGTTTTACAAAATAAACGTCAACTTTACTAATAGTCCAGATTATTGTGCCCTAGTGTATTCTTACCAATACTTACCTACTAAGTGAAAGATGTTTGCGTGGAATTTCTTTATTTACAGCACGCGCCATATGTTTCTTTGCATTGAAATCTTTCGCATACAATCACATATATGCATATAGTTATACCACATATATCTACATAGATACTACAATGTTATACTGTGTTGTATCAATGCTGTATATAGTAGGATCCATACAGAATATTCTTTATCATTATTTGATTAAGTGATTTCAACTGAATTATTTATATTTCCATAAGATTAGACATGCCTCTATCACAATACACTGTTCATAATAATATGATAACAATATTTCTAACAATGTCAGTTTCAGAATCTTGCGAAAAAATTGTCTTAATCGATGCTGAATCACTATGTATACACAAAGCTTATTTTCACCCTGTGCTTCTTAAAGGAGCTTTGAAGAGCAAATGAATTTGACTTGCCTGCGACATTTTTGATTTAGTATTATAGAAAACCAAATTCAAATTCAATTTTTTTTCAAATTCAAATATTCTTATTAAAATAAATTTTACAATTTAATTACTTATTATTACTTATTACTAAACACCTTATTACTAAAAAAAAACACATTTATTACATATTTGACCCTCAAAATTGGGCAGTGCTCGTGCTTTGAGGGTTTAAACATATTTCATATACATAGTAATTTAGATAAAACAATAGCGCTCACCAAACAACAATAAAAATAAACACATATCCACAATACAAATAGCAACCAAATACAGTTTCTTAACAAAACTCAACAACAGAGCAGTTGAACAGCTATTTAAAAATATCTTTCAGATTCAATTTAAAACTCTAATTTTTTTTTTGTAGAATCATACTTAGATTTTTTGTCCAGCTAATTGTACCACACAACACCCAAATGAGTATAGTGGTGTTGTCCAGCAATTATAACTGTTTGGAAATGTTGGCAATTTTAGTCTTTGAATGGGTTCTAAATATCCATATAACATAAACATCTCTTCATATTTGCTTCTGATAAACTCTTCCGTAAATGAGTGGTCTTCATTCTCTGGGGGATCAAGATTTGTCATAAATTGATTAAACTCTCTCTATTCCCTGGGCGGATAATTCTTAAAAAACCTATGGACCACCCTACCTCAGAACTTTTTAAAGAATTTCTGGTGCCCACATTGGATAATATTTATAACCTCCCAGTGCGTGTCCAAGACTGGGAAGCCTAATTAAGGTACCTCCCAGAAAAACATCAAAACACCAAACATCAATAACTTCATCTTTGAAATACCCAAATATATTAGGTACACAATCATGACATATGCCACAAGTGGGGTAGCCAGCGAACTAACTGCATGGAACAAACATGCAGATTGTCCTCTCCGTGTCAATAAAAAAATAAGACATTGAGGAAGGGTGGCACACCTCGTCACTGACTTTAGTACGTAAAATGTATTTTTTTTTTCTCAAACACCTGCCGTTATACTAACGAAAAAGTGCGAGAGACCTATTCTTTACCATGACCACACCAAACCCAACTAAACCATGACCATGACTATACCCCAATAAAATTATGAAACCCCTACAGAACTATACCACGGTGGCGAAGAATTTTAGCAACTGGAATTGTACTCATGACCTACCATTCTATCGTTCATCTTCCTATGAGAATGTTTAGGTGTGTATAGCTAAAAAAACTATACCCTCACGCCGTATCCCAAGTGGGGTAGGCAGAGAGAACGGAACGCCATGTCGCTCTATCCTTACATACTTCTTTCGCTTCCTCTACATTCATCCAGTTTCTCATACATGCACGCCGATTCCTCTTACTTAACACGCGACCGTCCTTGAGAATTTGATCATCGTGGTTAAGCCACGTAATTCTTGGACGTCCGCGCTTTCTCACACCCTCTCTTTCAGATAAATACACCCTCTTCATCAATCTTACACCATCCATTTGCTCCACATGACCAAACCATCTCAATTTATTTACACGCATTCATCAACAACACTCCTCTTGCATCCACTCATTCTTCTAATATCCTCATTTCTTACTCTATCACGCAATGTTTTACCTACCATTCTTCTCAGTGATCGCATCTCCACTGCATTAATTCCACTCTCGTCCTTCTTCAGCCATGTCCAAGTTTCGCTAGCATACATCAGTGTCGGTACGAGGATGGCGTTGTGCACCAGCATTTTAGCCATGTTCGAGACATTGCTATTGCTAACAATAGATCGAAGTGCACCGTTCACTCTCGCACCAACCACTTTTCTTTTTTCAATGTCCCTTTCGTACCTACCATCCCTCACAAACAAGCTAAAAAAAAACTAGATTCAATTTAAAAAAAAAAGTTTTCTATTACAATCATAGACTTACTCTTTGAATAATTCAGCTCTACACATGCAGGTTCAGTAAGTTAGTTCAATAATATGATGAACATTTTAATACAAAATACATAGAAACAGCACGTACAGGAAGTGGGCTGGTACCATCAGTAGTAGGGACCATCACCATATTGCATCTTGAGTTCCTATACCATACCTACTATCCTAAACAACATCCCATCACATACATATTACTGTATTATGTACTACATGTCATACAATGCATCCCATATCCCCATATGTGATGCAATATTCTACTACATTCAAACTCCCTAGATCTATCTGTCTTTATATTATTATCTTTACAAGTTAATAATAATGTTTAGTTCATCTGTGCGTCTGTGTGTAATATTAATTTTAAACTTAGCTAGGTATAGGTACATAATTATTCTGATCAAGAATTACGAACAAATATATTATTCAATGCAGAAGAAAAAAAATTCCGTGGACAGTCCAGCTAATAATAGAACCACCACTCTTTTTTGTAAGTTTTCGAATGTCCTGTAAAAAAATGTCGAGAAACATTACGTATAACATATTGAACACCTTCGGTTCAGTGACGGAGTTCTCATTCTTAATCTCTAGCTTTTATTAACACAGAAAGGATGATAATATATTGTAGATGCAGTTGGTTATCCTGTTTGTGGAAATAGCATGATGGTATGACTGAGTAGAAAATTAGTAAATTGCATATTCGATGAAAAAAAGTATACGTTTTCAAATTCTACTAAATCAATAATAATTGACAATAATATGCTAAGAACACAATAGGCATTAAAATGGATTTCAATTAATATTTTTTTACACTGCCGTAAATATGATCATGTGTGTGTGTTTTAAAATCGGATTTGATTCTTCTATTTGAGAATATTCGAGATACCAGCATCGGGCCACCTACTTAAAAAATAATCTCTGTGAATATTATAAGAATACCTTTGCCATTATATATTGTCTCAGATTATTTGTGTTCATTATTGCTATTGATAAAATGAAGTTTTTATTTATAATCAACCTACAGAAATAATAAATTGTTGGATTCGTTTTCTATCATAACACCGCCGGGCATTCTACCATGTGTAAGTATTTTTTTTCAACAGCTGATGCCCATTATAAAGTACTAATGATTTTGATGTTGCACAGATTGTGCATGCTATTGTGTGTTTTATGTACAACATTCATTAGGACCGAAATAAAGTCATTAGATTCCACAGCTTACCTACTTCGTTTTGTATACATTCAAACTCCATGTTGCCGCACAGTAGCAATATGCACTTTTAATTAATTGTATAGGTATAATTATGTTTGTTAGTGTGTAGGTATGTGTGTTGTGTCAAACCAAATAGGATGCAACATTGTATTGTATGTGATTCGGTGTTCTCGAAGTACGTTCAAATTAAATAAAATTTCCAACAGACAATTTTTAGAGATTCTTGTACATATTGAAAAGAGATCCACCTCATACCTGAATATTTCAGGAGTCGTAGACTTCTATTTATCTACATGTCAGAGGGCGTGAGCCCTTTATTAATCTGTGCCTGCTCGTTGTAAGAATATTAAACTCTCCCAATAAGGACATACATACCTACCTCCCAAACCTATATAGTTTGTGTCATTCCACATGTGCACGCTGGTTAATCAATCCATCCTCATTGGTAAAAGTTAGAAGCAGTACAGCCTACATCACATCTTGTACGATTTATTTTACACCATACTTTCCTGGGATGTGTAAATCTAGACAGTTCTTCTTTTAGATCTGGTATTGGGTTTTAGTTTCATACTGAATATACCTAATGTCCAAAGTACTCGTATAATAGTGACGGAAACGAAAAGTACGAGGAACTAAAAATGTTGAGTGTCTCCTGCTTCTTACAAAAATAAGCGAGAGATCTATTCTATCCCGGGGACTCAACGAATGTTTCCAATAATAATTCTTCAACAGATACTAATATCTGTGAGCGGATTATTTTATGTATTCCAATCATCAGAAGTTTAAAAAATTAATTGGTTGTATTATATTGAACCACCCTACTTGTATTATAGTGGATCGGTACCTACCTAATTATGTTGTTTTGTATTTTGTTCATTGTTAGTTTACGATAATTTTGCAACAATATTCCATCGCTCTGTGCATGGGAAGAGGGTAGTGTACCGATTTTGCTTCTTTCGTAGTATGTGTACGATGATGTATTTGATGTTTGTATAATATTGGTACCAAGGCAAATAATATATAGGTAGCTGATGGAAAACAAGTTCTCATTTTATATTTTGTATTGAAATATTTTTGATGTGGATTGATACACACCGTTTTGATAATGGCAGCATCACTCAACTATTGGGTGCAATGCCAGAAAAAGAGAGAGAGAGAGAGAGAGAGATACTAATATCGAGAAAATTTGAGAATCTACAATCAGGCCTCACACATGTAAGACATATTTTTTAATGAGTAAATACAACATACCTACATAATGTCGTGATTAAGCGTACCCACTCGTATTGTAAATATTGTATGAGGTAATAAAGTCGGCATTTAAACTTAAACATTGTAGACGTGTGTAAGAACAATGTAACATAAATGTGCGTAGTATTACTTCCCCTTTTCTTCTTAGTTACAAAAGAGACAAATTAATGCCTACACCAAAGATCCTCAAACTGTTTTGTTTTGTAGACAAATTTCCGTTTTTTTCTGTTTTTTTCAATTTCAATTTTTATTCAAGAAAAATTTTATGCAGTTTCGACCATAAATTAAAAATATAACTATTATTTTCCTTTGCAAATAGTTTTTCCTCCCAGTCGGCATAAGCTGGTATAAGAAGAGCAATTCAATATGGCTATATGCACTATTTTATTTTGTAATTTAGTCGGTATAAATGCACTTTTTTACTCCATAGTCCTCCATTCTTCATAAGTAGACCTTCTTTTTAAAATTTTTGATTTTCAATCATTGAGAGTTAATCGTGTTCAATGAATTTTTGCGACAAGGTGATAGGAATCAAAGATCCTATTTTACATCAAAGACCTTCATGGTATAGAGTATAGACTGTTAACGCAGCACTAATTTTGTTAGAAAACATGTTCCAAAATTAACAATAGGATAATAAACGTTTGATGTTTCTCTTCATAACATTAGGATGGTAATGGTCTCCCTCACTTCAATACATAAGTATTTTACATCCTATATATCTGACAAAATTTACGTTTTTGAACCAAAGTTTTTTAAAAACTTATTGATATGAAATTATTTTGGCCGCAGAGTTTCATTGGCCGCATTACCAATTTTTACTTTGAAATTCTAGGCTATACTGTACTACGAATATCTTTGTTTTACACAGTGTAGTTCGAGTCTGAGGAATTGTGAGAAGGGGGAGTGGAAATTTGAGACCATTTTAGAAACCGTTGGTTATCATTGTGAGAGTAATTTATTAAAGCAGTTTGGTAGATCCATCGACATATGAATATAGACCAGAATAGCGGTATCAATTCTCTCAGAATTCAAGTTCAAACATGCATATCAAAACCTAATACATTGACTTTTTCACATCATGACATTAATAATATACCATTGCTGTTTCATTCCGATCATAAGAATCATACATCAAAGCCCTACTCATAATAGTCTATTGTGCATCCGTTGACCGACCCTTGTTAAAGAATTATATACCTAGAATAGAGGATTTATTAGCAAGTTTGAATGGTGGTAGATATTTTACCAAGTTAGACTTGAAAAACGCTTTCGCGCAAATAAAATTAGATGAAAAATCTCGCAAGTTATGTGTAATTTCTACACATAAAGGGTTATATGCATATAAAGTGTTACCATATGGTTTATCAGTGAGCCCGTGTATATTCGCCAATGTGGTCAATTTGGTTATCATAGGGTTGAAGGGAATAGCATCGTACTTTGATGATATTCTAGTTTTCGGCGAGAGTAAAGAAAGTCATGATAGAAATTTGAATGCGGTGTTGAAAAGGTTAAATGATAATGGGTTGACCTTGAATGTAGATAAATGTGTTTGGTGTAAAACGGAAATATCTTACTTGGGTTACGTAGTGAATAGCGAGGGAATCAAAGCAGAGACCAATAAAACGGAGGCTATAGTAAAAATGCCCGTTCCATGCAATACAACGGAAGTGCGTGCATTCATAGGTGCATTAAATTTTTATAGAAATTTAAAAATAAGACATTTTACATCTTAAATTCAGCGATGAGGTTTGCCACCCATCCTGAATGTCTTGATTTTATATTGGCACGGAGAAGACAGCTTGCATATTTTATATGCAGCTGGTCTGCTGGCTACCCCACTTGTGGGATATGCCGTGATGGTATAGATAGATAGATAGAAAATAACTTTTCGATTTTCGAAGAGGAAACACTATGAAAGTTCATTTTAATTTAGATAATAAATATTTAAATAAAAAACACTGTTTACTTTCATTTAAAATTGTTATAATATTAAAAGCTTTTCGGACATACGTCCATCTTCAGTTATAAGTAATTATTACTGAAGATGGACGTATGTCCGAAAAGCTTTTAATATTATAACAATTTTAAATGAAAGTAAACAGTGTTTTTTATTTAAATATTTATTATCTAAATTATATGAAAATATTTTTTTTTATTTAAATATTTATTATCTAAATTATATGAAAATACTTTGGACCCAAGATTCATGTGGACCCAATACATTTTTTTGTTTATTTGAGTTTCTAGTCTATGATACAACACGTCTATGGATTGATCTTAGCAATAAACACCGGATATCCTTAATAAGAACAACTGTATGAAGAAAGTACTGCATAGTGCATACTGCATACATTATAATGATGCGTATTGTGCGTACTCGTGTTCACTACATCTGGCTGGCATATATCATTATAACAATATTATATTGTTATTTTACACCTTACATGTTGTTGTTTTTGTTACATGGGTACAGTAGGTGCACTTACATGAATTTACACGATGCTGATAATTCGTAGTTAGATGGAAGAAATCACATGATTGTGGTAATCTCGCCACTGCATATCTTTTTTTTTTAGTAAAGATATATCTGGGTTTTTGTTATAAACCCAAATACAACCTTATACACCTTTCACAGTAAGCTAAAAGCTTGTGTCGTAAAAGGGGAGTTTGCCGGCACCTGGGACCGAACCCCGGACCCCTTGTTCACAAGGCCGAGACTCTCACCTCCAGGCTACCGACAAACTCATTCTAGTATTATAGATGTTAAATTTGTATTGTTTTACTGTATTTGGTATTTTGTATTATAACACTGTTATATAATGATGTTGTGCAAAAAGAAGAAATAAATAATTAAATAAAAGTAAATAAAAAATAAACGTCATCGTCATCTTCACGCTGCTTTCGGGGAAGGCAGAAAGGATCGAGCGCTACTTATCTACTCCTATCCTTGCATGCACTTTTCGCTTCCGTCACTGTCATACAATCCTCATACATGCTCTCCTGTTCAATGTGCATTGCACATATTCGTCCTGGGGAATCTGGTTTATATGGCATTCGATATCTAAAATATGAGACCCTTAAAAGGTTGTTATTGCTTAGTTTGATTTGATTTTATAAACATGAAATACACAGAGAGTTAGTTTATCGCTAAATATTATACGTATTACGACCATAGATTTATATGTACTAAAGTACTACGACATTTCTCTATCAAATTTAAGATTGTTGGTAACCTCGATACATTCATTAATTAAATCCAGTGTGAATCTTGCATGTACACTTGATAAAAACACAAAACGGAAGGATGTTGATGGGAACTAGAACATAATACAACATCCTTATTCCCAAACATCTTCAAAGATTTGAATATCAAAGAACTGGGAATAATAATATTCTATGTGCACTTCCTTAAATGTGCGTGCCCTAGAGAACAACTACTACACAATGTAATATTGTTAATTAAATCATATGCTCTAGAACAGGGGTATCCAACCTCTAAGCTTCCTTAAACCACATTAGAAACAAGATGAGTTGTTTTTCGGTCACACATAAAATATATTTATACCTACTAACGATGTCCTGACTAGAACAGGGGTATCCAACCTCTAAGCTTCCTTGAACCACATTAGAAACAAGATGAGTTGTTTTTCGGTCACACATAAAATATATTTATACCTACTAACGATGTCCTGACTAGAACAGGGGTATCCAACCTCTAAGCTTCCTTGAACCACATTAGAAACAAGATGAGTTGTTTTTCGGTCACACATAAAATATATTTATACCTACTAACGATGTCCTGACTAGAACAGGGGTATCAAACCTCTAAGCTTCCTTGAACCACATTAGAAACAAGATGAGTTGTTTTTCGGTCACACATAAAATATATTTATACCTACTAACGATGTCCTGACTAGAACAGGGGTATCCAACCTCTAAGCTTCCTTGAACCACATTAGAAACAAGATGAGTTGTTTTTCGGTCACACATAAAATATATTTATACCTACTAACGATGTCCTGACTAGAACAGGGGTATCAAACCTCTAAGCTTCCTTGAACCACATTAGAAACAAGATGAGTTGTTTTTCGGTCACACATAAAATATATTTATACCTACTAACGATGTCCTGACTAGAACAGGGGTATCCAACCTCTAAGCTTCCTTGAACCACATTAGAAACAAGATGAGTTGTTTTTCGGTCACACATAAAATATATTTATACCCACTAACGATGTCCTGACTAGAACAGGGGTATCCAACCTCTAAGCTTCCTTGAACCACATTAGAAACAAGATGAGTTGTTTTTCGGTCACACATAAAATATATTTATACCTACTAACGATGTCCTGACTCAAAAATGAAGCCCTTTTTTACAAACATACATACCATCACGCCGCTTCCCTCGCGGGGTAGGCAGGAAGGATCGAACGCCACTTCCTTCTATCATTGCATACATCTTTCGATTCTGTCACTGTCGTATAATTCCTCATGCATGCTCTCCTGTTCAATGTGCTCAACACTTGACCGTCCTGCAGGATTTTATTTAAATGATCTTGACATTTGATCCTCTCAGCCAAATATATCCTCTTGATCATTCTGTCCTCATTCATTCTTTCCACATGCCCAAACCATCGTAACTTATTTACATTCATCCTTGCAGCCACACCATATTTCATTCCACATTCCTCTCGTAGGTATATCACTGTTACGCACACGATTCTTCAGACTTTTACCACACATCCTTCTCAATGATCTCAATTCTACTACATTTATGCCACTTTCATCCTTCTTTAACCAACCCACGTCTCACTTGCATACATACATACAGCCCTTTTTTATAGGTCTTTTATTTATAAACATTCTATATTTGTTTGAGTTTTGAAAACTGTGACCTTTTTTATCATATCACATCCTCTCTATAGCAATAAAAGTTGAGACGTTCAGGGTGAGGACATGTTTTCTGATCCCTGTTTTAAAGTTTGTTCACGAGAGATGGGAAGTGTGAAAGCGATATTGAAAGGAGAAAAGTTGCTGGCAATAAGGTAAATGGTGCAATCCGACCAGTAATTGCAAATAGAAACATATCCACCACAGCTAAAAGGTTGGTGCACTCTGCTATCTTAGTGCCAACACTTATGTATGCAAGTGAGACGTGGACATGATTAAAGAAGGATGAAAATGGTATACATGCAGTTGAAATGAGATCACTGAGAAGGATGTGTGGTAAAAGTCTGAGAGATCGTGTGCGTAACAGTGATATACGAAAGGAATGTGGAATGAATGTTGGTGTAATAACAAGGATGAATGTAAATAAGTTAAGATGGTTTGGGCACGTGGAAAGAATGAATGAGGACAGAATGACTAAGAAGATATATTTGGCTGAGAGGAATGGTGCTCGGAGACATGGACGTCCGAGGATTAAATGGCAAGATCATTTAAATCAAATCCTACAGGACGGTCACGTGTTGAGCACGTTGAACCGGAGAGCATGCATGAGGAATTATATGACAGTGACGGAAGCGAAAGATATATGCAAGGATAGAAGGAAGTGGCGCTCGATCCTTTCTGCCTACCCCGCGAGGAAAGCAGCGTGATGGTATGTATGTATATTAATTTCTTTTAATAATAATAATAATAATCGGACTATTTATATGTGGCGCCGTTTAATGATCCGTGACCATCTCAAGGGCGCCGTGACTTCTCCCGAACAGTAGTGTTTTCAACTTGGTTCTAAACGTGGTTGTGGACTGATTCACCCTCAGATCTGTGGGCAGTCTGTTCCAGACGGATGGCGCGGCGGCTCTGAAGCTCCTTTCTGCAAATTTGGAGGTGTTCGCCATATTGGGTTTCACGAGTTTGTTGACAGCAGAAGAGGCCGAGCGCAGCGGTCGTTTCGGAGTTTCGTCGACGGAACAGAGTTCGGTTAGACATGTGGGTGCCGTGCCGCATAAGGCCTTGTGGACAGTGAGACACAATTTAAACTCCACTCTCTCTGGGACCCTCAGCCAATGTAGATCTTTTAGTAGTGGAGTGATGTGGCAACGCTTGTTCTCTCTGTAGATAGTCCTGGCGGCAGCATTAAAAGCCATCTGGAGGCGATTGAGAAGAGTCTGGGGCAGTCCTATGTATATGATGTTGCAGTAATCCAGACGAGAGATGACAAAGGAGGCGATCAGACTTTTTACTGCATCTACAGATAGATTTTTGGATACGAGATGCAGTTGACGAATGTGGAAAAAGGCTGTGCTTACTGTCCTGGATACTTGGGCTTCCATGGAGAGTGCTTCGTCCAGTAAGACGCCGAGAACGGATATTGTGCGCGATGGTGTTATGTTGGTGCCAGCGACAGAGATTTGTTTGGTGTCTATGAGATGTTGGCGTCCTGGGGAGGCAACCCACATAAATTCGGTTTTGGTTGGATTCAGTTTTAGGCGTCTCTGGGCCATTATGGACGAGAGTTTTTCAACGCACCGGACAGTGGTAGCCACTAAATTGTCCTTTTGATCCGGGCTACAGAAACTAACAAGGACACGATCGTCGGCGTATGCGTAGTTTTGCATGCCGCATAAATTTACATAAAGTATACGGTTGTAGGTGGAATCGGAAGCAGGTGATGAATGTGCACATTACACATTGCTAACTTGCAATATAAATCTTTAAAGTGGGTAGTTTTATTAACAACACAAGGTGCAGTAGTGCAATGTATTGAGTAGGTATGTGCACTACTTAAAATTATACCTATTGGGTTAGTTGGAAGAAATCGCGCCTCTGCGATAAACTCGCCCTCTGTATATTGATTGTATGATTGTATTTGTTTTAAATGTATTTTTGTGTGAATTTGCTTGTAATCAATGTACAGTAAAGAATAAATAAATAAAAAAAATATTGGAAGTGAGCTGTCATCAGGGACAGTTAGAGTGATTCTAAATGATATCCATCAGCTCTTATATTTAAGTATTTTATTTAAAAAAAAAAAGATATGTCTGGGTTTTGTTATAAACCCAAATACAACCTTATACACCTTTCACAGTAAGCTATAAGGTTGTGTCGTGAAAGGGGAGTTTGCCGGCACCTGGGATCGAACTACGGTCCCCTTGTTCATGAGGCCGAAACTCTACGCCCAGGCTACCGACGAACATTATGAGGTATCTATAACATACAAACCCAGTATTACTATCAATTTAAAGTGATCAATCTAATTTTAAGGCACCTACTTATTTATAAATGCATGTACATATTTAATACATTATTTTCTTGTTAATATTGAATTATAAAAAGGCTTGAGCCGTATATTTCATGAATAAAATAAAATAAAATATTATCTAACATGAGATTTAATAGATAATGTATATACTTATTGTAAACAGGAATTAAAGTTAGAATAATAATATATACATACAACTAATGTAGATACTTTTGTAAAATTAATTTATTCCCGTGTTAAGACATCCCCATATTTTAGTTAACAGCAAACATCGGGACTATAAAATAAGTGATAAGGAAGCTACAATAATATTGTACACTACATAATGTAATAAATATTTAAACTCGTTCATATGTATGTTTGTATGTTATCCTCTAGGTATAGACATTTTTATTTTTTACAAGTAATAGGAACCTCATATCTTCTATTCGTTCATTTACCTATAGGTACCAATCGAGTGTTTAACTTGGTAAAAAATATGCAATATATATGTACTATACAACTATACTATACCCTCACGCCGTGTCCCAGGTGGGTTAGGCAGAGAGAACAAAACGCCATGTTGATCTATCCTTACACACTTCTTTCGCTTCCTCTACATTTATCCAGTTTCTCATACATGCACGCATATTCCTCTTACTTAACACGCGACCGTACTTGAGAATTTGATCCACGTAGTCAAGCCACGTAGTTCTAGGACGTCCGCGCTTTCTCACACTCCCTCTTTCAATTAAATACACCCTCTTCGTCAATCTTACATCATCCATTCGCTCCACATGCCCAAACCATCTCAATTTATTTACACGCATTCTTTCCACAACACTCCTCTTCCAACACAAAAATCCACTCATTCTTCGATGATGCCAATGTATTGGTGAAAGCGCTGGGCGTAATAGTGGTGTACTTTGTCTTTGTATACATTAATGTGAAACAAAAAACAGTGTTTTTTTTATATTTTACATCATTAAAATATGGTGTCAACACTGAAACATTAAATTCAATATAATAGTAATATTTATCATTGTATTCTATTGAATATTATTGCCAATGTTATGCGGCTATAAAGCTAGTATCATAACATATTTATTAGCTACTTCATAACACCCATCTATACCTAATATCGCACACAAAATAATACAAGACACGTCTTGATTTTGATGACAGCTAACTATTATATTATTATTATATAAAGGATATAATGAATGTATTTTATTCATGACAATAATGTCCCAAAAGGACAGCCTCTAAACATGTGGTCAGCGGCTGTTCTAAAATGTGTGAACCTTTTTAACAGGTAGAGCACTCAATGCCCAACCCCAAGATGAAGTTATTTATGTGTAAATGTAAATACCTAATTATGTGTATTCCTACTGGGAATAGCATATGTTTGAGATTTAATAAAATTACACATTTTCTAAAACATATTTTAATAGATAATAATAATAATAATAATAATAATAATAAACTTTATTGTACAAAATATTTTAACAAAAAGAATGAGATTACAACATGGTATATACAAATATTTTGCACAATGGGCGAGTTTATCGCAGGGACGTGATATCTTCCAACTAACCCAAATGTAAATACCTATGGTGTACCTACCTACATATCTCAAATAAAAAAAATACTTTTGTATTAGGTATAGCATCACGGCATATTGCACAAATGGGGTAGTCAGCGAAATAACTACGTGCAATAAACATGCAGATTGTCCTCTATATATATATAATGAGTTACAATCCATTGGATTGGTCTGCAACGAGTTTTGACTTATTTCTCCACTCCTCCCTATTCTCAGCCAATGAAAAAATATTATTTCTCTATATGCCAATGAAAAAATATTAATAAGGTATTCAGGAAGGGTAGCATCCCTCATCGTTGAACTGTACAATTCAATCAGGACAATAAATTATAATCGTGAGATTTTACGAACACTTGCCACTTACAGGACGATCGAAAACTTGCTGAAAAGAGTGCGGGAGACATACTCTTTTCTGGGGACTCTACGGGATGAAAAAATGTATACTACTACTACTACTATACCATCACGGCATATCCCACAAGTGGGGTAGCCAGCAGATCAGCTGCATGTAAGAAACACGCAAACTGTCCTCTTCGTGCCAATATAAAATCAAGACATTCATGATGGGTGGCAAACCTCATCGCTGAATTTAAGATGTACAATGTCTTGATTTTTTCGAACACCTGCCTTTTACAGGACACTCGAAAACTTGCGCAGAAGAGTGGGAGACCAATTCTTTACCGGGTGCTCCACGGGATAAATAATTTTATCTATTCACATATATTCACGGCCAAAGCCTTTTACATGTAAAACCCCTGTATACTTACGATACAAGTATACAAAGGTACGATCACTTTAAAAAAAGACACATTTCATGATTACATTTTTTTTTGAACATTGTAAAAATGATCAATAAAAAATATATTTGCCTCAAAATATACCATAATTAATTGTAGCAATATTGGTGATAAATTGGCTCAACATTTGTACATTGTTATTGATTGATTGATTGAATTAAGTACTGATTTATTATTATTATACTGTTAAATAAATTTCTCTACTTCGAGAAATTTACCGAGAAATTTCTCGGTAAATTTCTCTAAAATATATTTCTTGAGAAAAAAATGTATAACCGCTATAAACTTGCATTTGCACAATGAAGTGTTAAACTATTGTTTTTATTCGATCAATTATTAAAAAAACATGTAGTTAAATAAAATTTCAACACTTCAACAGTGGTTAGTGACATAATTCTTTACTATGCAATAATTACAAGCAATAGTTTACCAAAAACATAATTATTCATATTGATTATATTTAATTATTTCATAGTTTCATAGAAAATGTTGTGTTGTATTGATTTACAATTCACACATCTATTTGCAGTATGCAATATCATGTGGATGATATACCTACGAGTAAATACTTAAGATTATTAATTTTTATTTTTACCAATGTTTTTTACTTTCAAAAAATCCTTTAAAAGTAATCAACACTCAGCAGATGTATCTAAAAAGTGAAAAGGAAGCACCAATTTGTATTTCCGGAACACTTTCTCATAACATTTGTATGAAGTCTAATTACTAAAAAAATAGGGAAATAAATAAATTAGGAAGTGTACAAAAAACACAGGATGCATTGGGTCTCTATTCATCGACATACAAAACATGTTGAGAAGCGCACAAGATGTGTGTGTACCCTATTGAATAGTACGTAGGTATACGCGCTGTGCCTAAAAATCTACCATATTAATAATATCTTGTTCCTTAAATCACTGGTACAGGGTTCATATCCGGCGATGTAGTTTAAAATAATAATGTCACACCGCTTATTCAGTCTATACTATACTCTCTTAGAATGTGGTCTACTCTCAAGAACGCATAGTTTTATTTTTATCTAATAATAATAATAATAACAATAATGCTGAAAGTCATCGAATAATAATAGAAAAACATAATCAAAATATAAAAATCTCTGTCGTAATCATGAACAAATTTTAGACCGTCAACGTAAATAGTTATCAACGAAAAATTGTGTTCTCTATTCTTGTCTTGTTTTTGTGCTACTTACTATTTATTACTGTTTTTATTTTGTGTATTATACCGACATTTTTGCAATGCAGTTACTAGACAGAAAATAAATAGAAAATTGTGAAGTTTAAAATTTTGACATTGAAACTTGTTTATTCTCACAATGATGACCTTATCATCATTTTCAAGTTTTGGTATGTGTGCCCTTTTCTTATTTTTATTTATTAAATGCCTTTATATATTATTTTGATTTGTGTTTACATGTTTAGGTTATGTGTGTGATCATGATTGATTGCAATTTTTTACATTGCATTGAACGACCCACCGACCGCCCAGAGGATTCAGAAATCTGGACGCTTTCAGATTATTATTATTATTATCCCATTCTAATTACTGTATTAGCAAATTTGTCCGCACTAGAGGTGCTTTATTATGAGTGGACATCTAGAAGGGCTTGTCCGCCAAAACCACTATGTGTGGAATCTTTTGATTAGATTCCTTTAATATTCCTCCAGCAGAGGGAAGCAAAGAAATAAAACAGAAAAATAAAATAGCATAAATATATTTTGACGTTAGTATTTAATGTATGTATTTTATCATGAATATGGGTACATAGATATTTTTGTTTATCTTTCTGTATCACCACACGTTCCACCAGAGACAAAAGGGGTAAAATGTGATGGTAGAACTAAAGATGTATACAGTATAGGTATTCATTGGAATTTGTATAAGTATGACTTTCACGTAACACTTGAATTATAGGTATGTACTTATTGAGAGGTACGGAGTGTAAACAGCCAGGCTGGGGAATTGCCCAGGGCGCTAATTTTATTTTTTGTGTTTTTTTTTTTAAAAAAAGATATATCTGGGTTTTTGTTATAAACCAAATACAACCTTATACCCCTTTCACAGTAAGCTACCAAAAGCTTGGTAAAAAAAATTCAAGAGGCACAGAATTATAGAAAACTTATGTTTATCTGACATATCGTCCTCTGGCAAATTTGTAAAATATTCTTTAACATAACCGGGGACATCGCGGGTAATTTTAATTTCTCAATTTTTATCGAAAAATTCCTTACAAGAAATCAAGTTACCTAACAAGACCATTTTTCCCAATGCGTCTTTCACTCTAGCCCGGGGCCTGATTTATGAATATTTTTTTGATGATTGTTTAATTATTATGTTTTTTTTTGTTTTCAGATAATCCGTCTTACTTCACAATACCAAAATGTGAACAATTTTCATGTCAGGGTGGAAACCCTTTCGAGAGCCGAGAACAAAATATCATGGGAGCATCATCCAGTAGTCTATCGTCACCTCATTCCTCAAATAACAACGTGAATGGGTTTAATATCAAAACGCCTAATCTCAAACTACAGCTGACCCCGGAGAAATCCAGACGATACAACAATCATCTGCTTAACTCACCGACCAGTCCAGTACAGAACGATTATTTAATTCCGAACGAAGGTACATCTTCCCCTCATGGCAAGAGACAGTTTAGATCATTACTCAGATCGCTGTCAGCTAATGCCGCCTGCTCTAATGACGCGCAATCAATCCTTCTCGGAGAACCGAGACCAACGGACATTGCACCGCCTAATCATTCAGATCCGTTCAGTGCTAGAAACAATAGAAGATTTACACACAGTAGGAATACTAGCTCCGTTCTAAGATCGTGCGCTGAGATCAGAGCGAGTGAGTTTCATCAGGCTATGTTGAGACGAAGAGCAGAAGTCAAAGCTGCTACTAATGATGTATTCCATACTATGCCTGGTGCTGGTAGAAGAAGACATTCCATCGGAGAATATTTGACCAGAGAAAAATTAGCTGGAAAGACATTGATCAAAGTGACAAGTGTTCCAAGCGAAGTTCCATTAATGGATCCACCTCAGATTCGTCCTGATGGAGTAGTGGTCTGCTCTCCAAGTCCTGTTAGTACTTTGACAAGAAGAAGGAATCCAGTTACCACGTTGCACTGCACGGACGCTCCGAAACCTCTGGCTGCACAAACAACTAACACAGCGACCAGAAAGAAGCGTCCAAGAAACCAAAGCATGAGAGGTGAGTGAATCATTGTTTTATTTTCTTTACACTGTGGAATATATTGTTGTTCATCTTCATTAATAGATATATATTTTACCATAACGTCATATCCCACGAGTGGGGTAGCCATGCTACCAACTGCACATAACAAACAAGCAGAATATCTCTTCCACGCTATAAAAAAAAAACACTGCCACAAGGATAACTGCCACACCTCTACGCTGAATTGAAGGATGATAGTTTACAATCATCTGTCTATTACAGGACACTCGACAATTTGAGACCTATTCTTTACTGAGAATTCCTCGGGAATGTTCAATAATAAACTTTATTTTTTGATTCTGTGAAATCGGAACTTTTGAAACAATGTTTTATAATATGCATCCATCAGCTATGTGCAAAACATAATATGCAAGGCACGATAGGTTCACACGATAAACTTCAAGACACCAGCCACCGTTAATGTGTTTAATTTTATGGACGACAAATTCAGCCATAAATTCATGCGTCTGTTTTACATGCATTATGTATGTATTTCGACTTTGGCGGAAAATACCGAAACTATAGATTTATTAACGCATTGCATTGGAAGTTGGTTGCAATATAATTTGTAAAAGCTTTTCAATAGAAGATAATATATTTTGTATTCAATGTTGTAGGTTAAGAAGGTAACACAAATGTTTCCGTAAACAGTCTAAGTTATTAAAGAAAGGTCATTTAAATACATAAGTACCTACATAATAAATAATACATTAGACTTCAGAGCATTTTTCATTATTACTCAAATTAGTAAAGTCTTCTTCTTCTTCCAAGTCGGTCCCTCAATGCTGAGGATCGTGACCACCATGACTCCAACCAAGCGACAAGCTATTTCATCGCGCCCTGTCCTCCGCCTGCCTAAACGCCTCATACACTGTACCCTCTGCAGCATCTCTCACATGATCCGATCATCTTGTTGGTATTCGGTAAAGTCTTACGAAGTCTTTATTCAAACGAAAACTTATTATAGCAGCTAGTAAGTTACGATGTTGCTGTAAATAAGTTGCGATGATTTGAACATGTGGAGTGAATGACTAGTGAAAGGATGACGAAGAGGATATATTATATTTATCTGAAAGAGAGGGTGTGAGAAAGTGCGGTCGTTCGAGAACTACATAGCTTAATCACGAAGAATTCTCAAGAATTACTGCTTTTTGAGTAAGAGAAATAAATCTTCATGTGAATGTAGAGGAAGCGAAAGAAGTATGTAAAGATAAATATGGCGTTTCGTTCTCTTTGCCTACACGACTTAGGATACGGTGTGAGGGTATAATTATACATTATGGTAGTAGTATAATATTTTATTTTATTTCAGCCCATGGAATCCCTGGCAAAGAAAAGATCTCTCACTCTTTCCTGTAAGTTTTCTAGTGTCCTGTAAAAGGCAGGTGTTTGTAAAATATGGGACAATTAACATCTACAATGCAACGATGAGGCATTCAAAACATCCTGAATATCTTATTTTTTTCATTTGTAAGGCGAGGATTATCTGCATGTTTATTTCTTGCATTATGTCTGCTTGTTACAATAATTGCAGGATAAACCATGCTGGTATAATAGTATTAATAATTTACACACCTTGTAAATGACACATACCTACACAGTTTATTATGTGTCATTATTTCAAATCACCGGTGGCTCGCAAGTTTGTCACTTTTTTTGTAAGCTGTCTTACAAAAAGTCACGTTATCTCGTTTAATCCACAACATAAAGCTATATTTTCATGACTGTTGAACTTGCCTGTCTATTTCCACTGCACTACGGATTAAGTTTATACTACAGTACACTACTATATAAACTTACATTATCTCGATTTACGTAAATTCATAGTTACAACATTGGTATGAATTTAATGATTTTTAGCAGACGAAAGACAAAAGAAATATAGGAATTAATTACGTTGCATAAATATAAAACAAATAACTTTTTAACTAAAATAATTTAACCACGAGAATTCGTTTTTTTCTCGTTTCTAGGCACTCGTCATTAGTTATGTTTTTACTAAAAAAAATCTTTTGTATTAACGCAATAACTTCTACATTAATTTGCTTTCTAAAATTAATAGAATCAAGAAAATCAATTCTAACGCAAAAACTTCTAGAATTAATTTTCAAAAGTCTAATTAATTTTAAATAATTTTATTAGTCATGACATATAAAATCTTTAAAAAATGTCACTTTAACGTACACTAAACGTACGTAGTGAGTGCTTGATTAAAATTTGACACATTTACCTCGGAAACGGGAACTGCCAAAATTATATCCGACTTACGCAAATTCGTTTTATACGAGAAATCGATGGAAACATCTGACCCACCTATCTCAAAGCATTAATGTATATTAAAAAGATATTTTAGATACTAGCGTTGCTATACTATATGTACTTGATGAATGAACATCCGCTCACGTCTTCCAGAAATATCTCGTCCTATATTCTCTTCTTATACTGTTTATTATTATTATATATTGTCTGTTGTGTATTGGGTAGACTTTTAATAATAAAAATAATATCTGCTATGTACTGTAGGTAAACAGTTTTGATGTTTGATCGCATGCTACATATGTACGTATGTATCTTACAAATGCTTTCTTACAAATAATATTTTGTTTTGCTATCGCAAAATTGCTGAATATTCAACGAGGCTATAATAGCAAAACATACGTTTTCTTAATTCATGCATATCATATATTGACTGTACTTTTAACTTATATGAATTATGATATAAATATAAATATAGGAATATAAAGAGCTCATAATATATTATCTTTATATGTAACTCTCACAAGTGAGGTTACCAGAAGATTCACTTCATGCAATAAATATGAAATATCTTGTCTACGCTATAAAAAGACGATCAAGATAGATAATAATATATACCTCATCGCTCTACATAGTTACTAAATTAATTTCAACATTTTCTATCATTACAACATCTCTCATAATTGAGTCACTTAACTCCATGTTACAAACATACAAGCCATCCTCATCTTGCTATAAAAAAATTTATTTAGGATGAGCAACATACCCCGTGTTTATATGTTTTACCCTATGTTTTACGAATAACTGCCCTTTACAAGGTAATGAAAACTTTTCATTAATTGTTTTTTTTTTTTTCATTTCATTCTACAGTTTTACAAATACTTAATAATAAAAACACATCAATTCTATTTCCATATCTACTCCCCGTTCTTCGTCTGCTCTGTCTCTCTCTCCCTGTCTACATTCATATCATTAAATCAATCATCAAAATATTATGTTTATTACCCGGCTTCGCTCAAGAAAAAAATTCATTAAATAAAATAATTAACACATACAGATAGCAGAAACAATTTATTTTGTTTTATTTGAAAAATACAACAAAAATACATACCTATACATTACACATTTACTTAAAATATACTTAAACATCTATTGTTTACTATCCCATTTCCCGTGGAGCACCCGGTAAAGAATTGGTCTCCCACTCTTCTGCGTAAGTTTTCGAGTGTCCTGTAAAAGGCAGGTGTTCGAAAAAATTAAGACATTTTACTTCTTAAATTCAGCGATGAGGCTTGCCACCCATCCTGAATGTCTTGATTTTATATTGGCACGAAGAGGACAGTTTGCATGTTTCTTACATGCAGCTGATCTGCTGGCTACCCCACTTGTGGGATATGCCGTGATGGTATAGTAGTAGTAGTAGTAGTACTATCCCATTAAAATAGCACTTCCCTGAGAAATGTCAAAAAATGGGAACATTATCAAAAAAAACTGGCAACACTGCGATACACACATTTTTGACAATTTTGTCATGAACTGATGTACATAATTGTTGGTTTATTTTTATTATTTGCAATTGTGATGTTTCTATGCAAATACAAATTTTAGACATTTTGTACATCAAGAAAATAACATTTTTTATCTCTATTTTGACATAGGTACATACATTCTTTGAAAAACCATGCAGAACTATAATAATATATCTAAAGTTGATATTTTTCAAACCGAAGGATCTTGATGGAAGTTCATGTTGAATTAATTATAAATAAAACACTTCTTTAGTTTATCCACTGTGACTTTTTATTAGACGCGAGCCGGCTTTCAAATAAAAAGTGACAGTGGATAAACTAAAGAAGTGTTTTATTAATAAATAATTCAATAATATATCTATTGAATTCCCTTACAAATCTGAGAAAGGTGTCGTGTAAACTTAAAAAAAACTGTAATATCTCTGTTTTTAGCCTTAAACATGTCTAAATTATAAGATCTCGTATACTTTGTATTACACCTCTGTCTTGCCTAATTATTATGTTCATACAGTTCATATGTAGGTACATACAAACAAATATACGAACGAACGAGAATATTTATATGTCGATTATCAAATTAACCTATCAATATGTATGTCGTAGCGATATTAAAAAACTCTGAAAATCTGTTAATATATTTATTATCTTCTATCGTAACGCCTCGTTTCAATATATTATTATACACACCTTAATTAAAATATCATGATTATACTCTATTACTTAACACAGTTTTTGACGGACTATTTTCTATCAATTTTTAATTTCCTCTCAAGAACATGGGAAGACCAACTATTAGTTACATACAACGTCCTGCCACCACCAGCTTTTATACTCAAACAGCGGCTGTTCAAGTAAGTATGTGTAGATAATAATATATAAAAAGCAATTTTTAAAATGTCGATTCACTTATTTGAAGGAAATGGGATTTTTATAAAACATTAGGTATGGCATAGTAAATTAAATGAAAGGACAGAAACAATATTCAGTGAAATAGACTCTTTTCCCGGATATCTGCTCCCCTCCTTTACACAAGTTTACTTTTTAAGGAGGGTAAAACAGTAAAATACATGTACACTATCATTTAATATTGTAATAAGATTATGTTTAAGGTTATTATATTTTTATGCTTAATAAATAAAAAAAAAGATTTTTTTTTAAAAATTCATGAGTCCAAGGACTCCTTTTTATCCAAGACTGAACTGTTAAATTACATTCAATATAAGTTACTTGTGTACACACCATCAAGCCACTTCCCTCGCGTGGTAGGCAGAAAGGATTTAGTGCCACTTCATATTGTGCTGGCACACGCTAATCGCTTCCATCCCTTCCATGCAATTCCTCATGCATTCTCTCCTGTCCACGTATCAGTCTTTTATGATAATATGATCTAGCCATTAATCATCTGCCGGGCACGACTCCGAATACCCCTTTCTCTCAATATAAGTTTTGTTTTAGTTATCTTAGCTTAAATCTTCCGTGGGGGCACCCCTCTTTTCACACAGAATTGGTGTCCTACTCTTTTCTGTAAGTTTTCGAATGTCTTGTAAAAGGTAGGTGTTCAACATTTTACTTCTTAAATTGAGTGATAAGGTTTGCCACCCATCCTGAATGTCTTAATTTTTGTAGTCATGGAGAAGAAAGCTTTCATATCGATATGCCGTGCGAGTGTCGTAAAAAAAAATAAAAAAAATAAAAAGATAATTTGTATTTGGCGCTGTTTAATGGTCCGTGACCATCTCAAGAGCGCCGTGGCATTTTAGTTAAGTTGGAAGCATCCTCTAGGTCAAACATAAAGTTCATGTAACGCTGCTGCCACTGTAGAGGACTCTCCATCTTTATTGGCATCAGCAGGGTTACTCTTGACAAAACTAAACACGATCTTAATCTAGTCTTGATCTTGATCATACGACGCACGAAGGGACTATGGTCAAAAATACCGCGCTAACGCGCGATCGGTTTGCGTGTATTTTTGGCCAATAGTCACTTCGTGCGTCGTATGATCAAGATCAAGACTAGATTAAGATCGTGTTTAGTTTTGTCGAGAGTAGCCCTGCAGTTCTCTGTCTCAGGCCATCCCATATCTTGGTCATGGTGTCGTACGTCTCTACGTTCTTGAGATGACTCTGGGGCCATCCACGAAGAGTTAGTAGTAGTAATTTAAATTATTAGCATACCAGATTTAAATTATTAACATATTTAGTTTGTTTTGTTCCCATTTTTTTTATATAAATGTAATTTATTTTAAATACATTTGCTTTTGACATATACTTGCGTCGCGACGCCGCGGTATGACTATTAAAGCTCGTGATGTTATGGATATGTACAAGTACATATTTTTAAAAAAATATATGGTTCTGAGAAGGTGTTTAGTGACCTCTTTGTACAGGTGAATATAATTTTGATACCAGGATAACATAATTTCACGTATATTCCTCTGACCTCATTTCTCAATAAAGTAACATTTTTATTACGCATGTTAATTTATGCGTGTAATGAATTCCAGACATTCTCAAAACATCACCTAACTAATATTTACATATACAGTATCAGATTAAATGTACCATTTGTTGATAATAATAATCATTTAATGAAATTCATAGACAACAATAGAATGGCGTCAGGACATAAAAAATAACATTGATAGATAAATAAATAAATAAATAATAAAATTCATTATATAGTTATGCCTGTGTGCTGTATGATCTCTAGGTCAGCAGTTCGAAATCAGTAGAGTAGTTGGTTACATAGGTGTCACGACAAATAATAATATTTTGTCCATGTCCACTGTAGTTATTTATTTTATATTTTATTGTTTTCATTTGTATTATAGTTTGTTCAACGTAAACCTTCATTTTATTCAATCATCAATTCTTCTTTCAAAGTTTTTTTTAACAACATGGAATTTATGGGCTTACCCGGATCTGATTTCAAACATAAGTAGAAAAATAAGCAAAAATTGTAAACTGAAAGCAGTTGTAAAATTCCTATACAAAAAATGTGAAATCGTGAAATATTTAAAATTTCTGATCCAAATTGAAAATTTGAAGGTGCAACGAGGAAGCAAAAATTTTAAAAGTTGGGTATTTTCTTAAAAATGCTGCCCCTATTCCCCAGAAGACATCCTGATTACATCCACAATATGATGGAAACGAGCCTACCCCGCTCCGAGCGATTTTGTGCTACGGGCGAGATGATGTTTTTGGATGGATCATGTTTTAAAATATGCAATGGTATAAAGTTAATCAAAAAGAGCACTGTTTTCTGTACACAGAGTTCTTGACGGTTTTAATTATTATTCTCTCTTAAGCACCCATCCATCGAAAACGATATATCGTTAGATACGAAATAGAAGACTCAATTATCCTATTTGAAAAGAAAAGAAAAGAATATTTATGTATGAATTTATATAGGTACATAATACAGTATAATAATATATTGTCATTTAACTAAGTCTAAAATTAGATATTATTGGTTCTATCCTTTTTTTAAACTTCAGAAGAGTACCGAAACATTTCATTTAGGTGTAATATATTGACCTCGACGTTCCTCTTTCACCAAAGACCATTCCTTTTTGTAAAACGATTCATTATTCTTATGATCCCTCACAACCTCCAAATTCTGCAGCCACTGGATCGTGTCGCCCGTAAGAACGTGTAAGTCATGAAGTTCTAATTAGAATGCGTTTACAACGATAACAAAACAATTCGAATGTGATGACACAGGTTGTGTAGGATCATTCTAAGTGGAGAATCTTTAAAATGTAAACATGTGTTCGCCTTCAAATTTTAATCAAATTACAAACTATTAAAAGTTAATTGAAAGTGCTGAAACTTATGACCTAGGTGCTCGATGCTAACTGAACCCTCTCTCTAAACGAACTATTATGACAGACGTACTATACGAAATGATATTGTTGTATGTACAGTACATATTGCACATTGTATATTTCTGTGATGTATTGCTATGCTATTGACTACTGAGTGAGTGAATACATATCGTCGGTGGATTTATGGAACCTCCTATGTGCATTTATTAAGATTTTACAGAAGATTAAAAAAATTGTTTTGCTGGATAACATTTTCTGTGTGTATAATTCGTCACGTTGAATTTGTCTTAGAAATCCTGTAGTACGTATACTAAATTTCTAGGCATGATTCGAAAGAATACACCGTTAATTTTTTAAGTAGATGTGAGTTGATGTGATGAGTAGGTAGATGTGAGTAGAGATCAATTATCCAAGAAAAAGTAGTACGTAATAGATTATTTTTTTTTTCAATAACTTTTTTCCGAGGATTTCTCAGCATACTGAGGTGCGGCTCGACAAGACGAATAATTTGGTATCGATACCTCATTTTTGAAAAATAAAATGTCACATTGGAGGTTCTATCGATCTACCGACGGTATGTGAATAAGTGATTTGTGATTGAGGATTCCAAACATAAGTCTTCTCCATCTGATTTATACTCCATTCATGTGGACGTGGTGTTGTTACTAAATTAACACGTTGTTCTCCGCACCATATCGCTGTCCAAATAGAAGACCAATCACATCAATATCAAATTATTATTTTTTTTATTTTTATTATTATGTTTTGGGAAGCATCAAGTACTATCGTAAAAATTAATTATTTTCAAATTTAGAAGACAATCCAAATACATCCATTTGCTACTAGATATAGGCTTCTTCATGAGCACGTCTGGATGAATTGAGCTGTTTAGTGCAACAAAAGTCTTACCCACTATCTCGAAATTTTTGGTTCTATCGTTCTTTGAACATTTCATACCTTAACCAAATTCGGTACTATAACATAGTAATTAGGTGACATATATTTTTTACATGGAAAATCATTTCTTCAAATTAAAAGAAATTTATAGAGTTGCATGATTATAAGAATAAGTTTCATGAAGATAGGTATATATTGTTTATCTCTTTTTTCTTGTCACAACTTAGTATTTCATCGATTGAAATAGAATGATGTTGTGCAATAAGAATAAAATTTCTGCCGTCCACCTTCCACTATCATCGATGAAAGTGATTTTGCATTATTTGTTTTAGTTGAATATTTTGTATCATCATATCATGGAAAAATAAATGGAATAACCCGATCTCACAAACAATTTTTTTTTTTTTTTATGGCGGCTCATCCCGTTGGATTTATGGCCATATTTTCATCTTTCATATAAAAAACATCATATCGAGGGGTGAAAGGCTATTTGTTTTAAGCGACATTTTGTGAACTTTACAGGAGAGCAATTTAAAGTTATTTTTTTTAGAAAAAAAAATATTATAAAAAAACGATTAGTCCTATTTAAAAACGTTCTAAGAACAGCATGTTTAAAAAAAATCAACACATATTTTGGCATAATTTTCAGTAATAATACCTTCAAAACATCCAAATTATGTGTCGCTTAATACAATTTGGCTTTTATCCGGAGTCAGGAAAAATGATTCAACCACCAACGGCATAAAACATTTATGAAGGGAAAAACGTTTTAAGCGACATCGCTGTAATTAATTAGTGGAAGGAATAACGATTTATCTGACATTGACCAAAGATAATTGAAATAGGCTATTTGTTTTAACTACAAGCTGAAAGATAAACGGAAACAGGAACAGTGACTTAAGCAACAATAACATTCTTAATTAATTGTTTTACATCCTCCTCCTGAAAGGATTTTATAAAACTAGGTAGTTGATACAAAATAATTTTTGTCGTAATGCTAAGTGAATCTTGGATTTAAAAGAAAACATAAAAACATTAATTATGATATTTTTTATTAAACAAGTAAAAGAATTGTTGTCAATAATATTTATTGTTACAATGAGAAATCTGGAAAAATATTATAATAGCTAATAAAACAATGCACTGGTATAATTATTAAAACAAACATAATCTTATCGAAAAAACAAAAACCAAAAAATAGATAAATAGAGATGAAATTATTAAAATTATTATTTGTCTCAAATAACATGTTTTCAAAAATAAAAATGAGACGAAAAAGTTGAAACGACCATCATTATCAATATTACGAAATAGAAAATTGGTTGAACAGTCAAAAGTTGGTGCAAACGGTTGCAGCGAAAACGGTTCATGCGACATGCACTACTTTTTTAAATATCGGCTAAATGTATGAAGCGACAATGCAGAGAAAGAGCAGAAGAGGGCAAAACGGTTTAAGGTACTTTTTATGACAATTTGCACACACGGAAAAAAGCTTTAACTACCATCTATCTGCAAATTGGAAGAAAGAAAAATAGCTTATGCTCCAATAGTCTGTATTAATCAGTATTAATGAATGGTTTAAGTGAAGTGTTTAAATCAAGTGACAAATTTGATGTCAGATCATACATCACGTTTGAGAAATGAGACCTATTTTTTTTTGTTCAAGCGCCAAAAAAGTACTCCGATTGACTCGAAACCTAGACCAATCGACGCAGAAAAATTTGCCGATTCCGACCATATATATAACTCATTTTCGGCAAAAGTGTCGCTTAAAACAAATAGCCTTTCACCCCTCGATATATATATTTTAGGCGAAGAGAGAGAGAAAAAAAAGGAAAACAAGAAAAAGCGAACAAACAAATTATGGGTTGAGAGATTTTGCTTTAAATTTTCGAAAAATGTGTTAAGAGAGAGGTATGGCTTTTTTTAGATTTGACCCATTTACAGTTATCTGTGGTCCATGAGATTTTGCAGGTAGATAAAGAATTGGATTTTACACTTTTGTATGTTTAACTCATTTTTGAAAAAAAAAGGTGCGCTGAGAGGTTTCGCAAGTTAAACATCGATTTGTCATTTGAAATTCTAGTTACTGGCAATAAACAAATTTTTGAATAATTGTTTGTAAAATCGGAAATCCATACTGCTTTGCAATTAGTCTAAAATCAAATGTTTACACAAAATATTACTGTAACTTGTATTTTGTTTGTACCACAAGTTAAGTAACACTAGATATAAAAGCAACATAAAGTATCAGAACGATCAACACAATGGTAATAAAGACTACAAGACACAACTCCGACATCCTCTTTATTCAAATAATTACCATAAGCTCTTGTACATAGTTACATAGATACACCATGTACCAATTCACTACTGTACTTACTACAGTAGATGTCCTGAATGCAATCAAAGTATACACACATATTACCTATGTACCAGTGGCGGGACTAGACTTTTTGTATTGGGCATGCTGTTTGTGTATAGTAGCCTCTTTTACAATATACCGTTTTACCAACGTATACCAACATTTGAAAAAGATAAATATCACGCGGTTTGTGTAGGTAGAATTTATTATAATATATTAGAAAACAATTATTGTTGGCCAAAAACTTAACTATTTTTCTGTCCACAATAATCCAGATAGTCTGGATGACCTCTTTTACAATAAACCATTTTAATGACAACATTTGAACAAAAGAAATATGTGGAAACACTCTAAGTGGGGAGGCTACCCTATACCAACTCGGAACTCCCAAAATAAAGCGATAAAGGGCGATAGTCCCCAGTCTTAGTGAAGAAACAAAAACTCAAATATGAAATATATTTATTAAATATAATCGATATTAAACATTTTCAGCAACAAATAACTCAAAAATCTTAAGTGATAAAGCTATTCTAAATATAATTTAATTCTTTTCTTAAGGCAAGGAACCCGACATCGAGCTAAGTATTGTACTTAATACCTTACCTATCTTGAAACGAGTAAATTTAAAAAAAAATAACAAAACAGGGAATGATATTTTTTTACAGTGCAAAACAAAGATATTCTTTAAATTTACATAACACACATTTACACCCACTCAAGTGTGTCATTTTGAACTTATAATTACGAATATGCGAAAACACATCAAAATTTAGAAGTAGGTATGTGGATTAAAGAATAATTAATATCTAGAGACTGTTACAGTATTTATATGAAATAAAGCGGAATGTTATCATAATTATAATCATAAAATTATATACCGAACAAACCTATAGTAAATATTGAGTCATAATGTTTATTGAAAAATAATATTAAAGTTAAAGACGAACTTAAGTTTCGGGGAAATCGAATCGAAATTGAACTCTTTTATCATATCGCATTAACATGAAGTGGTATCTCAATAAACACACTTCATTTAACCGGTATTGGATTAATTTACGCAAAACACAACTTCAATTCATTAAAGATAATTATTAAAAATGACTCGACCGAAGCCAATAATACACATAATATTATTGTCTTTTGCACTAACACATACAAACCTTCCCTAGATGCATTGAATCTGGCGTGCACATGTATTGTACCACTACACTTGCATATACACTAGTATTAAGCACTTGTATTAAGTACGTTGATAATATTTGTGCACAACACAAATACTTTTAACGTACTTTCCCTACGTGTGACAGATAACATAAAAGCTACATATGATGCAAAGAGGTGGAAATAGGACAGGACTATTGTCTGGAGTCATACGAATTTATCCGTATTGTAAACATTGAAGTGAAGTTTGCAAAAGGTTTGCTAACGTGTAGCGCGAGATTTGAATCAAGGTTTACCGTTTATAGGTACATTTAGAGGTCACTATGTTAGCCATTGACCTGAAGTTTGCAATAGATTAGCTAACGTTTAGCGGAAGATTCAAACCAATTTAAACTTCGTCGTTTTTTTAGATACTTTCTCTCGTAAATTATAGATTTATTCCCTAGGCATGCGTTGCTTTTTTGCATGTATGGAAGGCACGCCACTGCTATGTACTAATCAGTAATGCTGTTACTGAGATTCAGAGGGAATTATATTATATTAGGCAATAATTGTAACAGGAACAGAAAAATAACAGTAGCAATTGAGGCTTAAAATAACAATGTTTAATTAGTTTGCCTCCAAATAGCAATGAAATAATTTACATATTGTATAACTACTAAGTACTCGTATGCTCGTATGTAACTATTGATTTTTTTTAAATTTCACATCACACTTCGTCGTAAAGTATCTATATCTATTTTTATACGCACTAACTAAAAGTCTTGTGAAAATAGATACATACATAATTATATACCATCACCCCGTTTCCCTCGCGGTTTAGGCGGAAAGGATCGGACACCTTTTTCTGCTGTCTTCTTTGCACATTCTATTCGTATATAAACACAAACAATCTCATTTCTGTGTCTCTCATCTCATTGTGAAAATATCTCATGAAAAATTAGATATAGGTACAAATAAAACAATCTACTTATAATGGATGTCAAAATGTCTAAAAGTTTCAGTATGTAAAATATATATATCCGGGTTGGCTGGAAGAAATCGCATATGCGAGAAGCCCGCCTTTTGGTAATTTCTAGCAAAAAAAAAACTTGTGCACTGTATATATTGATGCCAATAAAGTTTTATTTATTTATATGACATGGAGCGGTTAAAGAACTTTGTAAAAATGTATTGAAGATCAACGTTATTTAAAATGTGCCCTATGCTCACCGGAAATACATGAACTTTTCAACGGTAAAATAATTATTCAAATTGGTATTAGGTAACAAACAGTAAATTAGTTACAACCTAATCAATGAATGGACTTGGAACTTCTAACTAATATCGCGGCTTCAGATATCTACAGACACTCCACATCCGCTGTTTCCCTTTTTGAACTAAACTTATAAATAAAATAAACTAACTGTTAAACTTTAATATCCGGTTTCATAAAAGAAAATGTTTCTCTATCTTCAAAGTGAAATTTTAGGTTTCATAAGCTACCTTAAATACTTTAACTCAGTTAAATTTCGAAACATCAGATGTCATTTAACATACAATACTTACAATAACGCGTGACAATGGTCGTTTATTTAAATTATCGAACTGCTTCTAAAATATATTTTTAAATCTGACGGATAAATTGTGTTTTACAACAATTTATTAGACCTTCAGTTGTTGGTACTTTAAAATTCGAACAGGAAGGTATAAAACAATTTATTTTTTTTCATAATTGTTATGTCATCATTTTGATAGAATATATTTATACTTCTTACATAACTTTAATAGTTAACGGAAATTTTTCATAACATTAATCGATCATAAATAATTATTATAATATAAGGAACAGATTACGATATCAGTGAATGCTACTTATACCAATCACAATTATTTATGTTTCGTCCTGTCACATAAGAATATTTTATTTTCAACACAAGACTATTAATAATACGCATGTACAAATATATTTATATCCAATATAAAATACTTTTTATGTTATTATTTATTTATTTACATACATACAAATGATAGTACAATATAAATAATACAACATTGTTCTTTATAAGATTTATTACCTTCCATCCTAGATATTCTATTGTCTTATAAATATTCATCCCTATCCCTCTACGTGTACTAAACTCGCCAGCATTGTCCAGCAGTACTGACTTTATGAGGTCTTCGGTCCTATATTTCAGATATAACTACATGGTGTCCCAATTTCATAAGCTACTCGTACAATTCCTTTTTTTTCACTTTTCAAACTAATACAGGTAGGTATGTACCTACCTAATTTGTTAAAATTTGTTAAATAAGAATTTCTCAAGAAATTAGATAGGTAAATACTTTTCTTACTGAAAATGGAATAAGTCTGTTTATATAACTAGATACGTTTTAAAAGAAAATTCTGATTATCTGTTCCGCATTATGTTCTCCGAGTCGAAAACTTAATAAAGTGTTATGGATGAATGTTGAACAATTTCTTTTAATTTTAACACAATCACGCCGTATCATATTAAAAAAATTAATTTTATTTGTAAAAATTAATTTTTTATAAAAAATTAATAAACATTATTTTTTTTGCGAAACGTACTCGTGGTTCATTTTTCTTTATATTTATTTTCCATGACACAGTAATACACAATTAATTAATAAAACATATAAAACAACAACAACAACAAAAAACAGTCAATATCCAACCGACAAACAATAAAATGGACAAATTGTCATCATAAATATTATTAGTCAACATTGAATGAAAATATTTTGGTTAATACTGTAAATATTTAACTAATGATGTTTATTTTGTAAATTCCGTGTTTATATATGGAAGAAAACACAATTGGTTTTAGTTTTACTTTAATTATATAGTGACTTATAAATCGAAACCTGGTTACTATATAATTAATTATTCTATTCTATTCTTCTCAAGGCCATCCACTCGTTTGCGAGTGATTTAGGCCAACATGGAACATCGAGTTTTTAACAATGATATATGTATTAAAAAAAAAAAAAACAATAATGAGGTGATTCACTGCAAAATGAACCTTAATATAAAGACGGGGTAGTAAATAATAATGACAATACTTCATTCGATGCATCGCATATAATTAATTACAAATTCGGTAACACTAAAAATAATTATGTCTTCTTTCACACAACTGTAAGAAAACACCCTATAAAATGATTTGGTTATGTAATATATTATGTACCTAATTCAACAACAAATAATAATACGTATTTATGATAATATATTGTGTGTATTCAAATGTTAATATTGTTATTGTCAGCGTTCATCTTCCGAGATATAAATAACATAAATAAAGCTATCTATCTATTCACTATTGTAGTGAAATATCTATAAACACCTACCTACATTGCAGTATGTGTCTGAAATCATAATCGATTGACTACATAGATAATAATATATAAATTATTATCTTGATATCTATACCAAGAAATCAACTGTTCAACTCAATCATAAAAATCTCACAAAATATTTGTTTATTTATTTAATTATTCCTATTGCACATCACCATTATATAATAGTGTTAACAAAACAATACAAAATTTAAAATACCAAATAAAACAATACAAAATTTTAAATTTACGATAATATGTAGTGGCGAGATTATCACTATGAAATGATTTCTTCTATAAATATATTAGAGGGATGATCGACGTTTTACGTATTTTGAGAGATTCTCTAATCTTGTTGAAGAAAATCGATCAAATACAGTATTTGATTGTCTACTAAAATGGCAACGTTCAATTCCCATGTCTAACAATATCGAAAAATTATGAAAATTAGTTCTTATATTTTTACTTGCTAATTTACTCTGTAACAAAGATCACTTTTATACAAATATATCACTATCATTCCATATTCATATCGGTTAGCTAGAAGATATTGCCTCCTTGCAATTAGCTCGCCAATTGTTCATATTTTTTTTATTATTATTATTTTTATATATAAATAATAGTGAGAACACCACATTAACGAAGTGCTTAATTTGACAAAGCACTCCTCGCGACAAGGTAGGGTTACAGGTTCTAGTCCTGTCGTCCGGGCACTACCGAATAAGGTGACGTTGTCTTTTGTAAGCCTTAATTATAAAAACACTCTATCGAAAAATAACGAAACGACAAAATAAAGAAATATGCATACCTACTACACCAAGATGTTTAAAGTTGAGAAATGATAAAAAAATCGTAAGCCTATATTACACAGACACCTCGCAATCCTGTAGGAGCTTGATGTCCCGAAATTTCTTCGCAAAATCTGCTTTCACATTAGCAAACAATCTATCTATCTATACCATCACGGTATCTCGCATAAATAGGGGTAACCAGTAGACTAAGTGTATGTAATTACCTTAAACTGTCCTGTCCCAAAATACATTTGTCAACCAAATATAATAAATAACCATGTTTTAATATAATGATTCTAAGCAATTAAAGTTCCAAACAATTAGCTTAGTTGTGAATTACTCCTAATTATTGCATTCCTCATTGTCATATTCAATAATGATCTTATTCTAAAAGATTTCATCTTTAAGAAGAGTTCTTTATTTTTTCGTCAGAGCGTAAGTAAGGTCGAAGTGGTGACCATTATTATTATATTCCATAAATTATATTTTCCCTGTGAAGATGGTGAAGGATGGTGATTTATAATATATTTATATGATGCGTAACATTTTACAGAGATGGATTTCAACAAATATCACTATTTTTTTTTTCATTTATTACAATATTTTATCCTGCTGCTACTACTATACCATCGAAGCATATCCCACACGTGGGATCGACAGTAGAACAGCCGCATGTAATGTAATTGTAAGCTGTCAACAAAAAACTTAGTCACTCGGGGTGGGTGGCACTCCTACCTTGACTTGATAAATTTTAATACATATTTACATTTCCAACATTATCAAAGAAGTCATTTATTTAACGTGCTGTGAAACTACATCGCTTATTTCAACATTTACCTATGTCAAATCTCACTGAAACCTATTTTTACAAGATTCTAAGGACTGCTGTTGAAAATACAAAGTAAATTTAAATATTTTTAAGTAGGTAGGTAATTAATTCGTCGGTAGCCTGGAGGTAGAGTCTCGGCCTCATAAACAAGGGGTCCGTAGTTCGTTCCCAGGTGCCGGCAAACTCCCCTTTCACGACATAAGCTTTTAGCTTAGTGTGAAAGGTGTATAAGGTTGTATTTGAGTTTATAACAAAACTCAGATATATCTTTAAAAAAAAAATTAACAGATTTGATGAAACCCACAGAATTCAGGTGGTGTTTATAATTAAAAAATATCTTCGTCAATGATGTAACTCTCTAAAAACTTTTATGTTTAAAAACATACCTATCTGCCAACTGCATAGTTATTAATTTGATCATTATATGGAATGTCTCGGGGGCCCTGGATTCATCTGTTGTTTCATATGGAAATTCGCTTTCCTACTTTGACATGGTAAACGCTTCTATTGGGGATTAGATTTGTGAACTTTGGTGGATTTGTGTATTTTTACATTTCTAACATTTTTACATTTATTTACTTTTTTATAATTTTTTACATTTTTATGTGTTTTAGCATTATAAGATTTCCTGTATCTTTTTATTTAACGAACTACCTCAAATTTATTTTTATTAGTTTGGTAAGAAAGGGATCTTAATTGGTTTGCTCATTGTTGTTTTTTAATGTTTGTACTTATTGCTTCAACTGTTTGATCCATATAGAATAAATAAAATAATAATATAAAATATTTTTGCCCTTAATCGATTATTTAATATAAGTTATAAAAAACTTCCATTGGCTACCCCACTTGTGGAACATGTCGTGATATTATGGTAGTAGATAGATGAAATTAAAAAAACAATAATTTATTATTTTTTTATCAGATGTTTGAAATTCGACTCTGTTACATTCATATTTCATATCGCTAGGTTTGCGATCTCAAAGGTTCATTAATTTCCTAAATCAGTCTGGATAGCGTCTGTTCCTACACATTCCTATACCTAAATACAATACACAATTAATACATATGTATATATATATTGCTGTACAAGATAAATGTACAGCAATATATATTATGTATTACGTTCCTGGAATTTCGTCTCAGGCGGTATGAAAAAACCTCAAGCGGAACTATGTTAGGTTTATTTTTAATTTTCGTGTTTTTTTTTCTATGTATTGAGAATCAAAAATATGTTTTTTAGTCTGGGACCATTTAGCAAGTTCCTGTAGGCTATGAGCTGAAATATTGTATGAAGATGTTATAAATTATGACGAACACATATTATACCAAAGAGTTAATAATGATAGTTGGTCTTTGAAAAATACCTACTAAATGTTTTCTGAGTAAACCCTTTAAACTTAAATAAAGAAAAAAATTCTGTACCTGAGAGCCATTAGGACTTAAGTGCATTTTTGACAAAAATGCCAAAGTTACGAAAAAGCGAAAATAACACATTAGTCGTGAGTCTTAAGTACAGAAATGCTAAGTGTCTATACTATAGGGTCTATGTAATAAGCTGTATATATTATTTACATCTTATTACTAGTAAAATGTTGAGATTTTTTCGATTAAAAAATTGAATTTGAAAATGGTATTTTAGTACTTGGTACTTTAGACTAAATGGCTCTCAGGTACAGAATTGTATTACTGAATAACATTGGTATACAGTGAGGTAACAGGCGGACTTATTGTAATGCAATTTCTTTCAGTTTAACACCTCATTTCTCGCTTAGTTTTGAATTTGTGTGGGCTTATGTGACCAATCAAAAATAGTTATTATGATTTTTCTATGAAAAATATTTGTCTAATTTAACATCTTCAATCAAGTATTCATGTATGCCACCCATTCCGAGAATATTTATTTTTATATCACACGAATTATATAAACTATACCTGAGAGCCATTTAGTCTTAAGTACTAAAATGCCATTTTCAAATTCAAATTTTAATCGAAAAAATCTCAAAATTTTACTAGTCATAAGCTGTATATAGTGTGTACCATAGTGATGCGCACTTCATAAGTCTCACGACTCCTGTGCTTTTTCCGCTTGTTTAGTAAATTTGGCATTTTTGTCAAAAATGCACTTGAGTCCTAATGGCTCTCAAGTACCTACAGAATAGTTTGCCAGTCGGAGTTAGCTCATCTTGCGTCTTAATATTTATGACAATATCAATTCTATTATTATGATACACTTATTCTTCACATTGAGATACCAATGTATGTAGGTATATTGTTGGCTGGAAGAAATCGCATAATTATGCGATAAGCCCGCCTTTTGGTATTCATGTAACCATATAACACCAGTGATTTGTAACATATCTCTGTATAACACGCTCATTATACTATATCGATGACAATAAAATTATTTATTTATTACGTTACAAAGTCTATATTTCATTAAAGAATTGATTTTATATTCAATTATCTACATTAACAGTCAATAACGTTTTGCATTTACATATAAATTATAAAGTAAAATAAATCCAAATTAATAGTAAATATGGGTATAAGACAAAGACACTTATTATCCTATTTGATATAAATAATACCTACATTAATTATTATGTTCTTTTCACATAAATTTCAATTCAACGATTGCTCGCCAAATGATGTAGGTATTTGCTTATTGTTTATTTTTTGTTTGGTTGCTTTAAAATTACTTCCACATATTCATAATGTATTCGGCATCGCTGACGACAATGCAATATTTATTATATTGTTGATAGGGTGAAATCGCATGTCGCAAACATTTTTAATACTTTTTTACATTAAAATAAAATAATGTAATTTATATGTGTGTAAATATAAATCATGAAACTAACATAATATATATATTTATTTATTTTCATTCAAAAATTATTAATTAACAGTCAACGAGTATAACAACCATCAATAATTCATTCATTATGGACCATAAAAGTTCTCCTTTATTACCACATTATAAAAATTCTAAATAAATTACACAAAACGAACATAAATGAGATCAATAAAAATAACAATCATAGAGGTAAGATTTTTTTAAGTACTAGTTAGATCTAGATGTTATATAATAGAAATAAGACTTTTTGCCTCTGTTGATCTCGTCCGACTTGTTGGTGGATGTTTTTTTTCCGAGCGTAGGGGTCTACTTACAGGTGTTTTAAGAACAGATTAATAACTCAGAAAGGGACTGAGGTAGAATATTATTTAGAACCTTGTAGACCATAAATTTGTATTGGATCCTTTCACCCACTCTTTACCAATGCAACTTTTCTTGAATTTGAGAGTAAATTTGGTATAGAAAAAGAGATATTGTGTGGTAGTTACTTAGATATGAGATATTTGTTCGAAGTGAATCGTTTCAATTCCTGAAAAAAAAATGTAAAAAGAATTGTATTCTTAAAACATGCGTAACGAATAAATATTAGGTTAGTTGTATTTAATTTGATTGCATTTTTCCATGAAATTGTATGCATTATGACCAATGTACAGTAAAGAATAAATAAATAAATAAATCTAAAAAATTAAAATGTATACCATGATTTATTTAATTACTAGTAGCAGGAAACCTTTTATAATATACAATATTACCAGTTTAATTCTTGATCAAAGATTAATATGTTTCGTATCCTTTAGTACATAGATAGACACAATAATACTCAAAAAATGCTACCTAAAAATGTAATACCTTAAGCGCCCAATCCGGTTACAATTACCTGTACACGTTATCACCTAAACAAGGAATCATTGATATAATCGAATTTTGTAGTTTTGTACATTATGACTTAAATGGTTATGTTAACTGTTATTAAAAATTATATTACATACGACAATAAACTACTGTGTACGTTTGTAATGACAAATAATATAATATTATGGTTGACAACTTCCATTTTTAATTAAATTAAAATTCTACTCAGCAACTATTTCTCATGCTAATCACACATTGTCCAATACAAACATAGTATCAATACTCAATACCTAACCCACAGAAAGGAGGTTCATAATATAATATTATGTCCATCAACCATAGACAATTTGTTATTATTAATATGTATAGCTATAATAATAATCAATAGCAGTAGCGGTTATAATAATCATTATTATGCCATTCATTCGCGAACGCGCTCCGCGTGCACATCACTATTATTGCACATATTATAGATATCACAATATCTATGGTATATTCATATTGTTTATTATTTTGATCAGTATTTATTCTTCTGTGTTATATCTGAAATGGTGCTTCAGCCAGAGACGTGTCTTCGGACGTCCGGTGTTGCGTGCTGCTACCAATAATATTATGGGATACGTGGCGCCACCAGCGGTCACCCAACGAAACATAATATTTCAATCCGAATTCGAAATTCTTTGCATCTTAATCCGTTTCTCCCGACAGTTGTTGATAATCAATATGAATTATTATCTATTTCACATGCAATTTATTGTAAACAAATAATATTATAATTTGAGTGTTGATTTTCTATAAATATAAATATTAAAGTACAAACGTGTATTGTTTCTCTTATCAGTTTATAATTTATTTCGTTTGTTTATGTGTCCTCATTGCAAATTCATTATATGTATCATAAATAAATAAAATATTTCTTATATACATTATTATAGATCGTTCAAGTTTTGTGTTTACTGAATGTGTGTTTTTGTTTGCGCTGATGAACAATAGGTACAGCATAGTAATTACAGCATAAAAATTGACTGTTATAAAATCCATTATTTGGCTTATTGTGATTTTTGATTGAAACATGTGCCCGTCTGAAAAAAACACAGGTAAGTAAATATTATTATTATCTACTTCTTTAGTGTTTTCTTTATACATATTATATATTTAAATTGCAGATAATCATGATATTTCAATTATTTTTTTTAGATTTTCGAAGAGGTAAACACAATGAATATGCATTTTGACTTACATTATAAAATAATATAAATAAAAAATACTGTCAACTTTCACTTGATTGATATATTAAAGTTAGAAACTTTTCAAACATACGTCCAATTTCAGTAATAATTACATTAATTACTTATCACTTATGAATATTGTGTTATTTCACATAAAATGATAAGTATTATTTATTAATTAACCATAACCTTAGAGAAAAAGTTCTACAACCATACCCTCAAACAAAGTCTAGTTTTTTTTTTAAATTAACCATTGTTAGAGATTTCATATATAAATTTAACGCATGAAACCCATTATTTTCATTTGTTAAATTAGTTAATGCTTTCCAACAGTTAGTTTTGCCTTAAACAAATTCTTGTAAATGACAATTTGCATGTTTTTCACGTTCAGCTTGCCCGCTGGGTGCCCCACTTGTATATGTACAATAATAGTAGGTATCTACTTAAATGGAGTGTCTGAATGTTTGTACAAATCCTGAATGTTTTATTTTTTTTAGTTAGCTGCATGTTTATTAATGCAGCTATTCTGCTGGCTACCTCACTTGTGAGATGTGCCGTGATGATATAGCAGTAATAGTAGCAGTAGTATGTATTTTTTTTAAATTTATTTATACATAATATAATGAAAACAATTTACATTACTTGTACAAATAATTTCTTAAATATTAATATTATTTTTTTTTTCAACCTCGAAAAGAGTGTGACTCGTGCTTCGAGGGGAGTTGCATTATTTCTAATTTTATACAACATAATGATTTTTCTTATATTTCTGTTACTTATATTCTAATTTACATTATAGAAGGTATATCTATTTTTTCTGGCACATTTGTTACATATCTTATATCTGGTTATATTACATTTTATCTTATATGTAACATAATAAATATTATAATTACTAAACAGTTTCACTTACATTCTAACTTGTGATATATATACCAATCTTATATTTTTTTCGCATTATATAAGTAAGTGCATACAGTTGTAGGTACATATTTCATAATCCTTATTATTAATACTAATTAATTGTGTACCTAAATTTAATTTACAACTTGATGACATATTTACATACATTCTGTTATTCTCTTACTGCGGTAACAGTAGACATCTTCATATTTTTGTATTTCTGGATTTACCTACCTATGTAATCACGCATTATGTATTAATTAAAATAATATGTTTGTAAGTCTTTATTTGTAAGCAAGTAGGTATAATATTAGTTCGGTGGAGTACCTACTCAGCAAAGATTTTTTTTTTTTGTTTTGGGTATAGTCTTTATTCAAATTTGTAACATTTTTAAAAATAAATTAATTCAGTCTCATTAAACCATGTTTTGGTTTGTCAATGGGTTCGGACAATACTAAGATTTTTTTATAACTATAGGCTAGTTTTTTGATACATGATGCTTACAAACTTCAACAATATAAATACAATAAGTTTTATATATAAAAGTAATATACAATAAGTTTAAATATAAGCTCGACCACTTTTTTTATCAAGTTATTGAGTCTCCAGTATAAGGAGATTTTTTTTGTAAAATATCACAAATAAAACATTAAACATTATTAATTCAGCTAATAGAAGTACCGCAAAAAAAAAATTGTTCGGAGATGGCGGATCATTGCATTAGTCATAATCACAATTTTGATGTGAATAGTGTAAGGGTCCTACATTCAGAAAACCGGTATAGAAAATTAATTGCTTTGGAAACATTGGAAATACACAGAAATATTAAAAATATAGTAAATATTCAAATACCCCATTCATCACCATTGTTGAAACCAATTGTTCATCCACCATTGTCTTAACTACTCTTACTTCCTTACCCCTTCTTTTCTGTTTTTAGGTACCTACATATAAAAAATGTTGTTGTTGCATGTGACTTTGAGAAAAAAAATTCTTGTAATTAGTTCTCTTGAAAATGTCAAGCTAACTTGACGAAAGCGCTTGAGTAATAATAAATTAATAGTGAAAAGTAAAACAGTGTTTTATTAATATCAAATATGTTTAAAATGTCTTTTCACAATGTGAACACACAAACTCTAGATCATTTGAGAAGTACCGCACTTCAAAATAATTAATTAATGCACGGAGAGTACAACTTGCATGTGCATTACTTACAACCAGTGTTCTGGCTGTCACTCTTGTGGAATATGCAGTCATAGCATAGATATAACATAGTTATATATTTGTCGATATTAATTTAGTCACATATGGGTACCTACTCATAAATATATTTCTACGTCTTTCTATAAGTATAGATCCACTCACTGTTGGGGTCAGGTTGGAACTTTCTTCAAGTGTTATTCGTGTTGTTGATATCCATCCCCGGCCATTGTCTTGACTCAGAACTAAGAAATCTGAAGTGCTGTGGGCAACGTGTCCGTCCATTATCTCATTGTTGTTCCATTCTTCTCAGTACAATACATAAAAAAACATGTACCTCCATTTTGCATTATACAGAACCAGACCATGTGCTAAGCAATGCAGTTATGTCAGTTCCATAATATACATGTGTTTGTATATAATGTAATATTATTATTGTATGCAATCCACATAGCTCATTGTTCGTAACATGGTGCATTCATCCCTTGCATATCTTTTTCATGATGTTGGGTCTACACGTTCGACCGAATTCGACGTGGACAAATCATTGGAGTGAGAAAGATTGTAGAGAGTGAAATAGATGATGTTAAACGTACAATAGATATGTACACCTACGTTAGTGAAGGTATTAAGAATATTATTCAACAGATCGTACAACCATCAGATCGTTCTAAATCCCTAGGATACAAGAAAGGTGTTCCAGATGCTTGCAAATCGGCTTAAGCTGGTTTATTTGCATTATAGCGATGATATATGTTCACAAATACGCCCGGTACAGGCAGCGATACATGCAGAATACAACCACACCAACGTCAGTGTATATCTTCGTGTATAGTTAGCGATTGTGTAGCGGGGCTTTAAAGTTCATTCTTATCTTTTTTATGTAATAAACTTTATGATTTCACTTGTTTACCACCAGGGCTGATTTCAGAAATGCAATGTGAAAAAAAAAAATTCGATGTAAATTATGTAGAATGATTTTCAATTATTGATCAAATGTGGAATTAATAAAAATCTCTTTTTTGCTTGCCTAATTAAAATTGAACTGCCAAAAATCAAAATGATGATAATGGATAATTTTTCGGCGCAGTTTTAGTGGAGTATCCATCTCAAGGGCAAAGGAAGCTTTGTTGGAAAAGGAATGTCTAAGTTTAATACACATTAATATGGAAGTTACCTCTTAACGTTGAATCTATCATTACATTTTAATATAACATTTTTTTAAATATTACATTTATAATAAAACATAATACACTTTGAACTAGACAATATCTCGCATTTTGAAGTCGGAATATAGTGGCAGAGGTGTTCAAGCCAATAATTTTCCACATGAATACCACCTGAGAGTACTGACTCTACCATCTGATTAGAGGTCATTTTAAGTGTATCAATTTCTCAAAATTTACTACAGTATCGTTGCAGTAATGAGATTTTGTTTTCATTCGATTAATGATAAATAAAAAATAATGCATGCCTCGGCAATTATCGTACGAGCTCTCTACAGTTGTGCCGCCCCTGTATGGGTATGGTTCGGTATAAGAAAAAGGAACTAAACAGATTGTGTGCACGTGTTTATTCAGCGCCAGTGGTGATTTCACATTGAACAGTAAGACTACACTAACTAGGAATACTGTATTACAATAATCTATTTTTTATAACATTCCCACGAATCAATTACCAACAATGATAAGTATGGCATGAAAAACGTGATGAATTTGAACTCCTTTCAATCCTTATTCATCCGCTGACAGGTATAATAAAATTATGATATTTTAATAATACAGTAATCCATTTATATTTGGCGTCGTGTAATGACTGAATGAATGAATGTTTTATGGAGCACTCTTTTCCGCAAGTTTTCGAGTGTTCTACAAAAGGCAGGTATTCGAAACAATAAAGACATTTTTCATCTTAAATTCAGGAATAAGGTTTGCCACCCATCCCGAATGTCTTAATTTATTGTTGGCATGTAGAGGACAGTTTTCAGGTTTTTTGTAAGCCACAGTTCCTAATCTCTTTTATAAATATAGAATCTTTCTCTTCCGGCTTTTATGTTTAAACTTAATTAAATTTAGTTTAATTTTTAATTTTTACTTTATTCATATATAATTATAGAGATTTAGAATAGTAATACCTACATAGCATACCAAATCAATATGTCATGTATGCATAGAAACCTACTTAATGTAGTATACCAAACAAATATACCAAACCAAAGTTAAGCTTTGACTATAATTTCACAATACGAGAAGGTATATCTATTAATATAAAATCATTTACCGACTAGTATTAAAATTTGATATCGTCATAAAAATTATAACTGCAGTTAGGCATTATGTAACGGCTTAAAAAAAGAAAGCAACATTCTTAATTTAAAATAATCACCATTCATAAGACGTATTCATCATCTTTCAACAAAGACATCAACTGATACATTGATGAATCAAAAATCTCTCATTGTTTTCAGTTGATGAATGAAAGACTATCACGCCTCATTAGTCAATGAGCGGTCGCTGTTATTATTCTTGTAACTTTAGCAGGGTTGCACTGTACAAGTGTCAGAAAAACTCATAATCCACTAAATACAAATACTATGTACCTTGGTATGTGTTATATAGTTCCATGATGAGCAATGTTCTGTTCACACAATGCAAAATCCTACATATTTAATAATCTCCTTATAAGTTAGGTAGCTATTTAGTATGATGGGTACTTAATTATAACAAAGTTATTTCAAAAAGCGAATAATATGATTTTATCTTATCAGTGATATAAAAGACGAAGTATGTTTATTTGTACATTTGAAGTAAACACATGGTTGAATAATTTGTTAAGATTAGTTCTCAGGAATTTCGTTCTGTAAAATTAAGCAAGCATCACATTTAAATATAAGCGTTTTTTTAAATATTTTCTAAACTCATTGTAAATACAGAGGGTGATCAAATTAACTCAATGTAAAAATGTACATAATTATAGTACTACAAATTCATTTACTGGATATCCAATAGATATAGTTACTCAAAATACAGGATGTAGGTTAATAAATTAATTGATTGATTGATAATGACCTGATAAGTCGAAAGACGTCTCTCTCGGAATCAATAATATATAGTACAAAGAAACACTTGTCTCAAATTACATAATTAATAAATTAAATTTTGCCCTTTTGTAAGCCGTACAAATATAAGTCTTTGACAATTCACGCACAATATGAGTTTGGTTTCGGATTTTGTAAAATATATTTTGTTCGTATTAAAAACGTAAAACTTTACAATAATTAAATTGTTGAATACTTTTCCCCAATTACCTACCTATAATTTGACCCGTCAAAATAGGAAGTCATTTTCGTTTAGATGTTGCATTAGAATTTAGTGAGTTAAATTCTCAAAAATGTATGCAAATGTTTTTTTTATGCGTTACTAATTTCATTACACTATCAAGATATATTGTCAAAATTCAGTCAATCATGTTTTCAACACGTTCCATTCAGGGTATTTATCAAAGTAACGAAATACAATAATAATATTGTCATAAGAAGATAAAATACGAGAACATACATACATACAGACATCATACAGTAGAGTAGATAGATACAACACAGACACCAATGGGCAATGAGTAATCTCGTCTAATAACATAACACAACAGTACATCATGAACATCTTCTTCAGTCATTCAACCGCAGCCGGGCTGATAACTTACTCGGCTACTCTATTCAATCATTTTCCATATTTGAATTTTCAATTTAAATTTCGAACAATTAGTGTTTTTTTTTTCAAATTATATTCTAATTACAATTTGAAATATTGGAAGTGAATTTGAAGTGTTTCCAATATGTTTTGTTTCTTATAAACTTAACGTTGTTTTTGTTTGTGTGTCACTATGGTTACGAAAGGTATGTTTATTTATTTTGCATGTAAAGTATTAACATATTTTTGTAATTCTGTGTTTATGGGTAGCCTCGTATGTATTGGATATGCATCCTGTGTTTCAACCCGCCTGCTGGGGTCATCTTCAGGAATATCTAACTACGAGAAGAAGATGAAACTTATTTATACATTTTCAAAAAATATACTACAGTATTATCTACTATTATATCATCACGGCATATCCCACAAGTGGGGTACCCAGCATGTAACAAAGCAAATAGTCTTCTTTGTGCCAATAAAAAATTAATACACTCCGGATGGGTGACAAACCTCATCGCTGAATTTAAGATGCAAAATGTCCCATTTTTTCGTACACCCTTCTTTTACAGAACACTCGAATACTTAGGGAAAAGAGAGAGAGAACATTTATTTGCTTTTTCCAAAATCAACTCAGAAACGATGATAGATAACTTTATAAATAGTAGATTTAACTCTACTAGTGGGGTAACCAGCGTATGACTGGGTAGGTACTTGTATACAGTAATATAACGTTTTCTATGTGCCATCAAAAGAACAATATTCATATTGTGTAGAACCATGCCTTATTGTTAATAAATGTTATTAAATATTTAAGTAGGTATATTAAATTTAATTAATTAAATATTGAATAACTGTCATTTAAAATAACTTGAAATGTTTTGTATTTTTTGCACGATATTGGTTAATTAATGTAATGATTTAACCATGTTTGTATGTGCGTTTGTAAGTAACTAATTACATTTATTTGTAACAGTCAAAAGAGGTTATCTATTGTGTATAGTGAAAGATAATAATGGAAATACTATTTGACAAATACCTATTGTAACTATTTAAATCAATCTTAAATAATAATAGACTTCTAATTATTATTATATCATAATTATTTCGTTACTTACATATATATTCACAATATGAGAACATCTTATCTTTTATTCTACTATTTGATTTATGTACTAACGAAAGAGATGTCTTTCGTCTTATTAGGACATTATCAATCATTGATTAGATTGATAATGTCCTAATAAGACGAAAGACGTCTCTCTCGTCAAATAAATCAAATAGTAGAATAAAACATTTGTTTTATTTATTTCGCTATGGAATTCTACTACCTAAACACCTACACAGTGAATAAATCCTATTTATTTAAAAATTTATGTCTTTATTTTCTTAGCTTAAAAATGAAGTTTTAGGAAATATTTATATATTAACCCAGGGGTCGGCAACCTTTTAGCTGTGGTGTGCCAAGCCACTCTACCAATATGATTCAGGGTGCCGCCTTAATTCTAAATTATATAATGGGGTTCTAGAGGAGAAGAATTTTATACCAAATTTATCTTTAAAACATATTTATTAAAAAAATAACATAAAATTCTAACATAAATTAAAAAAATTTATTGCGAGCCACGTTATATAAATAATTATAATTAAACATTTTCTCTTATTTAAAAATCACTTCGTCTCGATATTTTCGCGATTTCCCTGATTACTTTGTAGAGTGCCATTCAGAACCTCTTCGCGTGCCAAGCCTGGCACGCGTGCCATAGGTTGCCGACGACTGTATTAACCTATATTAATTACATAAGTACATAAAAAGGTTGCCTCTTTTCTCATTAATTGATGTTACATAAAATATTTCTTATTTATTTATTTATTCATTCTTTCCTATACGTTGATCATAACACATAAAACTTTATGATAAATTGAAAATAACACAGTATATAGTTAACTTCCAAATGACTTTGCTCCATCGCCAGGCAATTAGAAAACACATTTTTATCAATCTTGAAATGGACTTCCAACAAGTTCCTTTGGTCAATAATATCGATATTTTATGCAATTTTACATAGAAATGGATTCAAATTAAATACAATCTATATACAGAGAGCGAGTTTATCACAAGTTACCCAACTAAACCAAAAAAATATACTAAATTATTTTTTTTACACCTATACATGCATATATAGGTGTAAAAAAGTACATTTGAACAATATGATAAACAAAAAAAAAGTGATTCAATAGAATATAAAAAAGGAAGGGAACAGTAGGTGAGTGATGGGTTTTAGGAGAGGCTTAGTTTGAGGAAACAATTTCTTTCTTGAAAATAACGTAAATTTCCTTGTAAATACGTGCTGAAAATTGTGATTGTAAACTAATTTAAAAACCAGGTACTGGACCACGAAGTTGTAACTTGGATATTTTGTGAGTTAGCTATCTCTGAAAACATTTTTTATTCCGGCTAGAAAACTTACTCTAAATCTTCTACATATAAGACAATCGTATTGATTATTATTTATAATTTAAAATTAACTATCGTGACCTAATTTAATTGTTATAAAGGAAATTCGATTTTATTATTATTATTATATCTATAAATAAAGTATATACATTAGAAAGAAGATTGACTCATAATGTACGTAGGTACCGTACCGGAAATAGTAAAAACACTGCGATAAGGAAAATGTTTGATTAAAGGCAAACTAAAAGACTATAATTAGTTGCCATTCTAATAAAACATTTTCATCGGAAATACCTTTCACTTTGCTATATAGAGAGCATTATTAATTTATTATATTTTTTTCGAACAATAGATATAACAAAAATTATTACTAAATTATCTACATATTTAGTTTCTAATAAAAACTCACTTATGATGGGTGTCTACTAGAGAGGCCTCTGAGTCAAATTAGTTATAGTTATACAGTGTTTTATTTTAATTCTGCTAAATTACGTATTTAACTTCTGTCGATTCACTTTTCAACATTCTCCTGGGAATCACGGGGGGAAACAAGCATTCTTCAATCAAGCTACCTCTTTTCGTGTCAATTTTATCTGCTAATATAATTAACAAAGAAACAATGTAACATGAAGAAGGGTCGTCCAGTTTTTTGGATACTTCGCAAATCCATACATGATTTCTATTTTCGCACTTATTCTGATTTCGCAGTATTGTGTATTGTAGATATATATATAATGAGTTACAATCCATTGGGTTGGTCTGCAACGAGTTTGGTTTTTCTTCTCCATTCGTCTCTATTCTCAGCCAGTCTTTTTAGCTCTACGTATGAGCCACAGTTCATGTCTCTCTTCAGTTGGTCCATATATGCGTCTCTTGGTCGGCCTCTGCCATTTGTCCCCTCGGTCTTACCCTCTGCGATGGCGATGAGTAGTCCTGGGTGCCTGATGTTGTGGCCAATCCAGTTAGCTCGTTGTTGGCTGATTCTCTTAAGGAGTTGCCTTTTTTCGCCTACCCTGGTTAATACTTCTTCATTTTCGACGTGCTCCGACCAATGGATCTTAAGCATGCGTCTGTAGCACCACATCTCAAAGGCCGCCAACCGTCCGCTTTCACTCTTGCTGATGGTCCATGTCTCACAACCATAAAGCAGAATGCTCCATACAAAGGCTTTGTATTGTAGATATCAAATTGAAATTCTTTGTACATTGAATTCTTGTATACAATAAATGTTTATGTTAATAGATAATTAACATAAAGCAGATACATTATTACATATTTATACTTCTATACTTCTAGAGGTGATGCTTTTGGTAGTGTTATTATGATCAGAAGTAAACAATGTGTTGCAATTAATAAATATGTATAGGTATATTTGAATATATAATAATATGCTGCAGTTGTATTAAATAAAAACATGTAAATAAAAGTGACTGCGTGTTATTGACATCAACCTAATGATGCAGATTTAGACGGTTCATAATAGAGAAAACTACAAAATGATGGGTTCGAACGAACTGATTGTAAGTATACCTACTTCTTCTATAATATTTAATTTATTTTGTATCAATAATTATTCACTTCAGAATGACAAAGCATCACTTTGTAACTTTTTTCAATCTCATTGTTATCAACGTCATGATATTAGGAAGATCGTAGGAATGGGCTTTTGTAATTTAGGAAAAGTGTGTCAGATATTAAAAAAATAGTATGTGAAAAACGTGCCTAAAATATAATCCAATCAAAACAATTTTCATTACCATGTTTCCGACATAACAAAACCACAAAAACTGAAAATTATTTGAGAGAAATTCATTCCTTGTTAACCGATTTTATTTATCAATATATCTTGTAAAAGTGAAAATGTTTACTTAGAATTATTATATTATTATCTACAATAAGATGATATTATTATGAACCGACCATTGATAATGTTACCATCTCAATCAATCTTGTGAATCTGGTAATTGTGTGCTCAATATAAATTTATATTTACACATACCTCGCGGTATCTTTATTGACTGATGGCAATGTGTCTAATATAACTTGATGTAGTGTGAATCATTTCCACATCATAACGCTATTTTCCCTACAAATTGTAAACACTGGAATAATGTAGGTGGTGAAAATATTAAACAGAACCTAACACATCAAATTGTTACGTAATTATAAGGTACATATTACAGATTATTAAAGTACATTTTAGTTATAAACAGACAAAATAAGAAATGATGATAGTTCAAATGGAATTCTTTCTTAACAAAAAAAATTACAAAAACTTTGTTTACATATTATCACATCTCTTGAAAGACTTGGTTGATTCAATGAAAATTTAGTCTACGACTCAGTGTTCATCGCCTGTAGCTATTTTTTCGAAATGTACGTTTTTTCAATTTTCTAAAATTGTGCTCTAAGTCTGCCATCCAATAATTTTGGCATATCGCATAATATTATCTGCTACCTGATTTATTGACAATGCCTTTATTACACAATTGCTAAATTGGATCTTTTTACGTCATTAAAAATTAAGCCTTTTCTCTCTCTAAACTATGAATATTTATTTTTGAACAATAATAAATGATACATGGCTGAAAGGAATGTGATGCTCGGAGACGTGGCCGTCCGAGGTTCAAATGGCAAATCACACAAACCATATTTTACAGGATGAACAGGTGATAAGCACGTTGTAAAGGACAGCATTCATGAGAAATTGTATGACAGTGAGGGATGCGAAAAATGTATGCAAAGATAGGAATAAGTGGCGGTCGATCCTTTCTGCCTACCCCAGCAAAAGGGAAACAGCATGATGTTTATACTGATTAAAAGTAATAAACATTGGAATTTAATCACAACAATGATTTATTAAAATCTTGCATAATATAACAAAGGTCGAATTGATAGATGATTGTGGGTACATGTGATAAATTGTGCCTTCAACCCAAAGTTAAACTTATGACTTCACATCATAATTTAGATTTCAATCATGTACCTACTTATGTAATTAATTAAACTGAACAGCAATTGACAGGCAAATCTATATAACAAATCAATCAAATTATAAATCAATTGTAGGGAAATAACCCATAGTTCTATGTAGTTCTATGTAAAGAGCACTTATCAATAATAGATATATGTATCTATCTATGTACTGCTCACAGCTTTGTCTTTTTATATATTATACGTATTAATATTATATATATTTATTATATATTGTTAATATCCATACTTATACTATTTTATTGTATAAGTATTTGGACTTTGTGCTAAAGTACTACTGTATATAGTGATAACGAATGAACCGTTAGCTGATACACTTGTCCTTAAAAAAGTTTTACTTAGCCCTCTATTTCTATGCTACTCGTATAAAGTTATACAAAATAAATGTCTTTTGTATTTCGTGCTGATAGTTGGCCTTTTTCATTTTTACGCGTATATTTTGCAAAAAAAAATTAAAACAACTCTGCTTAATTTTTACGTTTATTCATCAAAACTGTCAGGTAAAATAGAGGGTACCTACAAAAGATTGAACCTCTAACTTCTTTATTGTATAGTGCATCAAAAGGTAAGCACAAGTACAATTAATCAGTCGACACGTAATTATAGGTTATGTGAAATCAAACTTTATAAACTTAAATATATTTATTATTCTATGTGTAGAATCTCAGTTTCGTTTTTTTTCATACCGTAGACGAATATGATATTGACATAAGATGCAATTATACTTCAAATAAAAACCATGTACATACTTTCATCTATGTATTATGTAGTTTGAAAATATTAAATTGGAAATTCAAGGTGATGAGGGTATATTCGACTTATTACCTACCTATATTTCACAAATAAGATATTCAAAATCTTCAATTCAACAATGAGGTAGCTTTTATTGGAACGGAGAAGGCGACATGCATGTTTATTACACGTTGTTATACCACTGGCTACCCCACTAGTGGTAAATGCCGTTATGGTATGAATGAATGAAATTTCTCTACTTTTATCAATATTTTTCTAGTGACCATACTATACCCACCACAAAAACAACAATATACTCACTGTTATAAATAAAATAAATACCTATTGATCAATTAAAATGTCCTCTACAGATTTCGCTCCAAAGTTGCTTAAATAATAAATACGTAATTTATATATATTTTTTTTTATTTTTCCTATCATACGTAGGCCATATATTTAGCACTTGGAATCATCAAATAATACAAATAATTTGCCACTCTATGTACGTTAATTATTACATTGTTGTATTTTGATTTCTGAAACATAGTGTCTGAAGCTTTATCGTGTCGTAACTCTATGTAACTACGTGTACTAACAGATGATTATGATTATAATAATAAACCAATGAATCATTATTTTTCTCATACAGACAACACTCTATCTACTACTGAGAAACATATTATTAATATCGTATCATTACTCGACACATAGACTAATAATAACAGCATAATAATACATATCATTTTACTGTATACAATATTATTATTTTTCTTCATCACGTACAGTGCGATAAGCTTTACTATACAATTAACACTGGTAGTTAGTCAAGTCCGAGCTTTCATTCGCTAAGCAATATTTAACAATCTAGTTGAAATCGAGTGTTGTCGGTTTCAGTGGAAAAAATTGTATAGTTTTTATGTTTTGCATAAAAAATCGCGAGTGTCACATCTCTAAATTGTCATTCTTTCATTCATTCAATAAATTTGTAAAAAGTTTGATGTTTTGATAAAGGTAGGAACATATTATATAATATAATTTGTTTTATCTAGTGCCAATTGTTTGTTTTTTGTTTTATATCTATAGTGTGTGTTATTGAGATTGGATGAAATTTATTTAGGTTTATTACATATCTAAATTTATCTTCTTTTTATATTAGAGAGTTTAGAGAATATAGAAATACTATGTATACACATTCAAGTATAAGATATTTAGTATATAAAATGGTTCATAAAACAATTTTACGAGATCAAGAATGCATAAACATGAAGATGATCGATAAACTAACTGTAAAATCTTAGATTTTCAATCAAGAATCCTATTTTTCTAGTCCAAAAGAAAAAGCAAAATTCTCATGCTTTAAAAATGCTCTTGGGCTTATTATTAAACATAAATAGTATCACATCTATCATTCTTGTTAACGATAAATTATATTTAAATAAACTGTAAAAAGATAGATTCTCGCATACGAGTATTATTCAACATTAGTAACATCATTGCGTAAAAATTAAATAATTCGCAAATTCGTTACTAAGTCAAACATATATTTAAAACATCACAGTGCTTATTAAATTATTTTATCGAAATCCGCCAATTCTAGGAAAGAGTTCTCTATCTTAATTAATTATTTTATGATACCTAAAACGTAGCATAAATATAATAATATATACCCTCAAAATATAATATAATATAGTAATAGATAGGAACTGTCATTAGTTTTGATATCGGCATCTTCTGTACTTCTAAATAATCAGCGTCTTTGTGTTTGCATACTAATAATATGAAAACAAACTTCTTGATAACTCTGTCGGTATTCAGGAAAAGGGGTTATAATGTATCAGTTATAGTTGGTTGATAAATATTGATAATTATAAGCAGTAGCGATAGCCGACCAACTTACTGATGACAATTAATGACGAAATTTCTAGGCAACGACAACGGTGTGAATCCGTAACCTGGTTGCCGATCCAACTATTCAGCTTCCAGGTTCTACGTAGTCCAGAAAACTCTGGTGCACTTTGAATAGATTAAAGGGTGACGTTGGACGCACAGCGTCACACCTACATCAATGGGGACTTGCAGACTCTCAAGACCAAACAACAGACCGTGTGTGTAGTGACCGTGTCCACAATACTACCCTGCTAAGTAAAAACACAGTAATTACCAAAACACATAGATAATAATATGTCTGAATCGCAGACCAAGTGTGAAACTACCTTTTGCGCAAATTTTTCAAGTATTAGAAAACAAATAGTCGTCACAAATATTTAATAATTTTTGAAATATTTTTCCTATTAATATACTATTTTATATATTTGTAACGACTGTGGTAGCTTTGTTTTTAATACTTGAAAAAATAAACACAAAAAGGTAGTTTCATACTTAGTCTGCGATTCTGACACAATGGCAGAATACTCATAATTACGATGGCGAATTGCAAAAACGCTTGGTGTAGGGTCGGACGATGTGATAGCTGAGGGGCCTTGGGATAAGAAATATAACGAGTATAACCCATAATTAAAAATATAAAAAGGTATAGTTAGCTTCTGCTACAGTTCTACGTCTTTGCATTAATAAAACATAATGTATTTCTTTATTTCTATGGCATTGCAATACTATTTATATTGTTGTAATACGTCTAAGATAATTTTATTGTATTCTGTGATGATAAACAGTATGTTGATATGAGTAGGTACTACACATATCACTGAAGTTAATAAAGTGTTGAGATGTTTACAATAATTTATTATTATTGTATTCTTGTAATTGTTTGGTTTGTTGAGAAGCTGTTCATAAATCTTAACTTTGACACATTTTATACTTACATTTAAATTTTAATTTACTGCATTTGTACACACACGCACACATTTGCAAGGATTTTTTATTTTTTCGTATCAAAAGGGCTATTTTGCACTTACATTTAGGGTTGACTGGAAGACGTTGCCCAGCAACAAGTTCGCCTTTTGGTCCAGATTTTTTAAAATTCTTTTGTGTATTTTTTTAATTTGGCCAATAAAGATTTATTTATTTATTTACATTAGTGTATTACGTATATGTGATGAGATGACGCATACGAATCGGCTCAGGCTGGCTTAAGGGCTTTATACCATGGCAAAGTTTGCCAATTCCAGTCTCTCTTACGCTATTCTCATATCAATCCTTTCAGAGCGGGTGATTGCACTCATCGCTGTATAGCGACTTCGTACTTACTAGGAATTTTCGAAGGAAACTTCGTACAACCGTACCTACTAGGAATCGAATCTAACACGTTACAAGTCAAGTGCTACTTATATGTATGTCGGATTATTTATTCGGCGCTGTTTAATGTAGCATCCATCTTTTCCAAGCTCTTGCCCCCCCCCCTTTACTGGAAAAAAAACCCTATGTACTTATCAATAATGTTTCTATACTTCAGGCTGATGAATCATTAAAACTTATTATACCTATTATTATGAATAAATATTAATATGTAATCTCATTAATATGCTACTGTATACATATCATGATATCTATACTTAGGCTGCTTATATGTTCTTGTACCTACACAATCTTTCCTTCATATTATCTTCATTGTCAGGGATATAGAACCAGTGATAATGCACATATTATAATAATAGAAATACAGATAAGTTGCGAGAGTAAACCCACTCAGCTACTCCCTACCAAATATTCAACGATATCGAAAAACACACTGAATCCGTAGTTATGTTATATTATGTACCTAAATTTTATGACATTTTCGGATAAACTTGAAAATATAAATATTTTATTAATATTTTATGTCCTTTTCCCGTTTTCAGTTATTAAAATTGGAACCATCTAGGGTCATCTAACGAGATGCCGAGACCTTGGGCATTTAGAATAGAAATTTAAGAAAACATACAGCTTATTTAGCCACTCGCTATCCCCGTTGCGAAATTTTCAGTTTGTTACAGCAATTTGAAAGAAAACGATCTTCAGTTTCGTACAAAAAACGTTATTTGTAATGGAAAAAAGAATCTGACGTTAATTTATTTTAGAAGGAATCTACTTGAAAACTGAAAAAATTAACTCCTTTCTTGTTGAGGTAAATATATCGACATTTCGGGGCCCCCATATTAAGATCGGGGGCCCAGTGTATGGACAAGAGGGAATTGGAGCTATTTCAAAAAATTAATCCAGTAATGCCGAATAAATCATCCAATATAATAATAATCTTTAATAAATAAATTAAAAAACCTAGGTATCTGAAAATAAATATCTCTGTATTGAGATGACTGAAACTTCTGAAGTTTTTGCTTCATATTTTAAATTAACATATTTTTCTACTAAAAGGGATGATATAAAAATGTATTGAAAAATTAATTATTTTATTTCTTATTTCAAATATGCCTACACATTCTATTAAATTATTACAACTGTGCTTGAATAATTAAGAATAACAAATAACATAATTATGTTTGCTTCAGAACAGACTTTTAAGTCTAGCAAAGCAGTAAATTCTATATATATATTATTTAATTATTTACTTTATTCTTCACTGTACATTCAGGTTACAATATTTCAAATCAATACGAAGTATCATAAAAATATCAGTTATACAATTCAATGTATACAGAGGGCGAGTTTATCGCTAGAATGCGATTTCTTCCACAGTTGGTTAGTACCCGGCATTATTGTAATTTTAGAACATATTGCGTAATTAAGCGTAAGTTGAAATTTTTTTTAGTTTTATAGATTTTTCAGTTGTTAGGAATAAATTTTTTGACATAAATAAATAAAAAATAATTTTCTCTAAGCTGTGAAAAATGAATATGAAAAGTTTCTCCACCCCGTACTAGACAGCAATGATGGATGTTTGATGCGTAGTGGTGTATAAAAATATTATAATTATTATAATACAAAACAAAGATTCATTTCAATTAATTATAATACCAACTCCACTCCTCAGCATTAATTAATAATAAAGCTACTTCACTATTTTATTTTTATAACCAGGAAAATCTCAAGTTCATCGCACCCGCATATAGCTTTATATATGAACATAATAAAATATAATTATGTATATTTCACTAGTATTATTAATTTAGTCGTGTGTATGCCGGCGAACTTTTTGCAATGATAATGAACCTTATTTAATGTATGCATAAAGTATTATGTTTTAATATACTTATTATACTCTATGGTATTATGTAATGCAACTTCATGTCAATAAGGTGCATGAATCAATAACATCATCAATCAGAAACCTCAATCCTTAAATCGTGACAGTGAGAATGGTGGAATTGGTGAACGTTGTCTATGGACACTGAAAGTGATCACTTAAGCCAGCCTAGAGCTAATTCGTAAGCGTTGGGACACCTTTCTCACTTCTTCCGATTAGATTTTACACAATGTTTGTTGCATTGTGTAGACATGGTTCTCCAATTGAGGTTTCTGATTGGTTTTGTCATCTGCATCCAAATCCGGTTAAACAATAAAAAAATCAGTAAATATTCTAAACATTCAATAACATCATATTTTGTACTGTAATGAAAACAAGAATACACTTGATATCTAATTCCTTGTTTCCAAAGGGCTCAAGTCACTCCATAACGGGTGGTTAGCCGAGATAAAAAAATAAACAAATTAAATAACAAGAATGAAATTGAGCAAACTAAGGTGTTTTGGACACGTGGAAATAATGATTGAGGACAGAATGAAAAATAAATAGGTTGATGACCGAGAGAAATTATGAGTTATTATAAAATTATTTCCTAAACGAAACTGAGTTAAAGTTAATACAGTGTTAGCTGTGTACATACAATACATAAATTTAGATCAGCGGAGACCAGAAAAGTGTGACAACCGCTGATTTAGATTATTCAGATAATATTGTACACACTTTTCTAAATCACTTCACCAATTGTCACAGTCAACACTCAATTATATAATTTATATTCTGTATACAGTGGAGCTACTGAAATGACAAGTATCCACTTATCAGCTGTTTATGTACCTACCTATTCCCATTACACTTATTGCTCATCTCTGATATGAGTTTCCCGATATCACACAAAGGGAAATGCTGGAGATGTTTCCTTTTTGAATCCACCCATAACAGTATTTGATATTTTTTTATCCATTGTTCATTACCTTACATTATCCCTAATATTATTATTTTAGTCTAATTTCTTCACTTCGCCTGGTGATGAAAGAGGAAGGTTTTGAAAATCGGCTCGCGATTGATAAAGTCACTGTGGAAGTTTTAAATATAAATAAATATTTTATTTATATTAATTAATGTATTACGAGTATTTTGTTGAAGACTACTGAAAAAGTCTTTCTCATACTCTAAAGTAATATTGCAGTCAATGATTTTTAATATGAAGTCTAAGGAAAATTGGTAATGCGGCCAATATAATTTCATATCAATCAGTTTTAAACGAGCGTTGCTTCAAAAAGATACCTTCATTATCTTCCTCGAGTCCTTCGTTGTAGATGAATTTATGAAAGTATGTTATTGTTGATTCAGAACATATTGATGTTCCATATATTAGAAGTACACTTTTTTGCAACAATCACCACAGTTTGTTTACATTTGTTCATACCTATATTATGTACATAATATATTTTGTGTTGCAGACTTGAAGGACATTCGCTTTTTTTATTTTACATCAAAGGTCCTTTATTACTCTGTCAGGTATATAGGATGTGTAATGTATGAGTGGAAAAGAGACCATTACCATTTTAATGTTATGAAGGGAGACAGCATAATACTGTAATATTAATTTTATTAAATAAAATATAAAAATATATTATTGAGCACTTTTTTATAATATTACTATTTATATTTATTAATTGTGGAACATGGTGTTTAAGTAAATTTGTACTTGCCTAGTCTATTATTATTATTATTATTATTATTTGGATGATTTGTAAAGCGCCGTTTTGTGAAAAAAATCCACCTCAAGGGTGCTCTTTGCAAACTAAGGTTGTGCTTGAATTATTCCGTGAGATTTCTTGAATAGATAAGTTTTCAGTTGGTTCTTGAAACGAGATATGTCCTGCGTTTCTCTGATCGTTTGTGGAAGCCTGTTCCAGACTACAGGTGCAGATATTGCAAAAGCACGCTCCACGTACACTGGTTTCGATACAGTACTGGTCACCTCCAATTTAGTTGTTATATCTTGACAAGACCTAAGTGTTGTCTGTCTATGACTTAACGCCTGTCTACCACAGAGTTCCATGATATATTCTGGGGCCATAGCATGAAGTGCCTTAAATACTGTCAAACACACTTTAAATTCAACTCTCTCCGGACATCTGAGCCAGTGAAGAGATTGAAGGGTGGCAGATATGTGTGAAGAGCGATTCAGTTGATAAATGAAACGTGCAGCCGCATTAAAAACGGACTGAATTCTCTGGAGTTGCGAGTATGCCATTGCAGTAATCCAATCGTGATATGACGAATGAGTTAATTATGGTTTTAGCTATTAGGTCAGTGATAACAATATTAAGTACCTACCTAGTATTTTTTACACACGAATTACTCTGGAAAAGACATTGCGTGATGGGGTAGTTGGACAAGCAGAATGAATATTTCCTTTGATAACAATTTCCACATTGCGTGAATGTGTAAATCTCAATGAATACCTACAGAGTAACACCAAGAATTTAAATAATAAAACAAATGTTTTATTCTACTAATGGTTTATTATGTGAGAGAGACGTCTTTCGTCTGATGAGGACATTGTCAATCTTGATTTGCCGTGTACAGATGGCAGGATGCGAACGCCGAATGATTGTCAATCATATGATTGACCAGCAAAACGAATGATTGGCAATCAAGGCCGAATCCTTCAGAAGGTACATACAAATTCTCATGCGGATTGATACGGAACGTTCGGCGAAGGTTCTGTGTAACATAACCATAGATGCATTTCGGATCCAAACTGTGATAGAGTGTTGCTTGCATGAAAAAAATCTACCTTTTAAAAAATCAAGCCATCGATCGTAACTTAATTTATATAAAACGATTTTTATGGTTAAGTCCTGATTTTATTTTTGTTTTTATATTTATATACCTCAGCAAAAGATTTCAGGTAATGAAACCCATCTCACATACCTACAATTGATGAAATTTCAAATTAATTTAAGATAAGTGTATATTATTATATCACGTGGAAAATAATAATCCGTTGAAATTCAGTCTTTCTCACGAGAATTAAATTACTTTTTTACATTTTTAGTACGCATTTGATTCATTACAAATATACTTTATTGAAGGGGATATTGACACACGAATGGCGAAAATAGTTTTCAGGGCTACCGGTATGATTAATACAATACACATTAAAGAAAAATATCAAAATATAACAAAAATGAAATTCACCTATTTGATAGATAATAAAATTGTGGCTACAGTTTTTTTAATGAAACCATGAAAATAGCTGAAGCTATCCAAAGAATCAAAAAAATACTTATATAAAATAGCACCAGACCAAACCTAAAGTTGCATTCACATTGCTTCACTTTGGATGCTCATCCAGAGTGTCAGGGTCAAACCTGTTCATCGAAACTGAACACGTCTGTTCATACTTGTTCATCCTATGCTTTCACTGCCATGTCAACACTCTCAGACATGTTGTATGTAGTTTAACATATTTTCGTACAAAAATAATTAAACAAATTCAAAAAAGTAACAGATAAAATAAACTAAATAATATAGCTCTCGACTGCATAATAATTTTGTACATGATTCTGACATTCAATACAAATTCATAGAGAATAAAACAAATAATAAGATAAAACTTGTTTATGGTCGTTTCAGTGAAAGAACCTTTAAAATTATGACGAGTGGTAATCCCTTTCCTCCGTCATCGCTAGTGATCATTATTGATGAAACGCCCGTTCACACCTATTCATCTTGGAGGATCATCCGGAGTGATCACTGAAAGTGAACAAATGTGAACAAATGTGAACGACCCTTTAGGTATTCTTTAGGCGTTCCACCTAATATTGAGTATAGACCATTAAAGGATGACGTCACAGAAAAAATCATTGAGGGGCATCAGGCATCCCAACACAACAGACGATTACGGTGTAATATTAGGTGGAACGCCTAAAGAATACCAAATAATCAAAAAAACTGTCAGTGTCGATTTTGTTATTATTTTGTCGTCTGACTTTCTTTTTTTCTCTTATGGCACAACATCCTACAAGGATGATTTGCGCAATCTGACTGTTTGCCCCCCAAGCAAAAGCAAATCCATAGACAAGACCACGTGACCTTTAATGGTCTATACTGACAGTCGGAAGGATAATACCGACATGACAACACTCTTCTTGGAAATAATTTACTATCTGAGATAGCGTGTGCTAGGGTACTTTATCTCTTTTTCACACATACTTAGAACTACGCAGTTAGAAAGATATACGTCCTTAAGCATTTTCTTTCACGTGGTACGCTTTTTTCTTTTATAGATGTATGTAGGTACCTTATTACCTTATACTGATAGCATGTTATTTAATATTACGTTAGTTTTTGAACGATAATAATAAATTATGGTCAAGTTGGTAAACACTGTGAATGTGTTGTATTTCGTCTGTTGTGTTGGGATGCCTGATGACCCTCAATGATTTTTTGTGACGTCATCCTTTAATGGTCTATTCTTTAAGAAAACCGAGGAGATTTTGAAATATTTCAAATTTCTATAGCATTTGAAATTACGGCAGGGGGGGGAGGGGGTAGAAATAATATTATATTGAGCATGTAACTTTTTTCATTCGATATGAAAGTATCCGGTATTAAAACAATAGTCGGTGCAAATACCCATTATGTTGTAGGAAAAGGTCCTGTTAGAAAATATTCTTTAAGAAAACCGATCGTTTCAAATTCCTACGCCATTTTGAAGAATTTAGTAATTTTTAACCTCCACAAGCAGTGGTTTTGTAAAATAAAATATGGTCACACAGAATAATAACACGATATTAAATATTGTACTGTACTAAAATTTTATGTAGGATGGGTATGAAAAATACAAAATAATAAATTTTGTAAGTATTTAGAATATTAACAATATCTTTTTTTCGGAATTACTGCTATCTGCATTGAAATCATCAAACAAGTCAACGAAGTCTCTTGTGATTCAAATTTATCCCGGAAGATGTTTTATTATGAACTTTTCTACAAATTAATACTTTTTGTATAATATATTTTGTTGAAAAGCTTGTTGAAAAGCCAAAAAAGAAATAAAAAAATAAGAAAAAGAAGAAAGTTATTCTCTATGGTTATTAACTTGTCAACAATGCCATTTGATTGTCAGAATTGGCATTTGGCGCGTAAGTGTGTTGAGCATATTTAATTCTACTTATATTCACGTAATCGTATAGTTTTCACCTAAGAAATGACAATGAAATGATTGTCAATAAATGTGCTTTTACATAAAATAACACCTGATTTACTCTAACCTAACCTACAAATCAGTTTACTGTACAAATTTCAGTACTTGTGACATGTCAAACGCATACGAAAATGCTAATAATTAATTTTGTGTTTAAAAAACAGCAAGATTCCACCGGATTCGTATTCTCAAAATAATCGAAGCTTAGATGTATTCACATAAGAAAGTCATGTTATTATAATCGTTGCAAATCTTTTGTTAAATTTCACTTTCAGCACTTCCAGGATAGATTTTATACTGTCCAAAGAGATCTCAAGCCAAAGATGTTACTTGATAATCAACTCAAATGTCAAAATATCAGGCTTCGGATTAATTCATTTGGTAAGAGAACACATTAATATTATTTCACAGTATTTCATTACAACACTTATTATGTGTATTTAATATTTGTTAGCATAAAATGAATGTCTTTCGTAATTACAGGTTGTTGTGTGTTGTAGAATAACCTTGTTTGAACTACAATATTTCATTTACAAAATAATACTTCATTTACTTAGAAAACATTACATCCGATTATATTAAAAGGATAGAGTTCTTTTTATCTAGGATATCATAAAATAAACCCCTGGATAGCCCTGTTAAAGGCAATTGTTTGTAAAAATATACATATCACATCCTAAATTTAGTGATGAAGTTTGCCACCCATCCTGAATGTCTTAATTTTTGTTGGTACAGCGAGGACAGCTTGAATGATTATTACATGCTCATTCATAGTAATAGAAAAAGTATATTTTTATATGTGCGAATAAATAGAAGTCCCCTGACTCCTAAAATATCTAGGCATGAGGTGAGAGTATTCTTTGTTTTAACTTTATATTTATGAATTTTCAGTTCTTATGAATATGGTGGGAAGGCGCCAAATGTCCTGGCTAAGAAACATCAGAAAGTGAAACGGAATCCAGAGTGTGTAAGAACTGTTCCAGGTAGCACAGGACAGAGAAGCGTACTCCAGGGTGATAGCCGACGTTGGGGGGACCTGACATGGTTTTTGGAAGGAGATGAATATTGTAGCAGTACTTGAAGAGAGATGAGTTCAAGTAGAATGAATAGAAAAGCATTTATGAAGAATTGCATGCATGCATATAGAAATAAACGGTGTTCAAGCCTTTGTGCCACCCCTCAAAGGATGATATTTTGAAAATAAATCTTTATGAACAGCGTTGCACATTTATTTAATCCTTCTTCAATATTTACAGATCACATATAGGTAAATGTATTTATTTTAGATAATCAAAACTATAATATTTTCTTTTGACAAATAACTTTGTAACAAATAAGATTATAAAATAATTGCTGTTTAATTTCAGTGATTGATATATTAATATTAGTAGCTTACATAATATGTCAATTTTTATAACAATAATTTATTATTTATTTTTATAATTAAAAGTAATTATTACTGAAAGATACATCTGGGTTTTGTACAAATACAACCTTATACACCTTTCACAGTAAGCTACTAAAAACTTGTGTCGGCAAACTCCCCTTTCACGACACAAGCTTTTAGTAGCTTACTGTGAAAGGTGTATAAGGTAGTATTTGGGTTTATAACAAAACCCAGATGTATCTTTTTTTAAAAAAAAGTGGAAGTATTTCCGAAAAGCTAAATATCAATAAAGCGAACGATGTTCTTTATATTATTTTGATATTAATCTAAATCAAAATGAACTTTCACAGTGCTTCCTACCTAAAATTTAAAAGCTATTTATAACATACATAGACAATTCACACAGATCGAGCTAGTCCCAAACTCAGATGAATCTTGTATTATGGGTACTAACACTACGATACACACATATACAATGCACTACACACGTATACATGTAACACCCAGACCCAGGACAATTTGAAAAAGGTCATTCTTCACTTTGCCCTGGCCGGGAATCGAACCCGGGACCTCATGACTCAAAGGCAAGAGCGTTACCTCCACGCCACACCGGCCGACATATATTTATTCTATGATTATAATCTTATTTTATTTTTTTTAAATACATTTTTATCATGATTTATTACTTTATTTTAAATCTTACTTTATTATAGTTTATTCATTGATCTGAATCTTTCACCATAATTTATTTTTAATACATTTTATCATTTTGATTTGATATTTTATTTTATACATTCATTTGAATCTATTCATATTATTTAATTTGTTGTAAATATATTTTAATACATTACTTTATTTTATTATGTTAAAAAATCTTATTTTGTTCACTTATTTGTGTTATATTATTATTATTTATCTATCATTATGGATATCAATCATGCAGTAAAGCTGATATCTTTGAATGAGTCCATGACGTTACTGCACTCTGTCAAGTCCATTTTTAAAAGAATTTACACTCCCGGCAACAACAAATCTATACGCAGCCCGTTCCAAGCATCCACAACTCTGTAACTTAAAAAGTGTTTATGTGGATTATGGGCAAACACACTTATGTTCAGCTTAAGGCTGTGCAACACGAGTGCTCATTGTAGATTTGGGGCAGTTCAGGACAGTCATAATAATCATTCAACACCTTGAATGTCTCATTCTCCTTTCTTTAGGCGTTGTCAGTCCCAAGGCCTCCAGTCGCTCCTCATATGTCAAATCCTTAAGCCCCACTCCCAGTTTGGTGTACCTTCACTGAACTCTCTCCAATGCTATATCTTTCTCCAAATATGGCGACCAAATTTAAAAGCCGTTCTCTAATAGCGGCCGAACATAAGTTGTACATTTTGACTAGTAACTATTCGTTCACTTGAATCTTTTTATAGTGTTCTTATTTTTACTGTTGATTGATTTTTAATCTTACTATAATCATTTATTCTTATTTTATTCATTCATTTAAATACATCCATCTTAATATATTGTTTTAAATACATTTTCATCATGATTTGTTACTTTGACTTGAGTTTAATCTTATTTAATTTGTTGATCTAAATCTATTCATCATAATTATATTAATTGTGTTAAATACATTGTATCATGATTTATTATTTTTAGTCTTATTTTATTAATTTGTTCTTATTTGATTCATTCATTTGAATCTATTCATCTTGTTTTATTTGTTTTTCATATATTTTAATCATAATTTATCATAATCATACTTTTAATTTATTGATCTTTTAGCTAAAGGATTGTGAGTTATTTGGTACTGAATTTACAGTTATTTGTTAGTGATTCATTTAACTTTGATTTCTTTAATACTTCTCAGGTAAATATAGGATCTTCGCTGGTCCACCTTTTGATATTGCATTTTGTTGTCATGTCAATTATAGAAATTGACTGTCTGATCCTGTGTGCATTTTAAAAATAAAAAATGAAATAAGGAAAATAATGTAAAAATATAGCCTTGAAAAAAAATCAGTCAATTGTAAGACCAACTAAAAATTCTTTCACCCGTGGAGCACCTGGAAAAGAATCCGTCTCTAGATATTTTCCATAAGTTTTCAAGTATCTTTTAAAAGGAAGTCTTTGAAAAAATAAAGACATTGTACATCTCATATCAGTGATGAGGCTTGTCATTTTCCTGAATAACACAATTTTTTGTGGGCATGGAGAAGACGGCTTGCATAATTATTGCATCCAGCTGTCTACCTCACTTGTGGGATATGGCGTGATAGTAATAGTATATACGCCATATCCCACAAGTGAGGTATCCAGTAGACCAGCTGCATGTAATAAACATGCTCTCCATGCCAACATAAGACATTTAGGACACTTGCTTTTTACATGACACTCGAAAAGAGAGGGAAACCAATTTTTCGTTGGGTGCTCCACATAACAAATAGGTATATATCTATATCCATATTATATATCCATTTGTGCTAAGAGAAAATTATTCAAAACTCGAATATCGAACAAACATGAATTAAACATAAAAAATAAAATACTGATTACTTTTATTATGAATTGCTTTCATAGTAAAGGTAAACTGTGTTTTATTTTTTATCTTTAATTCATTAAAATGAAGATATTTTAAATTAAATACAACCATTACTGCAAACATTTATTTTTATTAGTGCCTGTGGCATCATGTTGACATGGTGTAAAATTTTATACAGCACACATACTGAAAGTTCAAGGAAGTAGGTTTTTCATTACAAAGTTGATTCTTTGTATTGATAGGTTCTGTGGCCGTGTGAATATGAACTGATGATCTCATGCATTCAGAAAGCTTGACTGAAACAAAAATAAAAAGAGTTTGAAATTTAAGGACAATGACTAAATGTCATCTAGATTCAAAAAGACTATTTTCTCAATAAAATTCATTAGTCTTATATGGCAATAAATCTCAGATGGTAGGTATAGCTAATTGATTTTTTCCCATCTATCTACAACTGGATTTCAGATCCATAGGATACCTAGTAAACTAGCTATACGTTGAATACACAGGTTATTCTACGATAGGAAAACTGAGACAATCCTGCTAGATGACAGTCGATCAGTGAATCAAAAGTGTCGTTCTGTTCATGATGTTTTAGTGGAAGATTTACTCTATTCCTTGTGGGGTCGGATTTCCTTTTGGAGTTAACTATAATTTACAAAAATATAAATGACGCAACACATCAGTGAAGTCCCTAGGATAAAACAAGTCTCCCATTTATTCTGTACACATATATTCCAGTGTTCTGCAAGAGACAAATATTCATATAACATTTCACATGAGACAATTAGTATCTTCAATTTTATTCTGATTTAACAATAATCTGTCTTATATTCAAATAAAGTAGAAAGAATGACCTGTTTGTTGAATATTTTGTCTCTTCCACTCGTGAAATATGATATATAAGCAAATATTAAATACATTCACCTGTCACTATTCAGATATGTTGCTAAAGATGCAAAATTTATCAGGAAGTTAAGCGCAACAAGCGGACTTACAAAATAAAGGTTAGTTAATTTTATTAATCATCAAAGAATGCATCAATATATTTATGAGCATGATAATGACATCAGAGAACCGTCTTTTTGATAATGATAATATTATTATAACAAATTACTACAGTATGTAGCCAGTATTGCGCTCTGTAAGTTCATGTTAAATTTATTAATATCAAAACACAGGCGTTTAGCGATTACACAACTCTATTGACGGGATTAGTTTTCAAGAAAGTCTGCTTCCATTTCAAAAGTTAATTAAGAAAGTTGTTTATCTTACAGTCAATGACCTTTAATTGTATTAAGTCTACTCTTATAGTACAGTTAATGTATTGTGGACACAACTATAAATTTAAGAAATGATCACTTTTGTGGTTAGATTTAAAGATATTCTCTAGCGAGCCGAATATCTGCATTTGGTTTTCTACTATATTGGGGAGATAATAAAAAACAATTTAGAGATGTGTAATTTTCAACCAAGATAGATAAAGAGCAAAATTGCTACTAATTATTTAAATAGTTGACTGGAAATAGTGATAATTGTTGCTTATTTTGGTGTATATTTTTGGAGTGTTTGCAACAAAAAAAACTTACCTCTCTATAATTGATTGTTGCGTTGTATCTTGCTTGTCCATACGAGGTGTAAGAGTATGTATGGTTCTTCTTCTTCACGTGTCTTGCCAGCTGGAGAGGTGTCTTCTGCGGCCCTCGACCTTCCCCTTCATGAGGAGCTGGAGTATGGTGTGTTTTTTACCTCTCATCACATAGCCCAAATATAATATTTTACAGAGCTCCAGGATATTCTTAGCATTGTACGGTGGATCCACATTTCAAACACTTCAAAGCGGTTAATTATATTAATTTTGGGAGTCCACACTTATACACCGTAAAGTAAGACTGACCATACATAAAATTTGACCATTCTTTGTCTCAGCTTTAGGTTTATATTGCAGTCACAAAGAAGGTTTTTCATTATTTTAGTAAATGCTGTTTGTGCCACTTCTATTCTGCATTTAATCTCATTTTATACCATACATGCACTCTTGTAACTGTGTGTAGACGTAATAATTCAATACTTTCTACTCCACACCGAGGCATATAAACCGGACGAAACGTCATCATGACAAATCACGCACAAAACTCACATGAAAACAGCTGTTCAAAACACCGCCATCTTACATTCGGCCAAAAGATTGGTGTCCAATCCGTACATAGGCGGATTGCCAGCGAAGGGGGAGTAGCGAACGATAACTGTCAAATTTTGTTATATATCTATGGCCAAAGTCAAAGTTCATTAAGCTTCGTCAAGCTGTGTCAAGCGGTGTGGACGGCTAACGAAGGCATTCTCCGAATATTTCTTCGGCGAATGCTCCAAAATTTGGCCACATGCTTGATGATTGGTGTTGATTGACGTTCGCATCCTGCCATCTGTACACGGCAATTGACAATGTCCTCATCAGACGAAAGACGTCTCTCTCACATAATAAACCATTAGTAGAATAAAACATTTGTTTTATTATTTCGATATGGAATTCTACTACCTAAACACCGACACAGTGAATAAACCAAGAATTTAAATTGAATAAATGTTTTATTAAAAACAATCATGAACAATTGAGGACAACACGTTTAAACTATACTTGATCTGTTTTGATGCAATGCTATTCCTTTTTATTCCTATAGACCATTAAAGGTCACGTGGTCTTGTCTATGGATTTGCTTTTGCTTGGGGGGCAAACAGTCCGATTGCGCAAAATCATCCTTGTAAGATGTTATGCCACAAGAGAAAAAAAAGAAAGTCAGACGACAAAATAATAACAAAATCGACACTGACAGTTTTTTTGATTATTAGGTATTCTTTAGGCGTTCCACCTAATATTACACCGTAATCGTCTGTTGTGTTGGGATGCCTGATGGCCCTCAATGATTTTTCTGTGACGTCATCCTTTAATGGTCTATACCCTGTTCTTTGAACACCATGCTACGGTATTCCGTGACATATATTTATGGCATAGTGGTTAAACTTGACATATTTATGGTAATACCTAAAGATGATATTCAAAAAGAAGAACAAGCATAAGAATTTTGTGTAAAAGTAGATTTTGAATCCCGTGGAGTTCCCAGTAAAGAGTAAGTCTCCCCCTCTTTTCTGTAAGGTTTTGAGTTTCCAGGTGTAAAAGGCAGGCGATCGAAAATCTCACGTATAAGACAATTTATTAATAATTACAATTCAGTGATGAGACAAGCTACGCATCCTGAATCTTTTATTTTTTATGGGCGTAGAAAGGTCAATCCGCGTGTTTATTATTTTCACTTAGTCCGCTGGCTATCCCACTTGTGTGAAATGCCGTGATGGTATGAATGTATCAAGATAACAGTCCAGTAGGCCTAGTCAAAACACATTTAAGCGTTACGTTTTCGTTCCGTTTTCGTTCAAACGTGGACGACGTTGCGAGAACGTGTCAATTTTCGCAGCTACTTGTGTATTTTAGCTCCGAAAATTGACGCGTTCTCGCAACGTCGTCCACGTTTGAACGAAAACGTAACGCTTTAATGTGTTTTGACTAGACCTACTGATAACATATCAGTGTAATAATTGATGTACCTAACACCATTCTTTCATTGTACCTATCTAGATAGACAGTTGATAAGTTTACATACCATAATAAATTGGTTGGTAGATTTTATCTTAACATACTCGTACTAGCTTTCAACCTGCAGGGCTACTCTTGACAAAACTAAGCACGATCTTAATCTAGTCTTGATCTTGATCATACGACGCACGAAGTGACTATTGGCCAAAAATACACGCAAACCGATCGCGTGTTAGCGGTAGCGCGGTGTTTTTGACCATAGTCCCTTCGTGCGTCGTATGATCAAGATCAAGACTAGATTAAGATCGTGTTTAGTTTTGTCAAGAGTAACCCTGCTGGTCCATGTTTCGCGGAGTCCCTAGCAAAGAATTATTCTCTCACTCTTTTCTGTTAGTCTCTTTGAGTGTCTTGTAGAAGACAAAGGCATTCGTAAAACATTAACTAACATCTTAAATTCAAACCCCGAAAGAAAAACGGCGTGACGATGATAATGATGAAAATAATTAATACATAGATCTTCTTCTTCTCCTTGGGCAACTATTAGTCCCATGTGGTGGTGGGATCTGCCTTTCTTATTCGGTTACGCACTTGGTTCTATCGAACGCATCCTCATGCGAAATATCACAGCTCCTCATGTCTTGTCTCACTACTTCACGCCATCTACGCTTTGGCCTTTCCCTTGGTCTCTTGTCGGTAACCATAATTAATAATATATAGATGCGTGTACAATTTTTTTATCCAGAAATACCATTAATTAAAGGATATTATTTTCATACAATCTATAAAAGCGGCTATGAAAAACTTTATACCATACATAAAAAAATACAAATGTACTTGAAATATTTATACTGAGATTGTGCCCTTAATAAGAGCTGCAGCTATGAAAATATGTAACATAAAGCAGACTTATTTATTATATACCTACTCGTATAATCAGTGGATAATCTCGGCTTAGGAGCATGTGACAATTGTGCTAGTTCTACTATGTAGTTCTTTGAGGAGAATAGGGAGATGCATGTGAATGTATTGTATAGGTATCTGATCATCAGAATAGGAGAACAGGAGACATGGTGTATTCCGACAACTATTATAATGTACATACTTACACAACATACATAGAGTGAGGATAAGGACCTGACAGGAAGCTGATAGTTAAGGGACGTCTGTCTCCTCAATGAGAGTAACTGCAGAAGTATAAATGTATCTACCTATGTACATATATGTAATGGCCGTCCTAAATATATGCATCAAATAATAAATGTTACAATTATTAACATCGTGTGTTGAGATTGAGGGGATTTTCAAGAATGCGGGGTGCGACAACTTAACATACATAAATTAATCAAATTTTATAGATATGTATACTTTAAAGAGGGTACCCAGAGGACTTACTGCGTGTACTTCATACAGGCCGTCCTTTCCATGTCATAAAAATATTTAGTTTCGTGACTCAATATCATATCAAAAATCAAATTAGTATCGCGATATGAAATTATGCTGACTTTTAAAATTAAAGTGCCTAAAAAATAAGTAAAAGTGTATCAGGATGCACAGCTCGTAAATGAGCTTATTTTTTCTAAATTGACACTATATGATGATGATGATGATTATGGATGATTTTATTTTGACGCCGTTTAACAATCCCTAGACCATCTCAAGGGCGCCTATTATTTTTATTTAACTATTATAAAATTTTGAAAACAGTTGTGATTGTCACAAATTTGACTAAAATATGAGAATTTTATGTGAGTTCCAATTGAAGGTATTATTAATTGTCACAAATATTATTCACTAATTCACATTTTTAAATTTGAAATTTTTAACTAGTTTAAAAATAATAACACCCAAAAATTTAACATTATAAAATTATTGAAACTAAAAAAATGTTTTAAAATTTTGTTAATTTGAACAATTATAGGATAATAATATTTAATTTTGAAAAAACGAGACGTCAGAGGTTTCAGGCAGCTACTACCAGCGCCATCCACCGACCGACCTCTCGAACTTCTGCAGCGCCCCCCTAAATGTTAAAAAATTAAGAACGCCCCAATAGACCTCAACGTCCACAAAGGGGAGCTGGCTCTCCGGTTAAGAATCACTAAATTAAATTATGTAAAAAAAAATCAGTAGGTTTTCCCATTACATAAAGGATTATTATTTTTGTGTATCATACACTTATGTTAAAATAATATTTTTCCTCACACATGTGAATGCTGAAATTTAACACAAAACATGCCGATGTTATTAAAAATAATTTACTTTTTAATTACATTATATTCAGTGTTTATGTTTTCATGTTGCACGCAGTGATATGTGGTTGCACGTGCAACTCGCGAGCTTATTTAAAGCATCAATCTTTCATTTATGATAACTTGCCTGTTTTTATTATTAAAGCGGTACCAAAAATAATTATTGGGAAATTGTAAACTGTTTACATTTTGTCCCCTTTGTATTGTACGATGTCAGAAGCCAGATTGTTGAAACTAAATAAGATTCAATGTGAAATCGAGAAACACAATATATGTAGTTAAGTAGGTATATAGACTGTAGTTTCTTACACGGATCAACGGATGAAAGTGTATTAATATTATTAATTCATGTGATGGAATTTTGTATGTTAGTACCTGAATAAGTAATATTTTAAGCAAGTTAGATGTACATTTGTGCATTCCTGCACGATCTAGACGTGAAGTTATAATAAAATATAGACAACAACAAAATGGAAGTATAAAGGTAGCCACACAAGATGGCGGTAGGCGGCGCACGTGTTCATGTTGTTTTATTCTTCTTGTACATTATTATTAAACTTATATTAGATGCACCAGATGTGATCTCCTGTGCCTATTATTAGTATAATATTTATTAGTATACTATTTAAGTTAAAGACAGCTCATTGAATTAAACACCGGAAGATATAACTACATAGGGATTCGTGGAATGCGTCTCGATGCATTGCGCTGATACAAACACCAAACACTTGCTTCCATCACATCTGTACACCAAACTACACCGATATTAATATTAAATTTGTAATTACCAAGGTGTATTTCTGTTACACACAGTTATTTACTCATGTTTCAAGAGTCCTGAGTTTCATTCATAGAAATGACGGAAATATGTTGGTACCTAGTTAGTAGGTAAACTTTGTTTTATTTTGCAAACCGTTTTGGTTACAAAGTAACAATATCATCTTAAACTTGGTTATTCTTGTGACCAACAAAATTGAATTTGTTATATTATACGAGTTACTTGTAATGCGATTTTATGTAAGTAATTTACGCAAAGTTTTATTTAAACAATTTCAAACAGTATCCTGAAAAATAGAATATTAGTGGCGCATAGTCAAAGTGTGCAAATATGTAATCAAAATATAGTAATTAAAAGAACATAACACATTCACAGTTTTCTTTTTAAGTAAGTTAATGTAGATTACTAAAGCTTTTATATAAATATAGATAAATAATGAGATAATCTAACTGTTACCTACGGCTGATGCTACGAAATAGGACATAATTTAGATTTATACGAACGCCTGGTAGTAAGCAAACTCTATATCACGTGTATTAAAAGTTTGTTTTTGATTGTCCACAGAAATGGAGAACATAATCGTTATCTCGTGCAAGGAATCTCCAGAGGCGGAGCTATGGTCTGACTATCTGCTCTCCTGCTTCAACAAGATTATGGCGCAGAGAGCCAGACAAAACTATAAGTAAGTCGTCTATTATTATTCTTGAACAGATGTCGAGTTGATTCAAAAAGGATTTATTCTTTATACAAAGATCGATTTGATTTTTCAGGGTTACCGCTCTCACCATTGAGGATTTGACATCGAACGTACTGGATAACCCCAAGTTGAAACAAGTAGCCAATGGAAAACTCCAACTTTTAATTATCTGCCCGAGGATGTTGGAGTATATTGCAGAACTTTCTGATGATGCACTAGAAGCTCTCAACGTGTTTGATGTTGAGAAGGTGTTAGCTATGCAACTTGGAGTCAGTGATGAATCCATTGCAGATGTGCACAGGAAAGGTAGAAATAAAACAAATGCAAAACCTTCTAAAGTTCATATCTGGTTTGTCAAAAATAAGATTTACTGAAAAGTATTGATTTTTTTAATTTATTTTTAATTTTTCAGCTTTCCTGACTTATGACCAATGGGAAAGAATGATTGTCAAAGAACAAGACAACACATTCGTGGATAACTTCCTCAGCAAAGCCATTGACATCCTCAGCAAGAAGTTACTTAAACCTCCATGTGATAAAGCTACATTCTCCATCATTCCAAAGAAAATAAAACCAGTAAGCCAAATCTCAAAATCATTAGGTACCGCAGTTCAAAACTTAATTTATTGTTTTCAGTCCGAAATTTACTCAAAAATTACGTTTTTTAGGGTCAAAACAGAGTAATTGCCTTGTTGAACGATCCTATATCAAGCAGTGACACTATTAATATTCAAGTGGATAAGAAAGGGGAGATCCTGCAGATACATTCCTACAAGAGGAGAAATCCTTACACTTTGCAGTTTGATGTTCCAGGTGCGTTTTATCAATAAAATCTTCCATAAAATAAAATATAATTTGCGATGAATTGATGTCATATTTCTGTATTAATCATTTATTTCTGTTTTAAGACTGTTGCCTGGAAGTCTCCATGTTGGTTTGGATAAAGATTGAGAAGAATGGTGTATCTTGTGGAAGCAGACAGATCAAATGTGAAAGCAGACTGAGAGAATTGGATCAAATATTGAGAGCCAGTGACAACCCACTGGAATTCATGTGTCAGGTATGCATATATTATGCTAAATAGAATATTCTCCACATCTCTGATCTTTTTGTACTTATATAATTACATATTTCTTAATTATTTCAGACACTGGGCTTCAAGACAACAGACAGGGACCAACTAGATAGTTGGATGCTGACGGCATTCCAGAAAAACATTCCACCACACTTCAATCTCCTGGCAGCTCCACAGGCTGGAAAAGTTATCGCAACAAGTACGAACCTCTTCTCTGTTTATTTAAATAGTTTGACCAAATTATGATCAAACTTTAACAAATTAAATTTACCAATTTAACACTTGTATAAAAATTATTCTGATATATTTTTCACAGGTGGTGTTGGTGTTGAGGAGTACCCCACTCTCCTTCACTTTGCTGCTCGTTTTGGATTGGAGAGACTCAGCTGGCAACTCCTGGAATGTCCTGGGGGAGAGGCAGCCTGCGCCACACGTAATAACAAACAGCAGACCCCAGCAGATCTGGCACAACAGCATGGATTCACTCAATTGGCTACTGTACTCAGAGGATATATGGTAAGAATATTCATTGTTAAACTTAGCACATTTATTATATTATTCAACATCTTGTTACTCTTTACTTTAAAAGAAATATTTTATAAAAGATGCCAATGTTATTTTTTTTACAGCAAATGAATGAATTCTCCAACATGTATTACTACCTGAAGAACATGAGCGAAGAAACAACAGAGCAAACAAATAATCTCCAAAATAACAATGTGAAAATATTAAATACAGATCACGTGCCTGATACATGGACCAAGTTTAACATCACTAAAGCAACACCTACACAAACACCAGACAGTGTCAAGTCAGATCCCTTCAGTGAAGAGTGCCTGCAAAACCTGGAAAGCAGACACCATAAAATCAACAATCCCATCAAACCACCAGAGAGTCCTAAAGTACCTCAATCACCAAAACATTCAACAAATGAATGGCTGTATGAAAATGACATTTGCCTAATGAACACATCATTTACATCCACCAGCAGTGTACAGAAAGCTATTGAACATGATTACTTGATTCAACCATCTAACAGAAAAGTTGAAATTGTAGAAAAAACGACACCACATAGACCCAATATGATTGATTTGAACATCAGCAAGAGATCCAACAGTGCTTGTGAATTCACTACACCTACAACATCATACAAACTCCCACCAGAATTCTTTGAATCGAAGAATAGTTTTAGCAACATTTCAATATCAAAGAGCAAACATAAATCACAAGATCACATCACCTCACCCACGGGACAAGATGAGTTGGCTGAGATTATAAATGATTTTAAAAATAACGTCTTTACAATATCTGAAGTAGAGAAATTAGTTATGGAATGGAGAAATCGTAATGAGACACAACAATCTCTGAAAGAAAAACAAGATCAACTGAATAAGATGAGAGAGGAGTATGACAAATTACAGAAACGAATCAAGGATGATATGAAGAGACCAACTCCATTTGAGAGAGTGAAGAAGATATTCTCAAAGGGAAAGAATAAAAGTTAGTTCAAAATATTACAAATGTTTAAAGTAGGTATATTTGTCATTTTTATGAGACTGTTTTTGATTACTTATTGTTTCAAATATTTTCAGATGCGAAAAATGGTACAACTGAAGTTACAAATGGGAACAATCAGAGACCAAACAGTGGCCTTAGTCTACACAGTGTGTCAAGTAAGTTATAATAAATATTTACATTTACAGTTTGAATGAGAATTATTGAGGAAATACCTACATACAGTATATATTTATTTAATCAATATAAAGAGCAAATAATAATTTCAAAAATATTTTTAGGTTCATCTTCAGGCCGTCTAAGTACAGCTAGTGGAGGAAGTCTAGGAGACAGTGGAACACAATCAGATAATGAAGAAATTAAGGTAAGGAAATTTAAAATGATGTTCTATGTTCTTTAGTAGCATAGGAGTTCCTCAGTAGCCTGGAGTTAGAACCTCGGCCTCGTGAACAAGGGGTCCGTGGTTCGATACCAGGTACCGGCAAACTCCTCTTTCACGACACAAGCTTTAAGCTTACTGTGAAAGGTGTATAAGGTTGTATTTGGGTTTATAACAAAAACCAGATATACTTATTTTGACACAAAGAATTTTAACAAAATTTATTTATGTTTATTGTTTACTATTTCTTTAGATGTTTATGGAGCTGAAGACACCAAAATCACCAACCACAACCACAGAAAGATTCATTTTAGAGGATTATCTTATTCCTCCTCCACCTAGACCTCTATCAGTAACTCCACAGAGAACCACACAGTTTACAGGGAAACATCAGCCCTTGCCTCCCATTCCTATGGACACCATCAATGAAAGAGAACCATTGCAAGAAAATCCATGTGTTAATGGCAGATATGTCAACACAGATTTGCCTGAACACAACTATATGAACATGTTACCTGCGTAAGAAAGACTTATAATTGGAAGTCAATGACAAACAGTCTCTATGTTGAGAGATTTGTTCCTAGAGTTTGTTAAAATAATCCATGATTTGTAAATAGATACAAAATGTTTAAGAAGTCTTGATGAAGATGGTGTAAATACAAATATGATAAGTGTCATAAAATTGGATTGACAAATTGAATTTGGGAGTGATGTGACTCAAAAACGATGCTTGTTTGATGAGTTTTAAAAAGATGATGTATTTAGTTTAAAATTAAGATGATCATAATCGAATAAAGGCACCTCAGTGTACATTTTTATATTGTATAGATATAAGTAATATTTATATAAAACTTAGCATAAGTACCTGAACAGGTGAACCAGTCATATACTCATAAAGCCATGTGGTGTTTTGTTTTACCATAATATTATATCTATTAGAACCAATGATTTTTTAAATTAAATTGAATGAAGTCACAAAGATCTTAACAATAACTAAATGCCTTATGCCAAAGAAGCTAACATTTTGGATATTTAAAAACACAAATAGATTTATTATTAAGTATGTACAGGAAATATGTATTTAATAAATGTAAATAAATAGTATTTAGATAAGTTTCCTTTTGATTTCAGCAAACAAAATAACTTAATGTATCTAAAAGATTTTTATTATCTTGAAAGAAAGGAAACCTAGGAGTCAATACTGTTTTTTCCTACTGAAAGAAAAATTTGAATATTTTGATATTTAAAACCATTTTTTTTTTTTTTTTTTTTTCTTTAAAAGGTCAAGGGACCTTACATCCCTTGTGTCACTGCGACCATAACCGATCTATTGTGACATCCTTCTGTGTCATATCTCACTCTCAAGACCTAGGTGCGTCATGTAGCTCACTATTTGTCTTGGTGTGAGAAGTCTCACTTTCTCAGAGTCCAGCACTGGACCTCCGAGGATGTGACTTCGGTTGCGAGCGAGTGCGTCACAGTTACAGAGGATGTGGATGGGCGTTTCATTATCCTCTGAACAGAATCTGCAGGTTGGGGTATCTGACAATCCAATTTTTGTTTCATGGGCGTTTCATTATCCTCTGAACAGAATCTGCAGGTTGGGGTATCTGACAATCCAATTTTTGTCATATGCTTCCTTAGTCTGCAGTGTCCTGTCAAGGTCCGGGTTAGAATCCTTATTTGATTTTTATTAAGTTTTAAAACTTCTGTGGTGAATTTCCGCGAGTACCCTGTCATCAGTTCCTTCGCGTGCTTCAACCCTATGCTGTTGGACCAAATTTCGTGGCTTTGATCCATGGCCCAGTTTTTTAGGCTAAGCCTGATAGTGCTAGACGGTAATCCGCATATAGGCTCAGGACCTATTTAAAACCATAATATATTTTTCGTTTACTGATTGTAACTAATACTTTTAGGGTACATTCTAAGTTATGTCTTGTCGAAGTACTTTCGATAACTCATTATCCTATGTCACCTAATATAATATCTTGCGTAGTAGACAGACACATCAATAATAGATCTTTCATGTTTCTATCAATATTTCAATTTAATTCAAGCGAATGTGGAAGAAATAATCTATTAGACATATGATTAACTGGTAGCCTAATGGCAGACGCGTGCCTTCCATACATGCAAAGCATGCTCTACAATCAATGTATAATCTTAAAAATTGTGTAATATAGTAGTCTAGAATATCATTTTAAGACTATTTATGAATTTTTAACTACTATAATATGTAATTTTTTTTATTTATTTATTTATTTTAGGGCATGCGTTGCATATTTGCATGTATGGAAGGCACGCGCCTGCCTAATGGTAAGATTTCAATCGAGAAAGACCCAGGCTCGATTCCACTCGCTGCCGATTTACTCAAGACATTACTCCTTCATGACATAAGCATATTGCTCACTCTGAGAATATTTGGGATATTAGTTCATCGGATCAATATTAGTTGAAAAAAACTTTACATATCTACCCATTAGTCTAATTAATTTCTTTAGTATACTTTTATTTACATGTATTGTATCTACCTCTTCACAAATATTATATTTTCTCATTATTTGTATAGAATGGAATATTAATATTATTTTATAAAGACTGTAGGCATATATATTTTTCTGCATTTATTTTAGATATTATTTTCATATTTATTAAGACTATTGTAAATATTAGGGTATTTTATTTGTAATAATATTCAATAATTTGTCAATTTTACACAATACTTGCAGTAGGAAAAAAGATATGTAGATTCACTAAATATATCATATATGTATATCCAAATATAAATAAGCCCACTGGCTACCCCACTTGTGGAATATGCCGTGATGGTATTGTATGATAGTAGAAGTAAATAAAAAATAAATATGTGTGTAATGAATTCATATCATTAAATCTAGTACATATTTAACACTAGTAAGGATTGCAAACACATTTTAAGATTTATTTTACTTTTAAATTATCATGTTACAGTGAACAAATAAATTTTTATACCCAAAGCACTCCAGCTAATTGTAGATGGATATATAAAATACAGAGACAAAACTAAAAGGCGAAAGCCATGTAAAAGGCGAAAGCCATGTAAAAGGCGAAAGCCATGTAAAAGGCGAAAGCCATGTAAAAGGTGAAAGCCGTGAACACGGTTAAATAAATAAATAAAACTGCCACGGATATTTTTAAGATGTATGATTTTTTTACTGTAAATAATTTAATTGATAGAAATATGTTATGAATACATACATCTATACAGCAATCACCAAACTTTATGTAAGAGTATTTTTCCATATGCAAATTTTTGTAACTTATTAAACACATTTATAGTTTTTATTTATTTTTTACCGAAAAAAATAATGATCAAACCAAAGTATTTAGATTGTAATTATTTATATTTTATGATTATTGTAAATAATTAACATTAATTAGGATAAAAACTTTGATGAACAAGAATTGGATGAGTACAATGAAAGTCATAATATGAATGGGTTTCAGAAAAGAAGAGATGGTACTAAAAATATTAGGAAATATTTTTTATAAATTATTTACAAAGTATTCAAAATGACAAAATGTATTTTTTTATATATAATTGGGTAGCTGGTCCCTTTCATGAAAGAAAAATAGTATTTTTTTTATCTTCAATATTTTTGTTCTGTTTAAATTGGAATTGTATAAATTGTAACGACACTGTAAGTAGGCTAAGAAAATATTTATTGAATATATTTTGTATATTTTTATAAGTACTCCGAAAACAGCATACGTATGGAGGCAATATTCTCATAAATATCTACCTATCTGGTTGTTGTTTTCGGGTTTGCCATGTCTTGATTTGTTAAATCGACGTTTCGGTGCACTTGCTGGCCCCATCTTCAGGATATGAAGATGGGGCCAGCCTATCCTGAAGATGGGGCCAGCAAGTGCACCGAAACATCGATTTAACAAATCAAGACATGGCAAACCCGAAAACCAACAACCAGATAGTGAAGATCGCCATGAAAGCCTTCAAACCACATTAAATATCTACCTAATAAATGGAATAAATAAAACAATTAAATACTAAATATAATATCTTTTATTTAAATAAATTATCACAAACTGTTTCAACTTTATTACAACAATAGTCTGTCCTTATAAAAAGACAATGATAAAAAATGCATAGTATTTAAACGAGTGACCGAAAATTCAAATTATAAGTTGAATAAAATACAGAAATGAGCATACTGACTGACTGGGCGACTAAATGTGAGTGATAAAGTAATACTTAAGTGAGTGGCCACTTATATAGCTTATGTGACCCCTATAACTACTTACGTGACAGCATTGTAGTGAACAAATTAATTGAAAATAGTCAGACAATATATTTATAACGAGATCCATTTTGATGATGATGGTCAGCAGCTGGGTAGTATTCTTGATCAGGAGATTAAGGGTTCAAACCCTGCTGCCAACTAACTCCACATTTGCAATAAAAGTGCATAATTTTATGTGAGGATGTATTTACTATTATAAATAAATTCATCTTATTTGATATCTGGTGGTTTTGAGGAGGCTGGTTTCTGCCCTGTGCTCCCGAGAGGAGCGTTGAGGGCGATGATGATGATGATGATATTTGATATCGGTATGTAGTCGCTCAATTAATATTTTTCATTACTCGTTAAGTGTTTTCAGTCACTCACTAAGTATAACTGTAGCCCATTTTTCGCAGCTTGGTTATGAATTTTTTGTAACTCAATATTAGTCGCCAGTTTAGTGTTTTGGTCGCACAAATAGTATTAGAGCATGTTCATTGTTAGTCGACCATTCGTTTTTTCTGTCACATATTTAAATATTTCCCATAAAAAAGGCCAAATGGATACAAACGGGAAACACACTTGTACATACATCTTCCTTTTATTAAATGCATCGTCAGAACTCAAAATGCTTTCACTTAATTAACCACATAATTCATTTTTATGGCTGAAGAAAAAAATACAAGAAAATGCAAAGCAAGTAAGAGAAATTAAAATATGTGAGAAATTAAGTATGACGGTGTACATAAATTGCATTTATCATAAACAATATGTATTATCGTCGTTGGATCAATGAAACCTCTTATGTGTCAATTTTTTTCGAAGATGAGATATTGGTACCAAATTGCTCGGCCCGACGAGAGGAATCGTTTGATACCAATATCTCATATTCGAAAAAAAATGACACATAAGAGGTTTCATTGATCCAACGACGTTATGTATTGTCCTGGTTGGCCCATATGAGACCTTAGTACTAAATGTGATACTAGAGTCTCTATGAATTTATCTACATTATCCTAGAGTCTCTATGAATTTATCTACATTATCATGGCATCTATCATAAGTGACATAGCTAGAAGGCTAACTGCATGAATAAACACACAGATAATTATTTTCATACTGCTGATACTAGAAATAATTGTATACAATATTTAATAATAGTCCCTACTAGTGATGTGCCGAATGTCTAATTTTGACATTTAAGAATGCAAATATTTGGAAATATGGATGTTCAAAAATGTAAATACAATGAGAAAAATGTTTACTGTTTTGTCTCTCAACCGTAAGTGAGATCAATACGAGAAAAAAAAATGTAAGTCACGGTAAGAAGTCTTCATAGTCAATTATATAGCTGTCAATTATCTGTATTGGATTGCCGGTAATAAAAAAAAAATTATCTGTAATGATTAAAATTATTAAAAAAAAATTTACATCGGGATGATCACTTGAACTTTGGTTAAATTAAGTTACTATCTATCGTGAAACTAGTTACTTTCTTTCAACAAAATGTATGAATATGTAGGGTTTAGTTACACCGCTTACCACCTGAGATTAAATTTGTAAATAATTTTTGAATCAAGAACATTTGGGCCCTAGCGTAAAACCAATAGATTTTGAAACCAACATTTTCATTTTACATTTGATTAAATTTTTTCAAACTATTCACATCATCTCCGTTTTTGGATAATTATATTTAAAATTGAACATGCAAAAATCATTAATACATTTTAAAAAAAAACTCAACATACGTATAGGACGGTGTTACAAGTATGAAGATATTGAGCAATGACATTACTTAATTATTTTTTCTATACTTTCACCTCACAGTGGAATATAAGTGTACACAAACACTCTTTTAAGTTAACATGTGGCAGCAAAACACTGTACTAAGTACCAATGCAATCTTTATGTAAACTTTCAACTCTATTATATAAATTCAGAAGCCAATTATAGAGTAAAATAAATCAAAAAATTTATAAGTAAAAAATACTTAAGAGTTTTAAATTTCTTTATTTATCAGTTACACGTGTTTCGGGTTGCAAGCCCATATTCATACTCTAGTATCTCATTTCTCATTTAGTGAAAACAAAATCAGTAAAATAAATCAGTTTACACTATAAAACACAATGGTGCAATACTAAAAAATATTTTAAAAATCTCAATTAATTTTGGTTCTAATTGTAGCCACACACATGATTTTTGGAAAATTTTATTTAAAATATTATTTTTCTTTGGTTTAGCAAATTATTTGGTACCAGTTATTAAGTATTACTTTTTTTCAAAACAATAATAATTAATATGCAACAATTTTATATTTAATATTAAGTTAACATTACAATTTGTCAATATATATTATAGTACTATAAATACACAATTATATAGACTATTTGTATATATGTATGTATAAATATTAAGGCACCGTGAAGTATAACTTTTACACCAATATATTGATTTGGCTGCATTAATTGCTGATATTTGCTTCAATACATAATCTTGTTGAATACATAAGATGTCTATTGCTATTATAAAAATTGTACATTAGAAGCTCTGCTCAAATCAACAAAATCTATACATGGATGGTACTTTGAGATCGTATAAATATTATTTTTTTGATATACAATACAATTATTTTAAATTCAAGAAAGCATTCACCCATATCACATCTGTCAACAGCAATGCATCGCACAAAATGATTTTTATTGTACAATGAAATATTTTTCAGAATTCAGTAATCATGACACTGAATTTTATAGCATTCTGCATTCAATTACTGAAGGATCTTACATTAGACCATTAAACAATATCTACCAGCAGGGTTACTCTTGACAAAATCTAAACGAGATCTTAATCTAGTCTTGATCTTGATCATACGACGCACGAAGGGACTATGGTCAAAAACACCGCGCTACAGCTACGGCGCGATCGTTATGCGTGTATTTTTGGCCAATAGTCACTTCGTGCGTCGTATGATCAAGATCAAGACTAGATTAAGATCGTATTTAGATTGTGTCAAGAGTAGCCCTGCAGAGCCTAGATAGAGATCTTATAGATTTTTTTGTTTAACTATCAAAATAAATTAAGTCTATTCTAGTAAGGTACAGTCTATTTAAAACTGATTAAATGCAACTCTGTTCAAAGAAAAAACAACTTATTCCTTACAAAAAAAAGTCATTTTTGTATATAATATTATTTTTTAATTACGTTCAATTAATGATGAATAAATAAAAGATTACTATATTCATAAACCTTAATTCACACAATCTTTATACTTATTACACCATATTTCTTTGGCTTTCCAATTCGGCATTATCTCATTTCATTTATTTATTGACATCCCATGAGTCATATTTATGCCCAATCTAAATCTAATCTAAAAACATCTTAATTATGTTCACGATGCTATCATCAGACTACAGATTATCTAAATATTAATATATAAAGAGTGTTTGCGATAGTTATAGGTAAAGATTATATTGATTTATTGTAATAAAATAAAACAAATCATTGTGATTATTTTAAATAAAAAATACATAAGTAACACAAATTAAACAAATATGTTTAAAATACAATGTAATTGCTTTAAGCTATATAGTGCAGACAAATACAATAAATTATAAAAGTCAATTATTAACATTAATTATAAAGATTTAAATAGATAAAAATTTCTTGCAAAAAAAGTAAAAAAAATAGCACAACATAAAGGAACACATAATTATGCTCAATTTAATTTTAAAAATCTCAATAGTTCAACTTCATTTTAGAAAATAAATAACAGTAGATTAATCTACCTCAAATCAAAAAACATTTTCTATCTCTTTAGAAGAGCCCATTCGCCGAGGGTTTTTTCTCTGCGCATTTTTTTTAACTCAAATAGATTGTATTAAAATTATCCACTAAATGTAAAATATTATGGTAGCAAAAAACACACATGAAAAATATTTTTTGCGAATGGGTCATAAATAGCCTCATAAATTGAATTTCCGTATTGGTTGGCAGTAAAATAAAATGAAATACACAATTTATGAAAAGTGGGAGACTCCTAAAACACTTTATAGAAAAGAAAGATACTACATAATTATAAGAGGAAATAGGGAAGAAGCTGGTCAGAGAGATTGATTGCATAAAGTCTCCTATTTCAAATTTGTTAACTTATTTTTATTGCACATTTTATGACTATATTTCTCATGATTAAATTTGGAAGTCAACAACAAACAATAAAATTATATTTTTTATGTCAATTTATAAAATTATCACATTGGATATATAATCTCCTCTATATCACCCAGTCATACAAAAGCTACAATACTTAACATAATATGTTTATGTGTCTTTGTTTATATTTGTAATAAAAATATTTAAAAATAATATAATAGTGTTTAGGCAAATGTTAGTGCTTCACATGCTTTATATTCAAAGCATGTTGCATGGCCCAAATAGATAAAGGTCTCATGTATCCTATTGAGCGGTAGGTTCCATCTTCATATATAGCTTCGGGAATATCAAAAGACATTCCAAAGCGACTAGAGAGACTTTCATACAGTCCTCCCGCTGTTTTAAATCCTTCCTCCACCATCCCTTCGTGAATCATAAAAGCGGAGAGACCAAAAGTGACTCCCGTCCACACTTCTGCACTCTGGAATGAGGAATAATCTGCACTCCCTGGATTACCTGGCATGAATCCATTAACGGCTCCCAACTTTCCTTTTCCAAACTTCATTACATTGTTCTCATAGATGGTCTTCAACACGGATGAAACCTTCTCTTTAGAAAATACTGGATATTGGAATCCACAAGCTCTCAAATACCACTGTCCACACAACTGGTCGGCCATAATTACTTTACTTCTCTCGTCAAAATCATAATATCTTCCATTCCATAATTTAGAATCAAAAGCGGCTGAAGCCTTCTTTAAAATTCTCGAGTATAAATCAATATCATCTTGCTTGTTATGAAGAGATGCCATGGTGTGCATACAATGTAAAGCTGCCAGCCATAGTCCTCCACAATATGAACTGGGACCACTCATTACCCACACATCAAATGTTTGATCTGGTTGTCCAGTATTTTCTATGAGTCCATCTTTATCCTTGTCCCACTGGAGTGCTTTATCCACAAGCACCCTACAGGTATAATACATGTCCTTCAAATATCTTTCAGCATCCACCACATCTTCCTGAAGAACTTCTTCCATTGCCATTTGATAGGAGGGTTTCACACCTGAATTCTGTCTCATGACATGTGGAGCCCTGACTGCTGTATCCACATCAGCATAATCAGCACTGCAGACACTCACATGCTTCTCCCTTGGAGGGAATTTGTGTAGCCTACTCTCCTCCTCCTTATTCAGTTTAATTTCTTGACTGATTTTCCTACAAGTCTCCACTGGCTGCCTATGACTAGCATCCACTTCACTATACTCACTGCTCACACTGACTAACTTCTCTCTAAGATGTACTTTGTTCAGTTTGAATTCATCCTCTCCTGTTGGGCTAATGCCATTACTCATCTGTTTGACCTTTATTCTATGATTCAAGATTTGCTCTATGACCATGGCTTGGGAGTCAGCTTCTTCTTTATCTTGATTAGTAGAACGGAAGTACAAGTCCTCGTCATCTGACACATCATCTATGAACTCCAACGACTGGTATTTGTCTCTCTGACTTTGCTTCATCTGCTCCATACGTAGTAATGTGTAATCTCGGAACACTTGAAGAATGAATTTCAAATTCAAATCTCTCCACTCACTGACATCATGAATGTTGTATGCATTGATTTGATGGAAAGGATCTTCACCTACAATAATAAATACACACGATGAAATCACATTTTATTAATAACACTTTACTATGAAGTAATGAATTTAAAAAAAAATATCCACTCACTAGGATCTCCTAGATCATGTGGAACACTGTCCTTGTATTTCCTCTTGTCTGTAGTCCCACAGAACATGTGCTTCCTGTACTCTCCTATTTCTCTAGAGACAGCATCCTTGAAGTCATACTGAAGAGCAATCTATTTGTAGAAGAAGAAAAAACTTTAAATGAATTTTATGCAAATCATTAAATAAAGAAAACAAGTGACATTATATGGTTGACACTTTTTTCAGTAATATTGTTAAAAAATATTTTAAGAAAATATAAATATATTTTATATTTGCCTGGAGTCTGGGCCAGAGTTGTGCTAGGGCAAAGGATGCATAGAAGTGTACATCATATGTGTTATACATCCTGTACTCATGTCCCTCCAGGTAACCAAACATGCCATAACTCCAGCGAGGGTCTTCTCTGGGATATATATCTGATACATCAAACCACACTGTGCCTCCATCCACAATGTAGTACAGTTGGTTGAAAAGACCTTCTTTGTACCACGCTGGTAGAGTACTGAAATCATAGGTACATTTATTCAATTTATTTTTTCTATCTATAACGCTGTCTTCCAGATGGGGTAGGCAGAGAGAACGGAATGGCATATAGATCTGTCCTATCACACTTATTTTGTTCCTCTACATTCATCCAGTTACTCATGTCTTTTCTACCAGATTACATTAAATATTTCTGTTATTGGAACAGTGTATTGCTAAAGAAGATTTTTTAAAACATCTAAAACCTAAAACAATCGCTTTTTATTTATCTGCTATTGGTAATCCTCAAAATGTATTCAAATCGGCCGGTGTGGGGTGGAGGTAACGCTCTTGCCTTTGAGTCACGAGGTCCCGGGTTCGATTCCAGGCCAGGGCAAAGTGAAGAATGACTTTTTTCAATTGTCCTGGGTCTGGGTGTTACATGTATATGTGTGTAGTGCATTGTATATGTGTGTATTGTCGCGTTAGTACCCATAATACAAGATTCATCTTAGTTTGGGACTAGCTCGATCTGTGTGAGTTGTCTATGTATGTTATTATTATTATTAAATATACAAAACTTACTCGTCATCCAATATAGGATTCTGCCAGTTGGATATGTCTTCCTCCCACTTCTTATAGGTTAGCAGGGAATATGTGGCTATGGATGGTCCCGCCATGCCCTCACTACCGAAGAACCTTGTGTAATATCTGCACAAACAATTCTCATATAATTGTTAGAATAGCTTATACTTCCATCTGTCAATAATGACATGATTCAAATACTTTATCAAAACAAAAAAATCAAATAAAGTAGCTGTATGTTTGTTTCACTAACCTATGATGTTTTCTAGTAGAAGATCCAAAGTGTATTAGGGGCATATCCCACACCAGACAGAACTCTAAGGAGGTCACCTGCCCTGGTTCTACCGATGACTGGCTGGAAAGTCCAATTGCATTAGCTGTAATCACAACCAAAGATTCTATAAGACATATCACATCAGAGACAATGTAGCACACGGTGAATGAATTCTACCTATCAATCTTTATCTACACTTTCATAGCATCTCACACAGTCCTCTCTGTACCATAATATATGAAGTAAGACATAATTGAGTTGAAAATGGGAAATATCTTTTTATATGTTTTATGAATACATGCCTCTTACAGAATGATGAAAAAAATACACAAAAAGGAAAACTTGTTCTATTCCGGGGAACCCACACGGTTATAATAACAATAAATTAAACCTCGCACTGTTCTTCGGACATCAGAGAGTAAAATTACCTGAATAATTGGTAACTGTGGGAATATCCCCCGGTATCAGGCGTCCTTCCTTCTCTAGACAGTTCCACAGGTGGCTGGCTGTCTTTTTGGTGTTGAACTTGCAGAAGCCGTCTGTAGTTGAATCTGTGGCTTGCTTCCTTTTGGCTATAGTGAATGTGCACATCATGTCATCCACGTACGTCTCCAATGACACTCCGCAAGTATGACTGTCGCAGTATCTCTCAAAGTTTGTACTCTCCGCTAAAATAAATCACACACACTGTCTACTGATCCCTACTATTTTTTGTAACATAAAAACAATTATATATTCATGATGTTGTAATTAGCAGTTTTATTTCTTTTTAGTTGTTTCACAGAACGAGTTTACTCTATTGCTTACAGCCATCTCTAAATGTAAGAACTCTTTATTCTCCCTGGGTTCATTACAGATTCTATGTTACATTTTTATACAAAGTTATCAGCGCTCTTCAGTCAGTTTTTGACTAAGACAGAAAATCTACTGTGATTGTAGAATTTGATACTGGAACCTTAATACATATATATACAGAGTTAGTATAATGAACACTGAGGTTGGTGTTATTTCACACATTACAAATTAAATGACGACAACGTAAAAAAATAAATAACATTAGTCACAAAAAATGTTAGTAGCTTCAACATTGGGAAATACATCCAACTCGAGCAATGATTTCACATGTTCAAATTCTAGTCTCAACCTATTTATGCCGACATAAAAGTATTTGTGATACATCAATCTCCTGTCTGTCATCTTCTATTTCGTAGAAATGGTGTATTTGACGTTGGACTGAACAAGTTTTAATACAATGAATATTGTAACAGAATGAAATAAAAAAAGTATTCTAAGTGTAATATTGTATAATATACATCAGATTGACATAGCAGCGTCCACACAGTTGGATGAAAATGTCAATCATCAATCTTCAATCATTCGGTCACAATTCGGAGTACCTATTCTCTGAAAAAATATTTAAATGAATGCCTTCGTTACCCATCCCAAAGAGGAGAAGGCATTCATTCGAATATTTCTTCAGAGAATGCTCCGAATGTTCATCGAATGATTGAAGATTGATGATTGATGTTTTCATCGAGCGATGTGACACTGCTAATCAAGATAAGATAGTCAATCTTATCTACATTATACAACATTACATTTAAAACATCTACCAATATCACATTAAACAAAAAAAAACTAATAGGTATTATCATAATAAAATGTACTGCTTTTGTTAATAAGCAAGTTAATTTGCAGATAATTTGCAGTGGTTGAAAAGAATGGTATTTTATATAGCATTCTTAAACCTTAAAAATCCCTCTTTACAATACGACACTCCAATAACATCAATATGTTAGAAATGATGAAGAAGAGAGTCAACCAGCTGACACAAAATTGCTCAGAATGGAAAGAAATATGTTTTAGGCAGTCGATCAATTAATTTTTAAAAATGTCTATAGATAGTAACAGGCATATTATGCTTTATTCCAAAGTCTTTTAAATATAAGTCAGTTGCCTTTATAAAATATTCAAAAACTACAATAAATATTCTATTCGGAGATTCCACAACTATAAATGCAACAAACACATGGCGGATTATTGATGTTTTATGCCAGTGATATAGTCATTTATTATAATTATATAGAATATACAGCGCGTGTTATAACAAACCAGTATTGAACTACAACCAGGTTTAATATTATTCAAATATATGCAGAAACTATTTATTACATAATCTGAAATGATATAAGGTTATTATCAAACACACTATTATTACCATCATAATCATGATTGTTTGTACGTTTGTATGTCCAGGCATCAGTCCCAAAACAGAAAAGTAGCCACACAAACCACAAGAGTATCTCTAAGAATTTGGTCAATATCGTACCTAAAAATGATTTTGACATCTCCATTAGATTACATGTTATTCTTTTTAATACTTGTCTGTTATGCTGGAAGACATATTGTTATAAAGTATTCCTTTGAGTCTTTTACATATATGCAACAGTAACTCTATAAGCATATATAAATAACCTCAGTTAGGTATCAAACCCCTAAGACTCAATTTTCAATTCAACTCAATATCATAATGAACGAATGTGAAATTTTATCTGCAAAAACTTACTCTTCATGCAGTTTGATCCAATTCATTTGCTTAAGCCTTGCACATGCAACTGGCGAAACAGATATTTCAGTAAAAAAATTAAAGGATGCCTGTTATTGTCCCAGGGTGTATTCACAATTTTAAAAATTTAATAAAAAAATGACTCTCAGTATTTAAAAAATAAACCACTTAACGAATAAAACCAAAATGAAACTGGCGATACAAACATCACAAGGTGAATAAGGCTAGTGTGATAATGAAATAGGTATGTACGATGAATAAAAATCTTGTGTTTGTAAACATTGGATAGAGTTATGAATAACATAATAATAATATTGATGGGCATACAAAACATTGCAATGTGATTTTTTGTTATTTATATTAAATGAAATTTTCGCACTTAAGAAAGTGTACATAATATGTACTTATATATTATATAACACATACATACTACAATAGGTATTTATTTATTATTTATTTATTTAAAAAAAATGGGCAACATACAATAAAATTTTACAAAATATAACATAATAACTATTAAACATATTTTTTGTACTTGACCAGCCCATCTTTGAGTTCATTATTATTATTGCCAGTACAGTACAAACACAGAAAGAAAAAAAGAAAACAAAAACAAAAACTATACAAACATTTTATTCCTGTCTAATGTGGTACAATCGTGAGATATTTATCACCTGCTGGATGAAGGAGAGAGTATTAGGTATTCTGACGCTTACGAATAAGCTGGCTTAAGCACTTTATACCATAGCAATGTACACCGATTCCACAGATCTCCCTTATGCTTCTCTCATATCAATCCTTTCAGACCGGGTGCCTGCACTCATCGTTCATGCTAGGAATTTAACCTAGCCATTTAACACATCTTGTATGATGGATTAAATTATGATAATCTAACTACATAGCAATAGAAGCACGTTCAAAATGATAAAGGAAAGGCAAGAGTTTTGCATAAAATTAAAGTGGCCTAGCTGAATTTCAAGTAAACCATAATAAGAATATTCAAGCATTGCGAAAATATGAAAGTAAAACAATATCTAAACAGCGCTATAATAATATGTCCACCACTTATGTCATTCTAAGATATGCAGCGATGGTAAAGCTATAGCAACTATGAATCTTAATCAATTCATCCAATTTAATTGAATAACAGGCCGAGGTACATAATGTATTGTATTATACGTATTGCAATGGTATAATAAAACAGCATTACAATTTAAATAAATGAATGGACAGGTGATGGTTGGATGTAATCCCAAATAATAGTGAGCTACATACAAGCGCCCGTAAGCAGAACAAATAACATTTGCGCGACAATATAATATTATATATGTATGTTAAAGCATATTGCGAGATGGTTACTTACCTGCAACACTCTTCTTAGTCTTCTTAGTGGGGTCTTTGAATGTAAAGGCAATGCTAACAGTTCTCTTACTTTGGCAGACATTCTTAATATCCCACACAAACACACCGCAGGGTAGACTGCTATCCTGCAATAGCAAAATAAATCCAAACTTTTTATAAAGCACCTTGAATTTTACATGGTATCTTGAATCTCCAAATAGTTTTTCTTGGTTCAAAACTTACTGCCGAGTTACTTATGTTTCACGATACAAGCACAACTATACTTAAAGAGATACTTGAAGAGTGCATTTATATTGAATGTTACAAAACCTAGATTCATCTTTAATTGAAGTTGGTAAACAACAGTAATTGGGTGATTTGTTGTTGCGTATCTAATTTATTTTTAAATACTTAGCTGTATACCTACAATAATATGCATCTAGTTGTCTGCAGCCAATGCACAGTGGATTATTATAAAACATTGAACACAATCCCTGACAATTACAATGTTTTTATATTTATAGTGACAAGTGAAACATTTACAGAGAATAAAGAGATCAAGGTTGACGCTTTATATCCCGAGAACAATAATAAAATGTAATGACAGCAGCTTTGTATTATAACAAAGTAATGCAGAACTAAGTAATTAATTTATACTTTTATGATGAAAATGCTTTTTTCCTGTCATGTTGTCAGACAAGCGGGCTTACTGACCACTGTACCTGTCTTTTACAGGATAGGTACTCAAAAACTTGAAAAATAAGTCGGAGATCTATTCTAAGACAAAATACAATAAATATCACAAATAAGACATTTAACATCTTCAATTCAGCGAGGAAGTGTGACATCCATCTAGAATGTCTTCAAGTTTATGGGCACGGAGTGGACAATAAGCATATATATTCATTACATGCAGTTAGTCTACTCGCTACCTCATTTCTTAGAGGTTCCCAAACTTTTTTTTCATAGACCACCTTCAAAATTTTGCTGCTTCCAGTGGACCCCCTACATTTCTGCCCCCCCCCCTCTCCCGTAGCAAAATTTTCGAGATGGTATAGAAATAGAAATTAGAAATATTTCAAAAACTCCTTGGTTTTCTTACAGAATATTTTCTCACAGTACCTTTTTCTACACTTTAATGGGTATTTGTACCGACTATTGTTTATGTCAATTGTTTAAATTTCTACCCCCCATCGCCGAATTTTCAAAATGGTATAGGAATTTGAAATATTTCAAAAACTCCTCAGTTTTCTTAAAGAATATTTACTCGAATCATATGTATTAAGAATCTGGTACTTTTATCGAATATCCGATGCTTTAACTATGGATTCGCAGACCCGCACTTATGACTCGTGAACCCCGATTATTTAGTCACTCCAACGCACACCCTCGTCGAGTCTCCCGTGGACCCCTGGGAGTCCACCTGGACCACTTTGGTAATCACTGGTATAGATACATAGACAGATCTATTTGATTTTGATGAATAATTTGTTTAATAACATGACAATACAATCATAATATAATATATGACTTCATCTTGATATAATAATTAGATGATATATTAGTAAATTGGTACCTATGCCTTGATATTTACCACATGATGCATATACAAACTGTCAATTGATCTGTCTACATCTCTGTCTCGGTATGAACCACAATTATTAGCAATGTACATATACAAATTAATGTTCTACGTAGGTATTGCAATTACTAAACAATATGGAACTGTAGGTGATGCCATTTACATGTAGTTATGTCACCATTACATAATAATATTCCGAGATCATCACATTTAAAAAAAAGATGTATCTTTATTTTTGTTATAAACCCAAATACAATTTTGTACACCTTTCACAGTAAGCTTAATGCTTAGTATACCGTAAATAAATATCAATATTAATAAAAGTAGAAAGAATAGTATGTATATGTATACATAAAGATTTATATGAACCATAAATATTGTTATCTCTTAGTCATCTCATATGGGGTCATGGTTATCTGACCAAAAATATAATATTTTATTTACAACTGCCTTGGAATGTTTATTTTGTTTAAATATTACGATATCAGTAACACAGTATACGCCTTGAAGGAATCAAATACAAGAATCAATAACTAAACATGATAAAAAGATAACCTACACTAAATACTCAAACATTAATTAATCCTTTTTCAGAATAATATTAAAATTTCTTCTCTAGCTAACAGATATGTAGTAATTTTCTATTACTACTATTCCTACATGGCACTTTTCAATTAAATATAGTACTTTTCAATTTTTTGAAATGAAATACAAAGAACAAATTACATTTTACTTCACTTTTTTTCTTTACAAAACATGAATATTGTAAATATAATAGAAAGGAAAATGAAGAGAGTAATAATAATGCTATTTGTAGGAGGCTCACACTAAAATAGTTTACACATTATTTTCCCGTGTGTGTAATTACGTAGCTGAATACAATTAATTGTAGTAAACAACAATATTATATTTGACAAAGTGATTCAGTGCTAGAGATACATTAAGTATAGATGTACATAAGAGATAAATAATTATGTTTACCCACACACACTGTCTATATTACACACATATACGTACATATAAATATACATCTCTAAATTGGCTGACACAACACAATATAAATATTGGTTTCAGCAGAAGTTTCCAACCAAGAAATTCACAAAAAAAAGTACTGCATGATTGAGAATACCAAAAATATAATCTCTTTATCAATATTTTCCATAAAAATAAAGTAAAAATAAATCAAGAGTGAAAGCGGACGGTTGGCGGCCTTTGAGATGTAATGCTACAGACGCATGCTGAAGATCCATTGGTCGGAACACGTCGAAAACAAAGAGGTGTTAATCAGGGTAGGCGAAAAAAGGCAGCTCCTTAAAAGAATCAGCCAATATCGAGCTAACTGGATTAGCCACAACATCAAGTACCCAGGACTGCTTATCACCATCGCGGAGGGTAAGACTGAAGGCTGAAATGGTAGAGGCCGACCACAAGACGCTTATATGGACCAACTGAAGAGGGACATGAGCTGTGGCTCATACGTAGAACTAAAGAGACTAGATGAAAATACGGAGGAATGGAGAAGAAAATCCAAACTCGTTGCAAACCAACCCGATGGATTGAAACTCACTATATAAAATATATCGTCGTCGGTTCTATGAAACCTCTTATGTGCTCTAAACCAATTTTTACAGAGGCAAAAAACTGCTTTAAAGTCCACAGATCAACAAATGTAATCAAATTTATTATCAATTACACGTAAAACGTCTAAATTTTTACGTGAATATGATAATAATTTTGGTTACATTTCATTAATTGTATCGGCATTTACTTTGTAACACTTCATTTGTTCATCTGTGGACATTAAAACAGTTTTTTTGCGTCCCGTACAAAATTTGGTTTGAAGCACATAAGAGGTTTCATAGAACCAACGACGATATATTAAAATATCTTCCTAAAAAAAGCTGTCCTACCCATACCTACAAAACTTTAATCTGGATGGATCATTGCTGAATTAAAATTGGAAGGAAAATATGTAGGTATTTATTTTTCCAACACCTGTCTTATACCACCAATTCTTTGCCGGATGCTCCACAGAATAAACAAATAAAAAAGATAACTCACCTAACACTTAAAGATGGTACACACAGGAAGTAAACAAATAATAAAATAAATATTTTTTGTGACAAAAGCAATTTTGCAACAATCAAACTACAAACTCTTACAATCAACAAAAATTAAAATATGGTAGAAAACTGGAATGTTTTAGTGAAATTTGATTTGATTTGAAGTTATCAAAATACATTTTGGTTGTGTTATTCACAGTATAGTCAAAGAACATGTTATACAAAGAATTTATTCATAACCAGACCGTCCACTTCTATGAAAAAACGTACCACCTGAGATAGTGATTGTTACAGTGTTTTCCCTTTCTAACACATAGTTATAATGTACTGGCAATATGTTAGAATAGAACACCACCATAACAATATTACTATCTTACGTGGTACGCTTTATTTTTTCACAGGAGTAAAGACCTTATTGCAATGAAAGAAAGCATATTTTTGCTTGAATTTGATCAAAAAGTGGACAGTTTTGTTATGTAAAATGCCTTTGGTGTTATATTATTAGGTTCAATATACAATTTTTTTTATGAGTATCTTTAATAAAATTTACATATTTAGTAGGAAAAATAGGTTTCATATTATCATACAAATGTAATTTTTTAAGTAATTAATAATCAAATAAATCTTTTTATTATATCATTGATAAAAAAAACCCTACATTGTTTGATATTTATGTAAATCTCATGTATAACATTTATAGATAATATAATTTTACAAACGTTTTTCTTTGTACTCACCTTATAATTATTTGGTATGACGGGAGATATCTGCCTGCCGACCAAATGTATGCCGTACTCGGAGAGATCATATGTGGTCCATGCTCTGGGATACAGTCCTGTGTATTCGCACTTACTACCATCCAAGTTCCATTGCCAGGACTTTGGAGCCTTCTTTGGTTTTCTAAGGATTCAAATAAACAATGAATTGTATAAATACGATAAAAAACAAAGACTTTACAAACCAACTCAGTTGGGTAACCTTTCTAGGTTAGCTCCGATTACCGGTTCTTTGGAAAATCACTATAGGAATCTCCTCTCTAGAAAGAAATGGACTAAATGGAAGTTAAAGTTAACAATAACTATTTTTAAGATTAACTTAAAAATAGACAACTTTTTTAAAATTCAATAATTGGTCAAAAAGTCTATGCCTGTCACTGATGGTATGTGTTCCCATTTGAGATGGCTTTTAAAATAATATTTTATGAAATGTATATTCATTTGGTTCATAAAATAAATTGAATGTATAATTAGCAAATTCCTATTTTATTTACACTTCAGCATATCTCTAATGTATTATAACTGTGGTACAATGTGCTATTTGCTTTAAACTTTAAACCTCATCATAAATCCAGTGTCAATACTAATAACATATCAAGTTTAAATGTGATAATTCAAAACTATATTTTGAATCATCATTTAAAATTTTATTGATCAAAGAAATGGCGTTGATTTTTGTGAGAGGTTGTTAACATTTATTAATTTGAATACGTAATGAGGCATTAAAATAAATAATAATATGAATACAGTTAATTTATTAATTTTAACAGTATTCACAAATTTAACTACTTTGTCTCTCTATCTGCAGAAATTATAAATAGGTACTAACATTCTCACACAACTTGTATCTTCATAGTACAAAAGTTATAAAAAAAATATACTCAAATAAAATATATCAACAAAGTTCCCAAAAGAAGTTTTAATAGTGTTAGTACACAAAGATAAGTTTACAACTTACGTGTAGGTAGAGAGTACACTCTGATATATGGTTTTGTTCTTTTCGTCTTTAATGTTTATGATGAACTGGTTCTCTGGATATGTGACATAATCATACATCCCCGGGCGCAGCTGGTATCTGCAGAACTCTCCTTTGTACCCCCGGCCTATAGTCCCCCCACCAATACCACCCAATGGACACCCTATAATAATACAAGCTGATTAGTAATACAGATTTTTTAAAAACTAGTAATGGGATGGTTACACCATTATACTCTAACAATAATTATCTAACATGAATTATTAATGTTTTTTTTTATGTAGTCAGCCACAATAAGAAGTTCGTTCTTAGACAATTAAAATTTCCAATAAGCTGAATTCATTTTTTAACATTAATAAATCTAATAAGCTGGCAACTTTTATAAAAATTACTATTTCCTCAAGTATATCATTAAATTAGATTTTCTTTCTAAAATAAAACTGATATTTTCTAAAAACATACATGTAAGATATTTATCAGTTGTGCAACAATGACTTGCTAACCCTATGTGATAAAGAATAAAGATGATCAATTATTTATTAATAAATGAATAATTGATCTTTGTTATGTAACAGTTTACAAATGAATAATGGTTTAGATAGATGGGACAGGTTCAAAAGATCTAGGTTCATTTGTGGCTGCAAAACTTTGAGTTATAGGAAAGGTACAAACATCAAAAGAGGAATAATACAGTAGTAATACTTTATGTCTTGGTCCATATTTAATAAAAAATTAAATCAATGAATTATTAGGATTATAGATTAGGATTTCAAGACCTTCTCCTTTCTCGGATGAAAACCAAGGTAGTTAGTAATCATACAAAAACAAAATTGTGCCAACTTGAGTAACTTACCATATATACCTCGTGTCCACTCCAGATTAATAAAGTCCATAATTGGCTTCACATTCTGCATCTTACACTTACAGTGGTATGCTATATACCTGGAAACAATAAAATTTCAACAGTAACAACTACTTCCTGATCCCCGCTAGCACCTTAACATATTCTATTGATTTTTCCAATATTTACTGATGCATGCAAGACTTTTATATCAAAAAGTTCTTACATTAGGTAGGTACACTTCATCGTATATAAATATAGAAATGAACACTTTATCAAACATTCAGAAAATAACCATCAAAGCCTCACAAATATTCAAATTTAAAAAAAAAATAGCTAAGAAACATTAAGTTTAATTTATTAATCGACAGTTCTTGGTGGAAGTTCACTACGATAATAAATTAAAATGAAACAAAATATTTAGTAATTTCTTTGGTGTTTTTCCAATATGTTAATTAAGGAAATTCTTAATTACTTTTTCGAACAACAAGACCGCCTTATTCTTTCTCTATTGTTACAGAAAATACAAACACACACACACACATTAATGACGTCCAAAGATCGAGAATTCTCAGATATTGAACTTCATTTCAATTCAATTTACCAGAATCAAAATGGAAAAAAATAATTGATTTATATAGTTACTCATAATTAATTTTCACTTTATTTCAACTCATATTTTATTTACCTATTTTAAATAATCAAATTGTGTAACTGTATAATAACCATATAACAATCTGCATTACATTTTTTAATTATATGTCAATCTAGAGCAGTGGTTCTTAACAGGGGGTGCGGGAATGTATTTTTGGGGGTGTGGGAGAAGTCCCTACCTAACCATAAAAATGATTAAATATCATTTATTAAATTTCTTGTCATAAAATATTTGAAATCTGCAATAGTGTCCCCAATATTGAAGCTCATAAAAATTATGTATGCCAGTGCGCATCACCACTTAATACCTCGAGAGCTGAATTAAAATTGAAAAATATTTTTCAATGGGGTGCGGAGATATATTTTCAGATTCAAAGGGGTGCGGGGATATATTTTCAGATTCAAAGGGGTGCGACTCGCTAGAAAGTTTAAGAAACACTGATCTAGAGGAAGTAATCTCAATGAAAAATGCACATTGTGGTTAGATGGAAGAAATCACTAAAGTGATAATCTCACCACTGCATATCATCACATTATTTTTTTATGTAAACTGCTTTGTTATGTGTATGATGATGTGCAAGAAGAATAAAATAAATAAACATCTCTGATAAGGATTTTCTGTGACTACCCTGATATCAAACATAGGCAAATGCTGGAGATGTTTTTATACAGGACCATCAACAGCGGCACTTCAAATTTATTACAACATAGTTGACTATCCCTGTTAAGAGCTTATCTCTCATGGAAAACTTTATGTTTAGTTGGTTTCTCCATTTGAATGGCCAATTTCAAAAAATCCCTTAGTCCACTTTCGTCCAAATTGAGCTGACTATACCATCGCATGTACATTTTTTTTCTCCGTAACATATTAATTTATCTTGACCCTAAAAGATTCCGAAGTCCCTTTTTTAAAAAATGAAAAATAGTAAATACCATTATTTTCAATTCAAAATAACCCTAAGTCCATCAATTCTATTGCAATAATACTCCAAGGCCACCCTAAGTCCTTAGGGTGTTCCACGGTAATAAAACCCTAAGTCCGTTGACTTCTTATTTTTACGATTAAAAATAATATTTATTGATTTTTTCATGATAAAACTGTAACATCAAACTATTTTTCAAGGTGAGTTTCAAGTTTCAAAGCATATCTATGATTGAAAAAGTCATCATATTATTATTGTTTATTCTTTGATACTAATAATAATATCAATGGTTGTTCTCTAAACATGTTCTACATCAAACTCTAAAAATATAAAGTTAATTTATTATGTAGTTTGATAACATTTTAGTTCTCTTCATTATTGGCAAATTATTTAAAAAAAGGTGTTTTAGTTCTCTATAAATTATTACATTCCTTAAGGACAAAACCCTAAGTCCAACACCTTTGTCAAAAAAATGCCTTAGTCCATAAGTTAGACTTAAGTCCAGCATTTTAGTTAGAGAGTTCCTGATTTTGTGTTTTAAAATAAATAGTTTGTCTCTACATCATGTGTTTTTTTCATATTGTTTTAACCATAAATAATATTTCACGGTCCATTAGAAACATTAAAATGCAAATATCTCTGTTGTCAAAATACGGACTTAGGGATTTTTTGAAATTGGCCATTCATTTATCAGTTACCTTTATAATAAAGCTTCACATTGCATTTGCCTGATGATGAGACCGGAAGCTTTCGAAAGCCGGCTCCCAAATTAATAAGGTCACCAATGGAATTACTAAATATTTTGTTTCATATTAATTTCTTATTAGAAACATAAGTACTTACATCAAATGTGATGATAAAATTATAATATAAATAATCCATTAAAACATAAAATACTGATGGACAAAGATTCAAGTCAATTAAATTTAATAATTCTTCAAAGGTCAAAATTAAAAATAAAACCAAATGATTCACAACATTCTTTTCTCTTGAACTCTGTTATAAACTCATTTTTATTAAAATTACACACATATCATGATTATAGTATGTTTGAAAATGAGATAAGTATAGTATCTATTTGAAATTAATGTTTTTTTTCAAATTATTGTGTAAAAAAGTTGACAAATAATAGAGCACACTTAATTTAAATATTTAATTAACTTACTTATTATGACTTATTGACAAAGACATTATACACGTGGACTACAATGAATGAAGGAAAAAACTCCTTTCTTCTCTTTGTAAATATATAAAAATAAAGAGACAAAGTGGTTCTATATATTTACAAAAGGGAGTACATAATGAAACACAAACATCATTTGTTTACTCATTCACTATACTGACCCAATGTTACCAGAATTTCTTGAGATCAAATACCAAATACAAAATATTATAATGTTCCAATATCTTTATGATTTGTTGAGTACCTAATCATTTTTTCAAAGTAAAATGTCGAGAGGAACAAAATTTAAAAAACATTTGTGGTAAACTTTTGGCAACAAAGATGTTGAAATTTTCACAATATACCTAAATTAGTAAATTTATCACACTGCCTTCTGTGCACTGCACTGTAAATATATATTTGCCTTCTTTTCTAAATTAATGGTGTAACTCAACTCCTCAATGTCTTGTAGACTTGTTGAACATGTTTACCTCACTTAATATTCATTTATGTACATCAATGATTTACGATGTGAAAAAACAACTTACTTTTGGTAAAACTGTTCAAAACTATTTTATGTTAATTGAATATCGAATGTAAGATAACAATTTTGAAATAAAATAGATAAAATCAATGATTGTGCTTACAGCTGATTAGTAAATCAATAAACCAAAATACAGTTGAGAATTTATGTAAATACCATAATGTCAAGGATTTCTCAATATTAAATATAGGTACATTTCCAGATAAATGTTGGTACTGTTAACAGTAAGGTCATAAGATTTAATTTATAATTGATTTTATGAGATAAACCAGTAATATGATTAAATTAATTAATGTATTATGGGTAAGTATACAGAAGTTTGGTCATGTAGAAATAATAGTTTTGATTGAAGAGAATATAATATATCTCCTAATAATGAAAAGAGTGCAAAGAGATCTATCGACTGATGGTCAGGCGCACTCCTCTCTTTCTAACTCACACAGAATGTGGGATAAGGTAGAAAATAGTTAAAACTTTATTGGTGAATCAATGTAACATACATTAATAAGATGATAGAAAAATTCTCCTCTTACTGCCAAACTGCTCCACATTCAAGATGCGAGCATATTACTTACTGAGAAGATATTTAAGATTAATTAAAACCCAGATTCGTCTTTTAAAAAGTCACTATATCTTTATCATCATGGCATATCTCACAAGTGGAGTAGCCACTGGACTAAACGCATATAAACATATTTACAATTTCATATGCTTTGAAATTTTTGTTTTTTTTTTTGTGAATTCAATATTGCTGTTCTGTCAACTAAATGTACATTACAATAAATAATACTAAACGATGTCTGCAAACTTTGCTGGTTCTCTAGTTGGTTTTGCTTTGCTGTGTATCATTATGTCATAAATGTAATAAAATACAAGTTGTCTTCTCTGTTCCACTTTTAAAAGAGATAGAGTTGTTTAATGTGAATTTGATTAGAATGTAATAAGTTTCACATAAATGCATCATTTAGTTTTCTAAATTATCATAATGATATTCACTTAGAATGTCATGAGGAACATGTAAGAACAAAAATGGGAAGTTTGAGAATGAGTGTGGTAGGCTACACACTATGGTTTTGTAGTAGTGCATTTTACATTTCTTAAACTTTTAGCCCATATATTACATTGCTCCTCAATATGATCATGTTACATTATGCAGTAATCATAAAATATAATAAGTACATGTAATTTGATTTCTTTTATACATACATAATTTAATATTTTCTTATCTTTATTTGTTTACTCACAGTAAAAGTGATAAGGGTTTACGTACATAATATGTAAAATATTACGTGGGCGGTTTCATAAAACCTCCTATATGCATTTATAAGGATTTTATACGAGATCAAAAAAAATGTTTTGCTGGATAATATTGTCTAGATGTGACTGATTCGTTAAGTGGGAGGTGTCATAAAATTCTGTAGTATGTATAGGTATTGAATTTTGGGACATAATTTTAAAAAATTCAGAGAACATTTTTTAAGTAGGTACATGAGAGTTTTCATGAATTAACCAAGAAGAAGTGGCACTTAAAAGATTTAATTTCTTTCAATAATTTTCTCATGGATATCTCAGAGGTTTGGTTTTTGATCGCGACGAAACTAATAATTTGGTACAAATAACTCATTTTAGAAAATATTGAGTCATGGTAGGTTTCATGAAACTACTGACTATTATATCACTATCACATAATATGTAGATTTTAACTATATTTTTTATTTTATTTTATTCAATATGTTATGCTTTTACCTAACACATTGTATATAATAAGCACTGAAAACTTTTGATGCAGTGACAAAAACATTACTTTTCATTCACAAAATTCTAGATTTAATCTTTGATGAACGGGTCAGTCTCAGAAAACTTTGGCATTGATATTAATTAGCTCAGAAGTAAGGAAAGAATGACCCTTAGAGATAAATGGAAAAATATGGAAGAGTCCTATATCCAGAAGTAGGGAGATCACCAAAGAAGATAAAAAATTTTTTTTTTTTTAAGAATGTACTTATTCAGAATAATATTATGTGGCTATTTATGTTCACGATTTGATTTCTAATTCTCAATCCGTGTATATTATTTTTATTTCACTCATCTCAGACATCTTAGTTTTTTATTGGTACAGAGAGAACAACTTACATGTTTATTATATGTAGTTAGTCTATTACTTACCCCACTTGTGAGATTTCAAGGATAAATGGAAATTAAATAAAAATGAAAATGTGCAATAAGCAACTTGCTCGGTAAACTATGAATAGAAAAATACAGATTGTTTCACCTCCTTTCAGAAATTATGCATTATGAAAAATATCTCTATTATAAAAATGAATATATTTCTTACTCTATGACAAACAGTGACAAAGCTTCAAGATTATAGCATAACCAAGATATTATGAAGAGATATTTATATTTTACCCCTTGAAGTCCCCAATAAAGAGTAGGTCTACCTCACTCTGTAAGTTTTCAGTATCCTGTGCATGTCTGTCACATGCAGTTAGTCCGCTGGTTACCCCACTTTTAAGACATGCTGTGATGGTGTAATAATATAATAAAATTTATATTTTGATTAGCCACAAAATTTGTGATTTTGTTTACACTGATTATACCTAATTAAACACTATTGATGTAATAATTTATCAGATTGACTAATCTCATATTAGACAAGCAATTAATCAAATAGTGAATTCAGACTCTCTTCTTATACAAAATATTTACTCAATATAAAATAGATAATGTGTGCTGATATTTACAAAGCAAATAGATAAATGTAATGCTGAATCCTTAGTACCTATGTTTACTTTATAGTCACTCAAAGACGTGGATAAGTATTAAGGTGGCCAATTTTCCAGGGAATGCCAAACTCAAAACAGTATAAGAATGATTTTTCAACATGGAAATAAGATTTTGTAGTGTGATAAGTACACGGAGATTTAAAATATAAATTTTCTTATCACTGAAACTTTATTCATCTTTCAGTTGTTGTTAGAAAATAAATGAAGATCAATGAGTGCCTACCTTACACTGAGGGGGATGAGTGGTGCAATCTGGTGCCATTTCTTCCTCAAATTGGGTTTCCTCATTTCAGGATAAGTGTGATCCAATTTTAACTTGAGTCCATAAATAGGAGGGACGCTCTGCAATACGGCCCCCTCGGATTCAGTCGGAGCACCCTCCATTTTACCAGATATATAATATTCGAATTAATTAGCAATGGAATTAACAAATGAATTTAATCAACACGTTTCGTCCACACATAACAGCGCCGCTGCTCTGTTTTACGTTACCAAATGATTAGTCATTGTTCTGCCGCTAGTACTATATATTCACTTCACGTCTGACTCGAGTATTTTTATTTCTATTTTGTTAAGCCGACAGCCGTCTGCCCCCTTCAACATAACTTGACATGAGTATTATTTTGACATACAATTTCATAAAAATAAATCCGAGATTTTTCGGGTAGCCATCCGTCATAGAATATTTTAGACACATTCTTTTTAACATTTTTAGCGAAAAAGTGTGAATATCATTCTGTTGATCCGAGTCAAAACGAAATGATTTCTTATTTAAAATTGTTAACTACGTTAAATTATTTGAGAACTTCTTATACTGTTTATTAGGTGAAGATCTACTTGCGTCTTAATCATTTCTATCTATCTTTATAACTATTCCCCCCCTATTTCACTCCTTTATTGACTCCATTCACTGAATTTTTAAAAATTGAAAGCTCTTAGGCTGCTGCTAAAACTGCAAATTTTCACGGGCTGTATTCACTTTTTGTCTTTATACTTTGAATGAAAAGATAAAGAGAAGATGGTATATGCAAAAGTAGAAATCTCTTTTCTAAAAATATGAATTGTATTATTATGTATTAGATTTTCTTATAACAGTAAATACAACAAAAAAATCCTTAGATTTATGAGAAATGTGGTGATCATGACAACATTTACTTAGCCATGCTATATAATAGATGTTTATGGTATTTATTATATTATGTACCTAATACAAAATAATGTACACATGCCGCACATGTCATTTGTTATCGCATGTTGCCAGTTCAAAATTAAACTTTATAGTGGTGAGCAGTATTATCAAATACCAAAAATTATGATAAAATGTTCATTTTCGTAAACAACAAAAAGTACATTTTTCATCCATAAAGTTTTCGATGGCTTAGACTAGCTGTCATAAAATAGCAAGCCGCGTGTAGCTCTTGGTCTTAATTAGTACGATTAATTTGTTTAATTTAAACGATAATTTTATTAGATAATGAACACCAAAATTTGAAAACAAAGAAAAAAGTACAGCACCTACTACAATTCTTAAATAATATTATAATATTTTCAGTTTCTATTAAAATCTAGAACACATTTTTTTCAACTTATGTACACATTTTGTCTGTTGAAATCCATCATCATAAAGCTAGGTTTTACAAACTACGTAAACAGCAATCGAACAATAACAGTAGGTAGGTACCATATTTCCAAATAAATAAAACAAGCGTTTTATTCTACTATTGATTTATTCGATGGGAGAGACGTCTTTCGTCTTATTTATTAGGACATTGTCAATCTCTGTATTCATTGTCAATCCTATATATGTACATAACTTTATGAAAGACGTCTCTCTCATCGAATAAATCAACAGTAGAATAAAACGTTTGTTTTATATATTTCGATATTGAATTAGATCATTTAAATCAAATCCTACAGGACGGTCACGTGTTGAGCACATTGAACAGGAGAGCATGCATGAGGAATTGTATGACAGTGACGGAAGCGAAAGATGTATGCAAGGATAGAAGGAAGTGGCGCTCGATCCTTTCTGCCTACCCCGCAAGGGAAGTGGCGTGATGGTATGTATGTATGTATGGAATTCTACTACCTAAACACCGACACAGTGAATACCATATTTCCATTCTCAACATTCAACCACAACAAATTGTATACAATAGAGTAAAATAATAAAACATACAGTCCATTTTTTCCGTCCGTATTTCATACACTAGTATCATAATATTTGGTTTAAAATAAAATGTGTTTAGGTTTTAAATTACGTTTGTTTTACGTTTTATAGTTTATGCACGATGGTGTTAAAAAAGGCTTAAAATTTTTGAAAATAAAAATAAAATGATAATGGAGTAACTTCATTGTAAAACAAGTTAAAAGGAACCTACTTACATATTTTTATATTTGTTCAGATATTCATTTCATAATGTTCAATTAATTAGTATACGGAAAAAATAAAAAAAATGATGCCGGGATCAATGGGTCAACCTTTATACCAATACTTTTACCGAAAAATTGATATTGACACAACATGTGGTATACGGCACAGCACTATAAATGTAAACATTTTTTAACACTGGTAAGCCTAATGCCGCGGATTGCTGATGGCTTCTTGTTTGGTTGTCATTTTGTGTTGTAGACGGTCTTAACAAATATTTTATACGTTCATATTATACTGTTAGTGTAGTGAATTTTACATTTATATAATCATGGTGTCCTGTGAATTAAAATATATTTTATAATAATGTGTTACTTATTATTATATTGTGGATAACATCTCCCGATGTCATTGTGAAGAGTGAATATGGCGTCGGAGTGTGAGGCCACCTCTTCAACAAGCTCGGACCCAAACTTGGCTGTGATTTGGTCATTTTTGGAGGTATTTGGAGAGAAATGTGCGCTGGAGCCCATCAGTATATCTCAGCTCATACACATGATAGAGGACACTCAGGAAGGTATGCAGTATCCACTCAAATCACAAGTGGAACAAGTGCTGCGTGCACTCAACTTATCTTGTCACTGTACACAGTTTATTAATAACAAAAGCGTTTATTTGAATACGGCCTTGCTGAATATCCTCTCTGGGAGTTTCAGAATGTTTATCTGACATTTAATGTTAGAAATAATACTGATAAACTCAACATATTGATCATGAAGCAACTAGGGAAAGTGTCTTTTAAATATATATGGCAAAACCTCACTAAAATGATGATTTATTATGTTTGTGTGGTATTTTTGTCGTCTGAGATCGTCTAGCAATATTTATTACAACTATGAAGCTTTCTAATGTCATATTTTCTTTGTGATAAAAATATGGGTCACTTGTTATTTTTCCCTCCAGGATGTCAAATTTAACGTTAACATAGATTTGGAAAATCAATGTATATAGCTAATTTAATAATGAAAACATCTAGTTATTCAGTTTAATTTTTACTTATATATTGAAAGAATATATTTTTGTACTAGAAATAATGAAGTTAATCAAAACAAATAGCGTTGTTAGAAACTAATAGTTAACGTTATAGTCATATTCTATGCTGCAAGATATCAAAAAAACTGTTTTGCTAGATCACATTTTCTGATTTGTTACATGGGAGGTGTCAGAAATTCTGTAGTATGTTGAATTTCTGGGTCTGATTCGAGAAAATCACCGAATCATATAGGTACCTATATGAGTTTTCACAAATTGTCCAAGGATAAGCAGCACGTAAGAGATTTTTATTTCACTCAATAACTTTTTCTGTGGATATCTCAGCCTTAAAAGTTATTTCATTGGTAAATGTGACTCGAATAAACAAATAATTTGGTAACTGTATAATCTACTGACAACTTTATTACAAAAACAAAGTTTATATTTAATTAGGATATAAGTAATTATAATATAAGTACACCCTGTAAACAGGTTCATAATATATTTGAGAGCGATTTGATGCGCAATTTTGTAAATTTATGTATAGTTTTTATATATTGTAAATTTGTGACTTAAAAGACCCTCTTTCGCCGATTATAAGCCTAGCCTTATGAAAATAAAAAGAAACATTTTGTATAACACTAATATAATAATATTCATTATAAGATGATAACTTTTAGTTCTGAACAGATTTAAATTCTGCATAATAATCAAAATTTCCAAACAAAAAATCTATTGTTGAATCCTAGAATAGAATGGTTCCCTCGTTATCAATTGTAATGAATTTTTGAAAACTGTACAAAAAATTGGTAATTGTAAAAGTACGGTTGTAAGATTTTTGACATGAGAAATGTCATCTATCCTAAATGTTCATGAAAGTGATTGCTTTAACATCCTTATAGCTCATGGAGATATTCCAGTTGCCAAAAATTACTTGAAATATTACGAACTTTCTTCCTCTGTATGTTCCCGAGAAGCCATCGAAGGGCAAAGATTCTTGTATCTCGGAAACTAGCTTAGAACCATGAGTTGAAGTGATTTATTTATGTTTCTCTCATTCAATACATTTATATAATTATGAAAGATATCATGTCGTATTGTGAAGGTTATTGGGGTCAAGTATTTAGATGTGAAAATAGGAAATGTTTAAATGTAGACAGTTAATAATAATAATAATAAAGACAATTTATATTTGGCGCCGTTTAATGATCCGTGACCATCTCAAGGGCCCCATGGCTTTTCTTGAAAAGCAGTGTTTTCAGCTTACACCTGAACTTTTAACAACTTGTTAATAATCTGTACCGCTTATAAAAAGCAACGAAGAAGTCAGAGTTGTGATGCAAATCTTTTTGAACTCTCTGCGTTTCACTTCCAATTCATTTGGGTTAGTTTGAAAATTTTGTACTACTAATATGAACTTGCACAGCGTAGGAATGTGTGCGGTTATTTACTTATCCACATACATCTGTATCTTTCGGTTTTTACATCCATTACTACACTTGTAAACACACACCACAGAATAATCAGTGAATGTCTGGATACCAGCAAATGTCTCCCGCTATCGTAATCTAAGATCCACTGATTGAGAAAGTTTTATATAAATCAATAAAAGCCATAATTTTCTACTGAATATATCTTATTTCATATCTTAAGCTAAGCTTAATATCTTTTCTAATGGTAGTCTGATCAGATAATAAATGGTAGAATTCTAAACATTTAGAGAAACCATCAAATTTTAATGTTGATTGTTTTAGTGGCTGTCCCTCTGAGAGACCTTCATGTGAAGTTGCTGAGAAGGGCTGTGAAGAGTTTCAGCGCTGAGAGATGGGAGAAGTGCCTCATGAAGTTCTGCCACCAGCTGGGCTGTCACCAGGAAGGCTGGGAGCTGGAGAGATTCGGCTATAAGAAGTCCAGTTGGCAGGTCAAACTCAGTGTACTTAAGGTACAATTACATACTAAATTTTGTTTAACTAGAATACAAAAATTGTGTATTTTGGGAGAAGGATCCACATTGATTTTTGTAAATAATGTGAACTTCAGCGTATTTTTTGTATTTTATTTTTATTCAGTTAAAAAAAGATAATGAATTTATATTTGAAATAAATCAACAACACCTCAAACATCGTCACAGTAAAAGCAATGATGCCTCTATTGTAAAAATATAGTAAATCTGCAATGCATGTATTGTAAAAGAATAGTAGATCAGCAATGCCTGTATCGTAGGAGTTAAGCAATGGAAAACTAGGATTCTCTCATTTGAAAGACCAAAATTCTACTGTCTCATATCACATACAACTAGTAACTAACTTAATTGATAATTAAATTTGAATTGTTTCAGAAATTGTTAGAGTATCAATTCACATGTAATAACAAATTCAAGACGCTTGTGAATCAGGTGAGCAGTGAAGAGCTGAGGCTTAATCCCGTGGGAAGGGACAAGCGAGGCAGGTGCTATTGGCTCCACACTGATCACAGGGGGAACCTGCGGCTCTACAGGGAGGACCATGATGAGGAGACATGGTCTCTCATTGCCAGGTACGTTTTGCACTTCCATATCTATGTTTTTTTTTTCAGTACCTTCATCAGTCTAATAAATTAGACTACCTGAACTAGAATTAATTATACTTTGTTACATTGTTTAAATCCCATGGAGTCTCCGGTAAGAATAGGATCCCACTCTTTTTTTGTAAGTTTTAGAGTGTAGGTACTGCAAAGGCAGGTGTTTGTAAAACCTCACAAATAAGACAATTTACATTTTAAATCCAGCAATGAGGCATGTCACCCATCCTTCACGTCTTATTTTTTTATCTGCACGTAGAACAAACTCCCCTTTCACGACACAAGCTTTTAGTAGCTTACTGTGAAAGGTGTATAAGGTTGTATTTGGGTTTATAACAAAAACCCAGATATATCTTTTAAAAAAAAAATATCATTCATGCAGTTAAAATTATCAAATTTTACATAGTAATAGAAATACACTGGAAAGAAAGCTTAAACCCAACCTGCTCTGTAGAATCATTATTATTTCGTAGAAGGAAATATATAATAATTTTTTCTTGTGTTTTTAGTGACCGTGAAGGATTGGCATCTGTTATACAACAACTCAAGTCTGGTGAAAGCCCCACTCATTCTGTCAATGAGCCTATTCTAAATGAAGACTCCAATAGTGTAGAGGATATTGTCACTAAAGAATCACAACCAGGAACAGAATTAGCAAAGGTCTGTTAATAATGTATTTTACACCATTTTCTACTAAGAATTATTATGCTAAAATACAGATATCATTTTTAATCATTTCTCGTTTTACAGAAAGACGATGTTATTGAACAAGATGATGGAGATAGTAGTAAGACTGAATTGAAAGAGCAAGATGACAAAACTAATATTGGTGAGAGTAAGAATCTAACCAAAGACGAAAGTATTAAGGAAGAAAATAGTGCAATGGAAGTGGAAGATAATACAATACAATATGTGAGTACAGGGAAAGATGAAGAGACTGCGAAGGAACAAAGTACTGATAAGGTAGATTATAAAGAAAATAATAAATCAAATGATGAAGCCGAAACTGAATGTGTAGAAGAGAAAATGGATGTAGATGAATGCAACTTGGATGAGAATAAAATTGACAAAATAGTAAAAGATACAAATATACAAGAAGTCGATACAAAGGACGTAAAGAGTTCAGAAATAAAAGATAATAAAATAGAGACCATTGACCAAAGTTCTGTAGATGAGAAAAAATCTGAAAACAGCAATTTAGAAGAAAAGTGTGAACAAAATAGTTTGCCGGATAATGAAAATACAAAAAGCGATGTTGAAAGCGATATTGCAACTCAAAACAAAAGTAAGGAAGAACTTAACCCCGATGATAAAATTGATGATGTAATTCCAAGTGAAGAGAAAGAATCTTTTGACGTTGACAATAAAGTGGAAGAGATTAGTTCTAATGACATTAAAAGTGAAAATAAAGCTGTAGTGATTGAAAACAAAGAAGATAGTGTAATGGATGAAAAAAATGATGAAGTCAATCTTACAGATGAAATAATTCAAGAAATTAGTACAGATGGTAAAACTTTAGAAAAAAGTAATAGCGATGGTATGCCAGAAGATAAAAGTGAGGAAAAAGATCAAGTAGAAAAACAGAGTGATGAAACTAGTGCCGTTGAAGAAATTAGTGAACCGAGTAATGTTGTGGAAGAAAAAAGTCTAGAAATTAGTACAGAAAACAAGTTAGCTGAGGAAAAAAGTAAAGAGAAGAATCTAGAAAACAAACCTGTGGAAGAAAAATATGAGGAAAAGCATCTAGTTAACAAACCATGTGAAGAAAAGAATTTAGAAAACAAATCAGTGGAAGAAAATAATCTTGAAAACAAACCAGTTGAAGACAAAAGTGAAGAAAATAATCTAGAAAACAAACCAACGGAAGACAAAAGTGAAAAAAATAATCTAGAAAACAAATCAGTGGAAGAAAAGAGTGAAGAAAATAATCTAGAAAGCAAACCAGTGGAAGAAAACAATCTAGAAAACAAACCAATGGAAGAAAAAAGTGAAGAAAATAATCTAGAAAACAAATCAGTGGAAGAAAAAAGTGAAGAAAATAATCTTGAAAGCAAACCAGTGAAAGAAAAACTTGAAGAAGAGAATCTAGAAAATAAGTTTAATGAAGAAAAGAATTTAGAAAATAGCATAGTGGAAGAAAATAATGTAGTGGAAGAAGAAAGTGAACAGACAAATTTAAAAACCAACTCAATGGATGAAAAAAGTGAAGAAAAAAATATTGAAAACAATTTAATGGATGAAAAAAGTGAAACGAAAAGTCTTGAAAACAGCCTAGTGGGAGAAAAAAGTGAGGAAAAGATTCTTGAAAACAATTCAATTGGAGAAAAAATTGAGGAAGAGAATCTAATGAACAATTTAAATGAAAAAACAAAAGATGAAAACATTGAACAGAGTAATACAGAAATGAAAAATGTAGAAGAAGTAAATGAAACTGGTGTGGTAAAAGAGAATCTTAAAAATGAGAAATCACCTGCTGAAGATATGAAAACAGAAGGATACGAGATAACTAGTACCTCTAATCAATCAAATGACATATCTGTTACTGATGTAAATGTAACTAAGAGAGAAGTAGAATCAGACCTCAAACCAGACACAGAAGATGGTCCTTCAATGCCTGCAAAAAAGTTCAAAGAGGATAAAGGAGAAGATATGGATACAGATATTCCGGAGGATGACAGAATTATTGAGGAGAAAGTCATGATTATCACAGGACAAGGTGAAGGAGCAGAATGTGAAGGTGGAGTATTTTTTAGTGAGGAAATTGTAGAAGAAGTGATGTATGTATACGGAGAAGGCTGGGGAGCCCAATGTGATACGGGAAATCCAGCACTAGGTGAACCAGAGGAGCCCGCTGCCGTAACCACAAATGGAGAGGAGCAGGGACAACCTCCAGCACCTCTCCCTGTCACTAAGAGATTCTTGCACAAGTCACAATCTGACACTGATTCCTCCTCTAAGGTGAAGTTATGGAGTGTGGATTCACTCTGCAGTAAACCATCCACTTCTGAATCTCAAAACGATGATGATGAATCAACCGAACATACCAATGATGCAGTATTAAAATGTAAAGATAGATTAACTAATAATGATAAAAAAGTTGTAAATAATTCTAGAGTTAAATCTAATGACAAATCAAAATCAAAGAATGAAAGTAAAGCTAATAATAGTAAACTAAGTGATAAAGTGTCTACTAACAAAAATAATGGCGAAGAATCAACTCCATTAAATCTTGCACACGCAAGCTCTCCTACCAATGCAGAATCATCATCAAATTGTGAAAAAAGTTTAACCGATGATTCTTCTCATGATCTCTCTGCCGCTTCTGAGTCGAATGCAAAGGGTAAACAACCTAAAGGAAATGCAAAAAATTGTGTAACTAAGTCTGAATCAAGTATTACAAAAGTAGAGGTACCTGATAAAGTTGAAACAAATTCTATTAAGATAAATGTTAAAGACGACCAGGTGAAGAGCAATAATAGTGATGTTGGGGAAGGTAAGACTAATAGCAAAGAAACAAAATTAAATAAAAATCAAGCATCCAAAGGAGACCACAAAAAGAATATTAGTAATAAAGAGAAAAATAAAGGTAGTCTTAAAAAGAAAAAGCCAACAAATAAATCTGTTGATGGCAAAGTAAATGATTCAGAGGATGGTGGTGACACGTGCACGAAAGACAATGAAGATCCTCTGGGGAATCTAGAAAATGATGAACATGATTCTAAAATTGATACACAAAATCAATATTTAACTGAGAATTCTAGTGATAATGAATTTGCCACAAAAAAATCAAAAATCAACTCTTCAGCAAATTTATCTGAAGACAATGGGAAACCTGTGGGCAATAAAAAGAAAACAAAGTCTTCAAATGTAGAAATTTGTAAAAGACCTAAGAAAGGAGCCAAAAGTGACACAGATTCAAGTTTTTCTACTCAGGAATCAAAAGTTGGAAAACATAAAGCCATTGAGGATGTCAATGTTGATGATTCAGTCACATCTGAAGATGCTTCTGACTCGCATGCATCTGAAACACTTGTCAAGAAACCAAAATTGAATTCTACTGAAGAAGATCCTTTGATGATTTCGTCTAGTGATAAAAAAGACGATAATAAATTAGATACAGCAAACTCATCTGAAGAACCAAGAAGGAAGAGTTTAATAGGGCCAAAAAAGATCAAAGACTTAGCTAAAGCAATTGATGCTATATCCAGTAGAATCAACAGTGATAAGGCTGTTAAAGAAAAACTCATGAGCAAAAAAGACCCTTTGAATGATGATTCTGGGATCAAATCTAAAAAGATCAAGATAGAAAATCCTTTAAAGAAAACTGTAGCCAAAATACAGAAACTTTCTGGACTAGTAATAAAACCAGTTCCTTCAAAACCAGGACCAAAAAGTAGTAAAATACAACCTGCAAAGCCATCCCCAAAAAAATCAGTCAGTCCATCCAAGATCCCAAAGTCTTTGATAAAACATTCAGAATCGGAAAGCGACGAACCTTTAACAATTAAGCGAAACAAAAGAACTGAATCTCCTAAAGGCAAACCAGATCCACTACAAATATCAATTAAGAAAGCCAAGACTGTGACACCAGCAAGCAAAAAGAAAGCTCAAAATACACTGTCCAAAAATATGAGTGTGGAGAAGGAAAGCAAAGAGGAGAAATCCAAAGTCACTCCCAAGAATGCTAGGAAAAGAGGGTACCAAGAGACAGAATCTCCATCGGAAGAAGATTTTGTAGAAGCTCAGCAAAGCAAGAGATTGAAAATGAAACCCAAGAAAGCAAACACGACTGTGAGGTAGGATGTAGCTTTAATTCATCCTCACACTTATTTCATGTACATACTGCTTTTTTTATTTTGATTTAATATTATTGTTTTAGGAAAAAAGTGGAAGAGCGGAAACAACTTGAGGAGTCGAGTAGTGAAGAAGAGGTTGAAACTCCACCTAAAAAAGGTTTGTACATATTATTATTATCTACTTTTCGATTCATAATATTGCTTTTTTCATATTTTTATTTCTTCCTTCTAAGTCTCATCTCAGGAGTCCAAGGCAGCAACAAGTCCATTGATATTAATAAAAAATATGTCCCTTTTATTGGTAGGTGCCTTTAGTTTGCATTTATATGTGATACTGTCATTATTTTTGATAAAAATTATTCTTGTAATGGTTTCAACAAAATTGTATGTAATATTTTATATTTAATGGCCTTATGCCTGTATAACATTTTTAAATCAATAAATAAAAATCACTTCCATTCATTGATTTTACACTTCTTTCTACAGCATTATTAAGGATCCGATGTTGTCATGGGAACAGCGTTTTGTGAAAGGGGGTGTTTTGGCCATCAAAATGCTTTGTAGACTAACCGACAATACTTTTTTGGTCGACTGCTAAATCTTATTTTATTATTACAAATCATAAATAATAATTTAATTATTTTTTCAGGAAAGGGTAAGAAAAATACAAAGACTCCAACACCAAAGGTTAAAAAGGCGGCAACACCCACTAGTGCGAAGCCTAAAAAAGGTAAGTTATTAGGATTATACGAGTTCCAAAAGTATTTATAAAATTTGCATTTTCTTCTTAGCCTATTCCCGTCCATTCCTAGACGAATGTCCTTTCATTTCTTACCATGTTCATTGATCCTGAGCTGTTTATATTAACAAGTGCAGGAGCAAGCTGTAAGCGAAATGCCGTGCTATGGGGAGCGAGTTTTTTTCACATATTCAAAAATTGATAAATTTGTACTAAATACCTAGAAAACACCAATATAAACAAGTTACAAGTCGATAAAACTTATGTACTTACCAATAATAATAATAAAGACAATTTATATTTGGCGCCGTTTAATGATCCGTGACCATCTCAAGGGCGCCATGACTTTTCTTGAAAAGCAGTGTTTTCAGCTTACTCCTGAACGTTGCAGTGGGCTGGTTCTTTCTTAAATCCGCTGGTAATCGGTTCCAGGCAGTTGGCCCCGCAACGCAATCTATGTATATAAGGGATAAAATCCGATTTATATAGTCAGGGTTCACAAACTTTCACAAATCGATATGAATATTTTAGTTCTTTTTTTGTGTGATAAACCATAAAACAAGGATGAACACACAGTGCAACATCACAATCCACTGTCACTATTCATCAACAATTCGGCAATTTCTTCATCTGTCGGCAATTTCTGTTAGCTATTGTCAATTTTATGTTTTAACTAAAATCCAAAAATATTATCACTAAATATCACTTAAAAAATAATATTACGTTTATTTTATAGATAAACACAATGAAAAAAATACTCAATATCACTTTGTAAGAATTTAAATAAAAAAGTTTAAGAAATCATACGTACACTAAGTATCACTGCACATAAAAAACACATAACACATAATAATATTTAATATCGCCGAACAAAAAAAATATTTACGAAAGCAAAAAGTATTAGTAAATAGCACCCGGGTTTCATCAAATTGAAAAAAGACGCAGTTTTTTTAAAAAAAACGCAAAAAAAAAAAAAACTGAGCAGATTCAACAATCGCGTGATAAGTTCGAAGCGCGCGAAAAATGTTTGACATTTTATGGCAGCGTCACCTGATATCTAAAATCTACTGTAGTTTGGTCGGTAATTCAAAAAACTGTAATCATTGTGTAAAATATTTAAGAATTGAGTTCATAGATGTCTGCAGTATGCATATTTTGAAGCTAACTCCCGTGTAGAAGTGATTTTATAGGCAATGACGTCGAGGAACGTCCATGCTCCTTTAAGGAAAGTTTTTGTCGGACGTTGAGGAACGTCCATGCGCTCGCACTTGTTAACATTTTCAACCAAGTTATTACTCCATCTCAATGATGGCCTTCCTACGCTTTGGATATGATTTTTCAGTCTTTATTCTAGGACTCCGTTCACTTTTCTCAGCTATGTGACTTGGCCATCGCCGTTTCACTTTTCTACATATCAGGATATATCTATTTTATTTAGATATCTAAATTTACATCACATTATCGTTTTTTTCTTGGTTTTTAGTGTATAAGAAGAACAAAAACAAAGTAGATTCAGACAAAGAGGATGAGCCCATTGTGCTGAAGACACCAAAACTAGATGATGACACTCCAGTGCGACAATCGAGGAGAATAGCGCAGCTCAAGATACGGGAAGAGGCACAGAGGAGACTCATGGAAGAAGTGGCTTTAAGGGAACTTAAGGCCAAACATAAGGTACGATTAGTTCTGGTAATAAATAAATAAACTGTCCCTGGTTGGGAATTGAATCTGGGACATTGTGACATAAAGGCAAGAATGTTACCTCCATGCTTACCTTTAAGTCTTAATCATAAAATTCTGTTATTCAAGTGTCACCTTTTGGAGACTCTCAATTATCAAACATGAAAGACATTGAATCACCTAAGAAGTGAAGTTGAAAACTGTAAAGATGACGAGATGAGGTTCCCTTCAGAACCTGTCCAGTGTGTGAGACTCTGTATTTAACTCCTACAATAATAATATTATATATTTTTACAGGAAATAAAAGGAAAAGATGCTGATTGGAAAGATAGTGAATCAGAAGCAGAACACAGTTCGGATGGTCCATTGGTTAAAGGTAAAAAGAAGAAGAAGAAATCTAGTAAAAAGAAAGGCAAATGGAGTAAGAAGGCAGGATGGCACACGTCCAATTCAGATAGTTCTGATGATTCAGAAATAGAAGAAGAGATTGAGGAGAGAGGTAATTAATGACAATAGTAATAATTGATGCAATCTATTACTATTTCTTTATTTGTTCTATTTTTATTTTATGTTTAATATTTGTTACAGAACGTGAAGATGAAGTGTTAGTTATGAAATCAGATCATGAATTTTCACCTGAGTCTGATGTGGAAGAAGATCAAGCCCCTGTACGCAGAGCTCGCACCAAGAAGGAGGGTGGTGCAGGTGTTAGTGATGAGGCCTGCGTGTCTTGTAATGGGAATGATCACCCGGAGTGGATCTTGCTTTGTGATGCGTGCGATGCTGGCTGGCATGCTTCCTGCCTCAAACCCATGTTGTTTACAGTGCCTGAGGGGGACTGGTACTGTCCTCCATGTAGTCAGGTAATATTATTTCATATGTTTTTTGTGTGTTTTAAGCAATCCCAATGATGTTGTGCACCAATGCACTCATCAAAGACCTGTAATTTCTGCGATACAGGAGAGCCGATGGTTGTGGCTGGATGTACAATAAAAATAAGCACAGTTCTCCCATCCATGAGGTTCTCAATGGTCTGAAGGATAGTCTTTCACAGTTTACAGTGTTTCTATAACAGTGACATCAAAGTTTTAGGAGTATCACAAGAAGAAGGGGCTTGACGGGTATAGAATTACAAGAGTGGTTTGTTCCTGCTCCGTGTTCTCTATAGCTTTGACATGATTTTAGATTTTGCACAAGTGTAATCACAAATAGCTGAACAATTATATTTCATTTCCAGTTGAGACTAGTAGATGCCTTAACACAGCGACTGTTGGAATATGACGAGAGATTAAAGATCATTGAGAAAGAAGACTTAGAACGTAAGGATGCCATCGATGAAGAGGCACAGAAAAAAGCACAACGTGAAAACGGAGAGAAATCTGAACATTCAGGTGAATTGATAAATGTTTTGTAAAAATATAATGTTTAACCGTAAAATTTTTGCTCACAAACATCAAAAGATGTTTTTATTCCTAGTTATTTTCATTGATTTTTTTTAAGATTGGTGCACAGTCTAGGAATTTCTAACGACTAACCTTTTGCTTGAAGGTTGGGTTTACCATTTATGTTATTTTAGTTTTTGTTGTTGGTATTCATTGCATTGTTGTTCTTTTCAGGGAGTGATAGTTCGAGTGATGGTAGCAGTGATGATGAAGATACATCAGATTCCGGGAAGATCTATCGTCTGCGTGAGAGGAGGCAGCTACCCATCAGCTATCATTTCAAGGAGTACGATCAACTCATATCTTCTGCCATCAAAGAGGAGTACAAGGAGGTGGACAACAGAGGGGCTGGTAATCAAGGAAGGGGGAAAGATATCTCCACCATCATAGAGGCTGATAAGGAGGAGAAAAAGGCATTGCTGCAGGCAACTCTTAAGGTTGATATCTCAGACTATTTATTCATATTTTGTGAAAGATAATTTTTAGAATAAATCTCCCATATTGCTAATTACTGTGTTTGCCTCTGTCGGTTAAAGGGACATCAAAGGAGTGTAGTCAATTTATTTAAACATCGGGGCTTTTTGACGGGCCAGTCGTTGGGGCTGCCCATTATGGTGCCTCCGGTGTGGAGACAATTTGTCAAATGTAGAATTGAATATAAATAGAAGTCCCCAGACTTATGTGATATCCAGTGGGTCACTTTATTCTGTTTGTATTAAAGTGTCTTGTAAATACTGGACACATCAAGCATCTTCCATTCAGTCATGGGATATGCAACCTATCTTGGACATTTTTTTACAAATACATATATGTAATATAATGAAAAATAGCGCAATCGAGTAAAGTAATGTGTGTAATAACAGAAATAACGTACTACTAATTCATTTCAAATAGTTAAATAGGTACTCAAGTAAATTCAAGTTAAATAAATAATCAATGCATGAACTATAATAATACAAGGCATGTATACCCATACAACCAAATACGGTCGCCGTGACTAAAATATCAGCCACAAAATAATCCATACACATATTGTACATACGATGTTCACCCGCCGTGTTCTAAACGCTATAGTGTAAGGTTATATGACAAAATGTACACTCAATATCCACGCACTGCAACTAATTTGAGAATGCGTGATGTTAAGAACACAATGTAAAGGAATAATGTCTACGCGTCGTACCCAAATTGCCACTGAATGATGTTTAGTACACTTAGTGTACCCAAAGAAGTAGCGGTTATAGAAAAAGTTATCTCAAGGTCTTGGTCGTATAATAAGTTGACAGTTGTCAAAACAATACCAGTGTTGCTCAACATTGCACAGAAGGGGTATGAACAAGATGAAATTAAAATGTTCGATCTTGACAGAGTTAAGTGTTAACTCATTTCTATGAGTGATAAAAATTATATAATATTCATACCTGTTTTATCTACAATGTAAAATATGTATATTTTTTTTTAAAAATAATTACCATCTTTTTTACTCTTACCCTAACATCGGTATGGAATGGAAAGTATATTAAAAAAAAAAATCACACACATACATATGTAAAACAATTTAATGTACATAAACAAAAATGATTTTGAAATAAATTATGTAATTTCTGTTGCAATTTCCTGCAGGTAGATTGGTCTAATCAGATGCAAGATATTGTAAAAATTGGTCAAATTTCACTTCATGATCTAACGGTGTCTTAAAAAAATGGTTTTAATTAATTCAATTGGTCATTTCCATTTCGATTTGCATATCTTCTTATTGTCCCAATTTTCTTATTTGTTTTAATCTGAAAATAAATAGAAAATATTATTCATTTAATAACTCTTTTTTCTTTGCAAATAATTTTATTTATTTATTTGTTTTATTCTTCTTGCACATCATCATTCATATAACAAATTAAATAAAGCAGTAGGTACACACAAGAAAAAACACAAGAATTTCAATTTCTTATAGGTATATGTGTAATGAATAATACTTACGCCTTTACATATTTTCAACTTTTGTTGGGTATGGGTTGGGTTAATAACACTGTTTTGGATAAAAGTTTCTACTTCCTTCACAGTGCATGTCTTGTCTGCAAGATTGCATATATTTAAAAACATCAAAAAACCAAATATTAAAAAATATTTTTACTCAAAGAAAATTAATTTACGTACATAATTATATCAGATACTGCCGCACAGTTTGACAACCATTTAAGGTCCATTGAACGAGTGTGGCCATATTGGAACAATGATACTAAATGCCAAGCCATTTCAAAAATGCAATTTATCTGATTATTACAACAAATTTGGCATAGATTCGTCAATATTTTTACCTAATTTTACCAATATCATTTGCCAGCTAGCTGGTGGTATCAATTTCTTTAATTTTTGTAGTTACATAAATATTATAATTATAAAACAATAACTCCTACCTTCAGAATTCAAATGGCGTTCTTGTTTCTCGTGAATATTTTTATAAACTGCACAGTCAATCAACATCTCGCACTCAAAATGACGATGATCTCCGAAATACTTTATCACTTATTACAACGCTACTGCAATCAACGCCATTAATAATTTTACGACAAAACAACGATGCACCATACAGATAGAACGCAGCTACAACGAAACATGTCGTCTTTTATTTTCGTTTGTCGTTCGGATTTCTCCGTGTTCACGATATCTGTTGAGATGCGCGCGCGCGCGCTATGGAATATGGAATGTAGCTGTGACTAACCTTCCCCATTTTTAAGAACCGTTTAACAAAAAGTGTGCGCCCTGATACCAATTTAATCCCGGTGTAGGAAAACGAGTGTAGTGAATGTTCTCTAACTGATACCAAAATGGTTGTATGGGTATTATGTTCATTACATGCAGCTAGTTTGTTTGGCGACCTCATTTGTGGGAAAGTTGTGATAGTATAGATAAATTGATTAATTATGTATTTTGAATATTCAGGCGGAGGACAAAGATGAAGATGAGAAAGCTGAGGCAGCTGCAGCAATAGAAGAGAGTGTGAGGAGGATAACCATCAAGTCCAGGAAGAAACCGAGGAAATTAAACTCTCTGGAGGTGGTCTCTGATGATGCAGATGATAACTCTGATGAGGACTTCAAGGAAACTGGGTTAGTAATAACTTGGAGAAGTAGTTTAGAAGCATATGATGTTTTTTTTTATTCCAGTGTTTTGGTCATATTCTTTTTTTTGTATAATACATATTAAAATATTTCAAAAGTAATAGTACAGACATATTACAATGCATGGCGGGTCAGTTTATCACAATATTATTGTTTCTTCCAACTAACCGATTATTGTATTTTCAGATGGTCAACGTCAAGCTCAGAGGGCTCTGAATCAGAAAGTGAGAACTCCAAGTCTAGTCACTCATCAGATTCCCTGCCTATCAGGAGATCACAGAGAGCTGGCACTAAGAAAGGTTTATTTAATTTCTATCTATCTATCTATTTGTATCGTTACGTCGCGTTCCAGGTGGGCAAAGAGAATGGAAGATAAATCTTATTTACTTGAAGAAGTTGCTTCATAGACATAATCGTATCAGGTATTTTAACAATGTTTGTGTATGAAGATATATTATTGTATGTTTATTGTAATGTTGCAGTGAAAAAGAAGATAATTGATTCTCCAGAGAGAGCCAAGAAGAAAAAGAAGATGTTTGATGATGAGACAACGACTGAGGCCAGTGATGAGAAGGATTGGGTGCAGTCTAGTAAAAAGTAAGACTCATATTTCTTTATCTATATCATTACAGCATCTCCCATAAATTTAACTACAGATTATCTGCATGTTGCCTGCAGATTAACTACATATAGAAACATACGGGTTGTCCGATGGTACTCTATATGATGTTGTCATGTCTGATGATGATTTCAGGAAAAAGAAGATAGTGTCCACTCGTAGGAGCACATTCAGGCCTAAAGACAAGACTAAAAGGAAAAAGAAGAAGCGTCCCAAGAGGAGTGATGGGGAAGAAGACAAACCAAAACATCCAAAGGCCAAAGTATGTTTTTTTTTATATATATATTAGTATAATACACATATGGAAGATAATAGAAAATTGACAGAAAGTCGACTTATTGCGTGCATAATTTATTCCTTCCAACTCCTTTATACTAGAATATTATAGATTTGTGTTCTCTATGAAAGTTCATTTTCAGAAATTCATAAAAACTAGTAAAACAAAAAACACTAGTTTCTTTCACTTAATAATTTAATTTAAAAAAAAAATAACTTAATTAAATTAATATGTGAGAGACAAAATTTTTAGTAGTATAATATTACCTACATTAATTGTATACATTACTTTGGTTAGCTAGAAAAAAATTGCCCCAAGCAATAAGCTCATGTTATTGTAAACAATATTCATAGTTATATTATTATTGAATGGTTTATACGTATTATATTTAGCATACTGTTTTATCTATTCTGTATTGTCCTTTTTTCATGATTGTTCTTTGTTGTCTAAATGTACTGTCTGTCATGCAATTTCTACAATTTTATTTTATACATGTAAAAGGCTCACGCCGTATATTGTAATAATAAAATAAACTAAATAAACTAATAATAAACTAATTATTGTCATTCTTTGTCTTGATTAGATTTTTCTCTCTCGGTTTATATTAAACATGTAAAAAACTAACGCTATATATTTATGTGAATAAATAAATTATAAAAATTCACTTCTGTAGTGAAGTATGAAAATGTAATTTTCTCATGTACCTATGCATTATTTCTAATTATCGTGATATTTACTTTTACACAGTTTATTTACTCAAAATAACACCAATTCCAAATTAATGATTGATTGATTTTTTTTGTACAGGTTAAATATGGTGGACTGTCAGATAGTTCGAGAGAGTCTCATGATTGGTCCCCTGCACACAGGACAAGGCAGAAGAAGGTTAACTATATGGAAATGCCTAACACAGAGTCTGAAGAAGTAAGTAAAAAAATTGCAATGTAATTTTTATTTCAAAATTTTATTAGGCTCTAAGATCTTTCCATATAGAAAGATCCTCTTCCAATGTGGAAGACCAGCTGTTCTTTCATTCTTTTAAGGTCTTTTTTATGACAACTATCCCTCAGTTTGTCAATGTAGGACAATATTTTGGTACTATTCATTCTTTGGACAATTGTACTAGAACATTTGTCGTTGTCTAACCCATTTGAATACATACATTTTTGAGACCAATTAAGTTTTAGAAGTTGTGCCGCCGCCAGATGAATAAGCCAAGTGACTGAATGGTTAGATGATTAGTTAAATGTTGGCAATTAAATAGCTAACAGAAGCCTAAACAAATTATTGAATGCAACCTTTAACAATCGTAGCGCCACAGTGGCAAATAAACAAACTTAATTCCAACTATCGGGCTAGCTTCGATCAGGCAGAATGTTTGTCGTACTATTGTGCCTTACTCAATATAATGCCAGCATTTAGCTAACTGCCTAGCCTTTTAGTTAACTGTCGAGCGAGGACATATCTATAAGCATTGACCCTACTTGTATAAAGATAAACTGGATATATTTGTATATCTATATTACTTTGTAGGAAATGCACAAACCCAGTGGAAAACATATGGACAGTTCGGATGAATACAAAGTAGAATCAGATTCAGAATCAGATTCTAGTGCTAATAAGAAGAAAAATAAAGAAGAATCTGAAGGCGAGGAAAAAGTGTCTATCTTAAAGGCCTTCATGGAGGCTCCTCTGAGTAAGTTGGAGGCTGTCAACAGCGCAGCCAGTTCTCCAGCCAGGGTCCACACACCAATCAAAGAGAATATGAATCCAGTTGTCAAACTATCTGATATTTCACCCATCAAAACACCCTTCTCCACTACAGGTAAGCTTTACATTAACCCAAACAATATGGTTAACACAAGTTTATATTATTATTTTTTTGAACAGCAGAATAGCCATTCATTTTTATTTATTTATTTATTCATTCTTTACTGTACATTGATAAAAAACAATTACATAAAAGGTATACATTCAAATTAAATACAATCAATATACAGAGGGCGAGTTTATCGCAAAGGCGCAATCTCTTCCAACTAACCCAATTCCTTAATTTGCCATTTGATTTTCCTTTTGGGAGCACAGGGCTGGCAGAAACTAACTGCCCTTTATTTAGAGCCTAATGGGTCATCTCTCTTGACATTCTCGACTCCCTAGTGTCATAGCATGTAATGTTTAAAGAAGATCGTCCAGGCTGTGAACAAAAAAATAATGTGTTATGGTACACAGTGTCATTTGTGACTTGTTCATACTATCTGAGCTCCAGTATTCTTCAAAGACATCTATTTTCAAAGAAAATTATATTTACATTCCTAATAATTTAATTATTACCATTATTTCAGAAATTAAAAAGAGCACAGAACAGCAAGTGACTCCTGTCATAGCAAGTCCAGAAGATATGTCTGGAATGCGAGGTGCTAGAGGTGGCGGGCGTGGTAGTCGTGGTGGCAGGGGGAGGGGTAGCAGGGGCACATACAGACCACGAGGAAGCAGTCCTAGAGGTAGAGGTGGAAGAGGAGGTATTGCACATCTTGTTGGAGCGGGGATAATTAGTCCCAAAGGTACTTTAAAAAATTTGACTATATTTAACCACTTTTCGGATACGTCATTATAGTATAGATAGATGGAATTTGACTTTCAAAATCTTAAAAAGAGATTCTTCTTTTTCTTGTTTAATATCATGGCAAAGTACTCGCAATCGAGTATTTTATAAAACGTAATAAGGTTTTAATATAAGCTATTATAGACTCAGCACTAAATATTTTTACATTCATCATAATTGTTGCAAAATCAAAAACCACACCAATTCACTAATATTGTAGGTGTGAATACATATAATATTACACCAATATACATATAATATTACACCATCATTATGTAAGTCTAATATGTGAAATAAGATACAGTTATTTCCCCATATCCTTTCCCTTGTTTTCCAGTTAAAATACACAATCTTTTGATGTTTCAGACGGCGAGAGCCTTGACAAGATGAACTCCTCAGATGACCTGATGGAAAGTGTAAGTATCAACCTTAATAAACATATTTATTTCTTTAAATAAATCTCAAAAATCAAAGAATGTTCTTTTAAAATAACTTTTTTATTCCAGCCTGAAAAAGAAAAGAAACGCAAGGAGAAGGAAGCTAAAATGTTGGAGAAGGAGAAAAAGAAAGAAGAAAGGCTGAAGAAGAAGGAAGAGAAGATCCAACTAAAGGAACAGAGGGCCAAGGAGAGGGAGGAGAAGAAGTTGGCCAAGATACAAGACAAGGAACAAAAAAAGATGAGCAGGCCACCTAAGCCAGGTATATTTATATCCTACTATTCAAACATAGCCATCAATTTTTTATTGTTTCAATAAACACATGATAAAGGACTGTTACATCTTACAGCTAAATTCCAATCCAGGAAATGATTATAAATAAATTATTTTATGTTTTTCAGATTTCATGGGCAGTCCAATCAACATTAACAGGCCTATTCAGTTTGCTCCTGGAGTGGGACCTCGTGGTCCTCCACAACACTTGATGGGACAAGGTGGACCTATAATGAGACCTCCATTCATGGGACAACACTTCCCTAGGGGACCAATAGATCACCAAGGAGATGCGAGACCACCGGGAATGATGTCAAGAGATTCACCCAGACCGCATATGATGGGTGATCCTAGACTACCAATGCACGGAGATCCCCGAATGGCTATGTCCGGTGATCCAAGAATGCATATGCCAGGTGATCCCAGAATGCCCATGCCCGGAGATCCAAGATTTCCAGGTGATAGGAGAATGCCAGGTGATCCAAGAATGCCTATGTCTAATGATCAAAGAATACCTGGAGATCCTAGGATACCAATGTCTGGTGATCCTAGAATGCCCATGTCTGGAGATTCTAGAATGCCTGTACCTGGAGATCCGAGAATTCCTTTACCAGGTGATTCTAGAATGCCCATACCTGGTGATCCTAGAATGCCAATGACTGGTGATCCTAGAATGCCTGTGCTCAGTGATCCTAGAATGCCTGTGCCTGGTGATCTTAGAATGCCAATGCCAGGTGATCCCAGAATGTCAATGCCTGGTGATCTAAGAATGCCTATGCATGGAGATCCAAGAATGCCTATACATGGAGATCCAAGAATGCTTGGTGATCCGAGAATGCACATGTCTGGTGACCCACGAATGCCTATGAATGATTCTCGAATACCTGGAGATCCAAGAATGCATATGTCTGGTGATCCAAGGATGTCAATGGGAGGTGACTCTAGACAGGGTGGTATGATGTCTCCATATGGTGGCAAGCAACTAGCTCCAGGTTACATGCTGGATGCTCGTGGTTTGCCTGTGCCCAGTGGCATGGATATGGGAGGACAGAGACCTTCTGCACCTAAACGTAGAGGCAGAGGTCCGGGAAAAAAGACTTTAGCTAGACAGGCTGCAGCTGCTATGGCAGATGGATCCTCACCCAGCTCAAGTCCATCAATGGCTGAAGGTAATAAACGCTATTACACGGTCTCCTTGATACTGTTGTGCATCATGCTTGTAATTTTAATGTAGGTATACATAGCGCCTAAAGTGGTTGTGAATTTCATTGTGTTTTTGTGTTGTAGGTACACTAGCTGTAGCAGGAGCACCTCAGCCATTCCGTCCAGCTACTGAAGCTCCCAGTATTATAACAAGAATGCCACACATGATGCCCCCTCCATACAGGTTGACTATTTGTCTAAATAGAATAAAATGTTATTTCGGTTATTATCTGATACTGATGTCCATGGGAAGAAACTTGGAATGGAATGAATTGTTGCTGTTTAATTTTAATTTAGTTTGTCGGTAGCCTGGAGGTAGAGTCTAGGCCTCGTGAGCAAGGGGTTCATGGTTCGATCTCAGATGCCGGCAAACTCCCCTTTCACGACACAAGCTTTTAGCTTTCTGTAAAAGGCGTATAAGGTTGTATTTGGGTTTATAACAAAACCCAGATATATATATTTTTTTTTAAATTAAAGTTTTTGATGTGTATTGTTTCAGAGGTGGCTATGGTGGTCCAGGAGGAATGTATGCAGGACCTCGTGGCCCTCATATGTACAGAAGTCCTCATCCCATGGATCCTTCTCCCTCTGGAGGAGGTCCTATTGCAGTGGGTTCCCCACAACCATACTTTCATCCTCGTTATATGGGACCACAAGAGCATAAACAAGAAGAGGGTAAACCTCCAGATGGGCAGATGCTGCAAGAGATCAAGAGTGAACCTGGTGCTTTGCAAATCAAGAAATCTCTTTCACCTGAAGGATCTCCTTCACACGAAGGATCTGCTGAAGAAGACTCCCGCTCCAATCCATCTGCACCATCTACCCCACCACCTGCAGCAAGAGCACATCCCCAACTCAAACACACCGAGGGTAAGGCAGAGAGAGCCAGAGGTAGAATTGCCCTCACGGCAGCTGCAAGGTATCCCCAGGGTCCCTATGCACCCCAGTACTCTCCCTATCCCCCCTACCCTCCATCACATGACATGCACTACCAACACCACATGCCTCCTCATCATCAAGGCATGCCTCCCCACCAGAGGCCTCCCTACTCACAGTATGGAATGCCTCCACAGCACCAAGGAGGCCCTCCATCTAACACATCCCACAACCCCCATGGTCCACCACAATCCCATCACCCGCATGGCCCCCCTCCCCTGCACAATCCTCACCATGGTCCTCCCACCTCTAGCAGTCCACACGGCGTCCATCCAGGACAGCATCCCCACGTCCCTCCTTCTAATCAGAGTCCCCATGGTCCCCCTCCCCCTCACAGTCCACATGGTCTCCCTCCTCCCCACAGTCCACATGGTCTTCCACCGCCTCACATGCCTCCTGCACATAGTCCTCATGGTCCTCCTCCCTCTTCACATGGTCCCCATGGCCCACTACCTACCTCACACGGCCCCCCACCTACCTCCCATGGTCCACACGTACCCCCCTCACATGGTCCCACGCCACATGTACCCCCTTCACATGGTCCACCTCCACACGGACTTCCTTCACATGGTCCACCACCACATGGACCCTCCTCACATGGTCCACCTCTGCACGGACCGCCTCCACACGGACCTCCCTCACATGGACCACCTCCTCATGGTCGCCCTGGTCCTTATGGTCCCCACCACTACCCCCCTTCCCCATACAACCCCTACCAACCCCCTCATCCCGCACCCTACGGTATGCCTCACCTCCGGGGACCTGTCCCTCCTAACAATGTCCCTCCTCATAAGCCTTCTCCTACACCTGAATCTCAAGGTCCACCTGTTGCACCCCCTAAAGAATCTCCCAAAGAATCCCCAGCTAGAATTCCTTCAGCTGAAAACACATCTCCTAAGGAGGTTTCAGAACAATCTAGAGACCCTCCTAGTGAGGCACCTAAAGCTAGGGAACATGAGAAAGCACAGGCTGATGAATACACCAATAACAGTCCAGGTGGAGGTGATGCCACTCCTCAGCAAAGTCCAACAGAGCTTCCTGCTGCATCTCCTGTGCATGTGAAGGTTGAGCAACCTGCTGAACCACCCCCACCCAAGCCCTCCATAGTACCACCACCTCACCACATGGCCCCAGGTTATCCTCCGAGCCCCCTGCGCCACACCACTCCCTCTCCACATCCCCCAACCTCACCATCCCCGCATCCCCGACCCCCTTCAGTTCATCATCCCCCTCCATTGGCACACCACCTGCCTCCTGCACACCACCCCCCTCCTTCCTCACACCACATGATGCCCCACCACTCCCCGTATCACCCCCATGGACCCCCTCCCCCTCTGGTGCCCCCGCCACCACACCATCCTCACCACATGCCCCCACATGAGCCGCCTCCCCCCACCAGACATCCTGATGACGAGGTTGGGGAGTTTGGTGGTCTGGTGAGCTATTTTTCCAGCCAACGTGAAGACGATATGGACTCATAAAATAATAAAATTCCTCTAAGGTTTTTTGTGTATTTGCAATAAATTTAGACAAACTGTTTGTTGTGTGATATACAAATTTTGAAGGACAGTGTATCTCAAAAATTGAGAGACGTCACAAGGTGTACTATTCATATATTACAAAGTGATTATTATTATGGAATTACAATAATTATATTATTGTGACATTCTCTTTTTAATTTTACAAATCATTTTATACTATGAATTTTAGATTTTTAAAATGGCTTACGTATTACATGTAAACATAACAAATGGAATTCATTTTCATTTTGAACATGTGTATTTCTGAAATGTTGATAATAATTGAGTGATCTATGTGTTTTTGATTTGATTTAATTGAATTTTTTCTATACACAATTTAATGTGTACATGTGATGTATATAACATTTTGATCATCATACTAACAAATTATATTTATGTAGATTTGTATGCCTATTTTATTATTTTTATTAAAAATAACATGTTTTGTCAAAACAATGTGAATAATATTGTATGAAATATGTTTATATAATTGATATATCAATTACGATCTACCTAAAATGGGATATTTTATTTCCTTTTTGTGTTTTGTATCAAAACATTTATATATTTTATATCATGGACATAGGAGATATTTGGCGTGCATTATTATATACATTTAGCATTCATTTTTATTTAGATGATTTGCCATTGTATAAAATACAGTTCACTCAATTTCAAATTGTTGCATTGAATTCCATACTTTTGTTTAACTCTTCTAGAACAATAGTTACAATTTTGTTGCATGTATTATAATGTATACAAATATAGGTATGTTAATTTTAAAAACAAAACCTTTAATCATCTTATTGAACAAATGCATTTATGTATTTTTGTATATAAACCAGTAACTAGAAGTGTATCATTCTGTTTTACATAGGATAAGTTTATCTATATAAATATCTCATTACATTGTTTATCTCAATTATTATCATCTATGTTGTCAGAATTAACAAAAAAGTAACGAAAATTCATTTATTTAGTTATTTTTATTAAAAAAAACACCAATTTTGTTTTCCTTTAATTCTATGGTCGTTTCCTATATCTTTTTGTTCTTAAATTGTTGAGAATTATAATTTCATAAAAGAAATTCATTCATTCACATATTGAAGGTCTTGTATATATATATATATATATAATTATATAGTATTATTAATTACAAACATAGTAATGAAATGATGTGTAAAATATAAATTAGATAAAAACAATGAAAATGCAATGTTGTATAGAATGTATAGAAAACATCTAACAGTTGGTTACAATAATCTATCCATCTATTACTATCAGTTAAAATCTATTGTAAATTAACTGATAGTAATAGATGAATAGATTATTGAAACCGGCTAGCACAGAACCATGAATTGTAACATGTAATTTATATCTATGTACTCACTATTTATATTTCTCATAAATAGTAAACAAATATGAAATGAATTTACTGATATTAGCATTAAATTGTGAGAAAAAAAAATGTATATAAAAATAAATTGTTAAGACGATTGATTATTTGATAATATTATCGTCGTGATTATCTATGCACGAGTTTTGAATGTGTGATTCTTTTGGCAGATTTACTACAACATTTTGACACAAGCATAATATTGTTTTTTGTGATGTTTATTAAAAATCTCGTTTTGATTTAAACGTTTTGTATAAAACATTTACGATACTTAAATTAAAAGCTGTGTCATAATACAAAATAATAATATAATGTATCTGAAGAGTTCAATACAAAGGTTAAATAAATAAATAAATAATATTGTAAATACATTGAGATTATCATAATTTGTATGTAGTCTGTATGTCAAAATGATTGTTGATTCAAAATCCCATGTAATGTATGTAATATAATATAAAATATGTATGATGCCCCATCTTGCAAATGTATTTTGGAAAATAATATTTTTTTTGTATATTGCAAATAAATTGTCTGGGGGTCCAAGGTTTTGTTGAAATCATGGTTGCTATTTAATTTTTAATTATTTAAAAAAAAAACTTAAATAATTTGGTATTATGTCTCGCATCCTATTGTTTTACGAGTGTTGTGATGAATTAATTTTGGATGCTCAAGTTTATTGTAAAAGAAAAATTGAGACAAAGGAATTTTATTATTAAATAAGTATACGGAAAATGTAGGAAGCGAAATGTAATGTGAATTAAGTAAAAGTGTATTTGTTTAGGTTCTTTGTAACATAAAGTGGATTTATATCAACACAAATTATTAAGATTTTATTTATTAAAAAAATCAATCATAAGTTATCTGAACTAATTTTACTCTAATGAGAAACTCAAAATATTGTTTATTTATTTTTTATAATAAAAAATATACTTATTATTTTAGTGTTTCTTAAAATGAGAGTTAAATTAAATTAGTTATAATATCACTTCACTTAGTCACTGTATTTCTAAAAAAAATTAATCCAAAATAAAAATTTTGAAAATTGTTAGCGAAAAGTTAGAGAAAAATATATATTATATTAGTTTGGAATCTTATATAATGTGTTAGTGAAGATAGACATGATCGATTATTATTTATATTTTCATATTTTTTTATACATTAGATATTTTATTTTCTTATTATTATTATATATGTATGTAATACTATTTATATATATAATTAAGTATAAAAACTCAAAACATGAAAAATAATATTAATTAATTATTGGGGTGTTTTTTCACATGTCGTAAGTTGTAAAATATCTTGTCTTAGAATTGAGTAGATAAAATATTATTATTATTATAAAAGGAATAGTTATGTATACACTTAATCATGTCATAGTGTTGATAATAAAATGATTGAATAATGATTATATTATTATTGTAAAGGAGTGATACATAATAAAATGATGGGAAGACGTTATATATGGTATTGTATTGTAATATAGTTAGATTAATATTATTAATTGGAGTACTCCCGTACTGTATACTAAATAATACACTATGCTAATTAATGTAATACATAAATAACAAATAAATCAGTTTTAGAAGATACATATTATTAACAATGTGTAATGTAAATGTATTAGTAGGAAACCACACACACATTATTATTATAATTTAAATCATGGAGTATAATAATATATAATAATGTTAGGAAATATTATAATATAGCATAATATAATATAAATGTAATGTATTATTATTAATCATTCATGTTATTGTGGATGTTTTCTTTTGTAATAATTTATGTTGATCAAAAAAATATATTTTAAGTGAATCATAATTTTGTGTTTTTTTTTATTATTTCACATTTCTCTCGTGTTTCTTCATTTGATCCAAGCACTACTTTGATAAGAGGAGAGAAAATTGTGATATTAACAATTAATGACTAAGCAAAAGATGAAGTATAATATTGGTAGAAGTTCCATCAAATTGAATAGAAATTGGCTTCACTTCGTAAACTACAGGATTCATAATAAAGAACAATATTTTGAAATATTTACTATGATGGTAAATACACTTCTTCGCAAGCAAACAAAAACGGAGGTGTGAAAACTAAACAAGGAATACTTTTTATTGTCAGCGTACTAGATTTTTCACAGCTGAAGGTGTATGTAGATTACTTTTTTGTAGTCTAGTTAAAAATTAAATCAAAAGATGGCGGTAATTAATAACCCATTTACTGCCATCTATGAATAGATAGCAAATATTATTATAAAATGTACTTTGGCTATTCATCAAAAGATGACAAATAAATAATGACATCTTGCGATAGAAACTAAAAGCGAACTTTGTATTGCCAGTATTAAAAAATAATAAATTTTATTTTTTTATGGCAAGACTACATTTTCTAGATGTCAGAATTTGTAATAAATAGAAGCACTTAATTTGTTTTTATAGTAAACTATTTTTATATTAATGTTTCTATAATCTATTTAAAATAAAGAAAATATGGGTGAAAATAAATCCAATGTAGAGCCTGAGGTTGACCCTAGTTCGGGATCCGAAAAGAAGGTAAATTTATATTTGTAACCATCTAACCTCTAATTTAAATTAATAATGTCTTAAAAGTATAGATACTAAATAATTTTTGTTTTGTGAATTATTTACAATATCTCTAAGACTTATATAGTTTAAATACTTATTTTAGAGTTTATATCTATTTGGGACAAATGTAGCCGAGATTCCATGTTATCGAGACAGTCTTCTGAATGGCATGGGCGGAGGATTCGCTGGAGGACTTCTATATTTCTTGTTCACCTCCAATTCACGAGCTGCTACAAATTTTGCAGTTGGAACATTCACAGTCACAAGTCTAGGATATTGGATTCACTGTCGATATAATTATACTAAACTCAAATTTGAATTTGCACAAATAGCTGCAGGACTTAAACAGAAGGCTCTTTACGAAGGCACACCAGTTGAAAAAGAAATAGAAAATAAATTGGAAGAAAAGGGAATTGACTTAAAAACTTTGTAACTAAGATTAAAGAATCGTTAGTATAATGTAAGTTTTAGCTTCTTTGGGATAAAACTACCAATTATCCAATCATTGATAAGATGTTATCATAGATTGCGTAAATAAAAGTACTTTCATTTACATCTGCTATTAGGATGAACTGAGAATCGACGCAATGTTTTTGAAACTAGTCACATTTAGTTTTTTTTATTATTTTATTTCTGTTTTTTTTTTTCACTAACTCTGGGAATATAAATATTATATTTAACACATTTTATACAATATTTTCAGAAAATTGTGTTTGTATGATAAGAAAACTGTTTCAATGGCTAGGAGCACTAGACAAGGGAAAATTAAAATGACTTTTGCTGTTCTCAATACAACTTATCAAGCACCACTATTAAACTATTCATTGCACATTGCTTAAATAAATATTCATTGATTGAAAATCAATTATTTTCATTAAAAAATACATTTATTAGTTTGCATATTGTTTACACATTCTTTAAAATCATTTCAGTGAAAAAAATTACTAAAACAATATCTTCTTAAATAATCACTTATTTTATTAAAATTACTTGACAAAATGTTTTGTACAAATTTATTTTGGAATAAATTCAATATATCGTCAATGCATGCAAAATTTGACTTATGTGAGCGCGCGATGCAAAAATACAATGCTGCAAGCGCCGCACGAGTACGAATGCATTTTATCACTTGTGGATATTACAATTAAGTAATAAAACGCGTTCTTATTCATGCGGCACTTGCAGCGTTGTAGTTATGCATTGCGCGCTCACATAAGTCGAATTTTGCATGCATCGACGATATGTTGAATTTATTCCAAAATAAATTTGTACAAAACATTTTGTCAAGTCGTTTTAATAAAATAAGTGATTATTTAAGAATTATATAAGAAGATATTATATTTAAATTCAATATATTTATTTGATTGAATTCGATATTGCAAATATGAGTGCACAACTATGCACTATGTTCATGATAATTACAATCCTCAGCAGTGAATGTGAAGGATGGATTTGGAAGGAAAAAGTTAAATGATTTGTAGTAACACTTGGAAGATATTTTTTGCTTTTTTTACAATATTCCTTTCTTGTTGGTGTTTTTTGCTTAGTACGAGGATCAATATATGAATAATTCTTCTTAAATAGAAGTAGTATCATATTGATATAATGGAGTTTTACAAAATCAACGTCGACTCAATCAATAGTATCATATTGTTTATGAATAATAAATTAAATGACACTACATACGTAATGTATTAAATTGTTATTGTTATTTGTAGAAAATATATTTTTAGGAAATCTAAACTATGTTTCATTTAAAAGTTCATCATAAATGTATCTACAGTGAAAATAGCATGTCAATTGTCCATTTCCATAGATGAATTTGAATTTTTTCAAAATCAATTATTTTGATTATTGCATGTGAAAATTTATATTACCTAAACAAAAAATTATACCCCCGCGGAGTCCTCGGTAAAGAATAGGCCTGCCACTCTTTTCTGTAATTTTTTGACTGCCCTATAAAAAGCAGGTATTCGTAATACACCTGATTTAAGACACTTAACATCTTGGATTCAACAATGAGGTGTGCCATCCTGAATATCCTAATGTTTATTGGCACAAATAGGATGACTTGCATGTTTATTACAAGCAGTTGGTCCGCTGGCTACCCCACTTGTGAGAGATGCCGTGATGGGATGAATGAAACAAAAACAAACAAGCGCATATTTTTTTAGATTTTGGTAGGCCACCATAGTGCCTCAAAATTTGCACATTGTATCTTACAATATTTCTTTTTATTATTGTTTTTAATTATGTATGACAACCAAATGGACTTTTATATAAATGAACAGAATAATGTGTGAACACTTATAAATTGGACATTATATTGCATGCTTATTGTTGGTGATTGTATAATTGTTGACTGGAAGATGTTGCACTGCAACAAGTCTGCCATTTGACAGAACATTGTTTTTATTTATTATGTGTGTTTGTACAATTATGTTATTATGTTCTGTCAATAAAGTTTTATTATTATTATAATTGTACTAAGTATTGTCTGTAGTGTTCCATTGACTTAAATAAATTAATAAATATTAATATTTCAAGTTGTAGGCTTATGGTACTGGGTGATGCTTAGAACAGAAAATATAACAAAAAATGAGTTAATCTTTACTAAAAAGTTATTTTTTCGGCAAATCTATCTTCTAATAGGATGCGGAAATTAACACTACAAAGTAAAAATATTATATGCTCGAGTTTGTCATTACATTTCTAGAGCACATACCTTCGTAAACTGCACTTGAATGTTACATTAATATTTATGTATTGTTTTACAATGTTCTGAGAATTGAACGTAATAGTGTCTACCTACATATATGAATAGATATGTGTATCATTATTACCATGCATTTTATTATCAATAACTTATGTAAGTTGTTTATGCATTCCGTCTGTTAAGTATTCACTATTCTATCATTATATTATATTATTCCTAGCAGATGATAATTAGTATAATATTTGCATTTCCTGCGACAGGTAAGTAAATACATAAATAATTCACTATCTATTTTTTATTACATATTGATTTATTTATGTTAATAAAGACAATATTTTACATCTTAAATTCAGCGATGAAGTTTGCCACCCATCCTCAATGTCTTAATTTTTAAGTTTTTGTTAGCACGGAGAGGAGGGCTTGCAAGTTTATACATGCAGCTGATCCAACGGCTTCCCCACTTGTGGAATATGCCTTGATGGGATAGTTGTAGTATATATTTATTTTTATATTGACACTCTCAAGCTATATCGGCAAATAGGTTAGAGAATGTTGAATGCATTAATATGAGCTTGTGTAAAGAAAATTCTTTCTATATTTAAAAATTATTACTTAAGTAGTGTGGGAGGCAAACCTCATAATCGAATTTGAATTGACACTTGGTTCAAATCTTCTCTAATCTGCTTTACCTTCACAACACAAGCATATTGCTTAGTGTTTCAGAGAGTGTATTAAGATTTATTTTCATTGTATTGAATTAATTTCAAAATGGATGTAACGATTAATACAAGATCACTGAAACTAAATAATTAGGGATTATTTTGGTAGTAAAATATTATGCACGCTAATGATAGAAAATCGTGAACTAAGTATGAGAATTAAAATCATATTTTTTTAACATTTTGGGCTATTTTTATAATGGAGGATATTATAAGACTATAAAAACTGTACCGTAGAATAAGAATAGCATCATGTACAAAATCCTTAAACAATGTTAAATGATTTTTCAAATGAAGTACATAGATTCCTTAAATATGGATATGTGGGGTATCAAACATTAAGTTTTCTCAAAGAGAAGAGGTTTTTTAGCTCTTTTTCCGTGTAGGTACCTACCTTTATTTTTTTACTTGAATATAAGCCTTTGGGGTGACAAATATTATTTTTTTCGTTGGGAAGAGGTTTTTTGCACTTTTTTACATTTAGATACCTATCAATTTCTATTTTACTTAAATATGGGCATGTGGGGTGTCAAACGTCAAGTTTTCTTGTTGAGATGAAGTTTTCAATTAGTACATTTTTTCAACATGATTATGTTGTTTTAACTCGTGTATTTGCACGGGTATCTGTTTATTTAAACCCAGCAATCCCTGGTTTCAATAGGTAAGTAGTAGGTATATTATTAAAATTATTTTAAGTATCAACAGGTGTGTTATCTACCTGTATATATAATAGCCAGTTTTGTGTTTGTTTTGATAATGTATCAACAGCTATATTTCATACTTATCATAATTATTTTATTATCTTCCAACTCAACTCAGTGATGTGTAAACAACATACAAAATGTCTACCACAGCTGATGTTTGTATGTCCTTAATATTTTACGTCAATGGAAAAAAGGTACGTACGATGTCATTTATTTCATAGAGTAATAATATTATATTAAATTTTAGGTTTGTTTATTTATTTACTTGAATATAATTATATTTCTCTTAATAAATAAATGATCCTTAAAATTTGTAACTTCCCATCTAGAATATTAAAAATTAATTATCTTTATGTAACAATTCTTTCTATTAGCCGGCATTTATCGCAAAATTTCGCGGATAAGTTTAATTAGGTGTAATTAATTTGTTTGTTTCAATTTATATATCTACAAATCTCTTTTGTGTGCATGTTTTTTTCGCAATTTATAAAATCAATCTTAGTATTAGGTAGGTACTTATTTAAATGCCAATTGAGATACCTACCTAGTTTTGACAATAATAATATGTCGCTAATTTTGACACATGAATGATGAAATTTTTTTGAAAATGCGCGAAACGTGTCAAAAATTCTTTATGACAGGCATGTTCAACCAGAAATATCAACTACTTTGTATGAGGAATCATTTTAGTGTGCAGGATTTGATAGAGATATTACGCAAGAATAGGTAGGTATGATATTCCAGTCTCTCTGGTTACCCCACAATCCACAGTGGATATGAATTGAGAAGATGTATAAAAGATAATGTTGTGCTTATTTATTTTTTTAAGGTTATCGAAAACAATCCTGATCCAGAATGGACTTTGTTGTATTATTTGAGGAAAAAACTATTTCTGTATGGAAGCAAACAAGGATGTTCAGAAGGCGGATGTGGTGCCTGTACAGTCATGGTCTCCAAATATGACAGACGCAAAGACAGAATTATGTATCCTTGTGAATTAGTTACAGACATACTTATCATATAAACATAATCCCAAAACTCCTGTCGGCTACGCTATAAAATTATTTAATGATTTGAATGTTCATGTCAATATTTTCAAAATAACATACAATGACTTTAGCACCAGGATAGACTCTCCTTTGATTCTGTTCTTTCTTTTTATTGATTATTTCTTTTTTTTTGGATTTTGCTTTGTTTTTTTTTTTGTTTTTCCTGCTGAGATCGCCTTGGCCAAAAGCTGTTACGGTCTCAGTGCAGGGTGTCATTTTTAAAATAATAGTACCTATCTGAATATATTTCATTCAATGTAAGTCTATACAATTATTATACTTGTACTTCGTATTCTATGTATATCTATATATATTATTCCTTAACAACATACCTGAACAGTCATCTATCAGTAAACGCCTGCCTGGCCCCAGTATGTTCCATGCACGGCCTCGCAGTGACCACAGTGGAAGGCATCGGTTCCACTAAGACTCACCTCCACCCTGTACAAGAGAGAATAGCCAAGGCTCACGGCTCACAATGTGGCTTCTGTACTCCCGGTATTGTGATGTCTATGTACACTCTACTAAGGAACATGCCCAAACCCTCATACTCAGATATAGAAATCACCTTTCAGGGGAACCTGTGTCGTTGTACTGGATATAGACCTATACTTGAAGGTTATAAGACATTCGTAGAAGACTGGGAACACAGCCGAATCAGTACAACCAATGGAACCTCCAATGGAGTATGTGGGTTGGGTGATAAGTGTTGTAAAAATGGGGGCTCTAAGGTCTGTGATGAACCTCAAGATACATTCAAGTCCAGTGAATTCACACCACACGACCCAACCCAGGAACCCATTTTTCCTCCTGAATTGAAGTTGTCTTCTTTGTATGAGAAACAGACATTGGTATTCAAAGGACCAACTGTTACATGGCACCGACCAACAACATTGGATGAGATCCTAAAGTTGAAGAAAGAACATAATGATGCTAGAATAGTAACAGGGAATACGGAGGTTGGATTAGAAATGAAGTTCAAGAACCTGCATTATCCAGTTATTATAATGCCCAACCAAGTACCAGAGCTGACAGCTATGATAGCATCAGAGACGGGATTGACTGTAGGAGCCAATGTAACTCTTTCTGATATGGAGGTTGAGATGAACAACTTGATCAGGGATTTGCCAATATACAAGACGAGAGTTATGCAGACTATAGTGGATATGTTGCATTGGTTTTCTGGAAAACAAATACGTAATGTGGCTACACTGGGAGGGAACATAATGACAGGGAGTCCTATATCTGACTTGAATCCCATTTTAATGGCATCTGGTGCTACACTTAAGTTTCGTGGTACCGAGGGAGATGAAGATATGGTGATGGATGATACATTCTTCACAGGATACAGGAAGAATAGAAGTAATCCCAATCATGTTCTGGTATGGATCCATATTCCTTATACTTCAGAAAATGGTCACTTCAAAGCCTATAAGCAGGCTAAGAGGAGAGAAGATGATATTGCAATAGTGAACATGGCGCTTAAAGTAAATATTGAATCTGATTTGAGAATTAGTAGCATGAAGCTTGCATTTGGTGGAATGGCACCAATCACTGTGATGGCAAAGAAAACATGTCAAAAACTAAAAGGAGAGAAGTGGACAGAAGATATCTTGCAGAAAGTATTTGACTGTTTGATAGAGGATTTGCCCTTGTCTCCATCTGCCCCAGGAGGAATGGTTCAGTACAGACGTTCTCTTACTCTCAGTCTTTTTTTTAAAGCTTTTCTTGAAGTTTCCTCTGAAATAAATTGCAATATTGGGGAGAGAAACAGCAGTGGAATTGGAGGATTCAAACACAAAGTACTGAAATCTTCTCAATATTTCAACATATCTGAAAACGAAATAGAAACAGATCCTATAGGAAAGCCCATAGTGCATGTCTCAGCTATAAAACAAGCCACTGGGGAGGCTGTATACTGTGATGACATGTCTGCCATAGAAGGGGAACTCTATTTGGCTCCTGTGATCAGTAGCAGAGCTCACGCTACAATTATTTCTATAGATGCAAGTGAAGCTGTTTCAATAGAGGGAGTAAAATCCTTCTTTTCTGCCAAAGACTTACTCCCTGAAAGAAATCGGATGGGTCCTATCATTCAAGATGAAGAAATTTTTGCATCAACAAAAGTGCAATATTTTGGTCAAATTGTAGGTGCTACTGTTGCTACTGATCCTAACTTAGCTCGTAAAGCGGCGAAGGCTGTGAAAATTGTATATGAAGATATAGAGCCTGTGATTTTAACTATTGCTCAAGCGATAGAAGCCAAATCTTATTTAGATGGCCCAATTAAAATTACTAAAGGAGAAGATATTGAAGTGTCATTCAAGCAAGCTGATAATATCATTGAGGACACACTATATATTGGAGGACAAGAACATTTCTATATAGAGCCACAAACGGCAAGAGCATTGCCAAAAAAGGAAGATGATGAACTTGAAATATATGCTACGTGTCAGCATCCATCAATGTTAAATGTATGTACATACCTGTACTATTTTATCAATTAAGTATTGTAGATATATAGTTTTATTTGATCACACATTTATACATTACGTTTTTAGAAACTTGTGGCTGACGTTCTTGGAATTCCTGTTAATCGGGTTGTTACAAAAGTAAAGAGGATCGGAGGCGGATTTGGGGGAAAAGAAGTTCAAAACATGATGATAGCTCTTCCTGTAGCTGTGGCAGCTCACAAGATGCAAGTTCCTGTGCGCTGCGCCCTCGAGAGAGATGATGATATGATCATTACTGGAGGAAGACATCCATTCTTTGCTAAGTATAAAATTGCTTTCACAAATGATGGAAAAATCACAGGATTGAAGGTAGAAATGTACGTCAACGGAGGATATTCTGCAGATGTTTCTATTGCTGTAAGTACCTTTCTTGTTACTAAATGCCAAATTTTGTATAAAATTATTAGGTATTCCAAATCAAAATTAAAGATACTGATAATCAGAAATATTTTTACTAGAAATATTGTTAAATCCTGAAGCACCCGGAAAAGATTTGGTCTCCCACTCTTTTCCATAAATTTTCAGGTCTCCTGTAAAAGGTAATAGTTCAAAAAATTAAGACATTTTATATCCTAAATTCAGATAATGAGATTTGCTGCCCATCCTGATTGTCTTAGCTTTTTGTTGGCACTAAGAGGATAGTTGCATGTTGATTACATGCAGCTGGTCTACTGGCTACCCTACTTGAGGGATATGCCGTGATGGTATAGTAGTAGATAGTAGTAGTTAATTTGTGATCATTGTGTTAAAATTTGCCTGTATTCTTTTTCAATCAACAGGAACTTGAACGAACTATGACACATTGTGAAAATTCTTATAATATACCAAATATTGACTTGGTGGGTTTTATATGCAAAACAAATCTACAAACCAATACAGCCATCAGAGCAACTGGAGGACCACAAGGCATGTTGTTGGCTGAAACGTACATGCGTCGTATTGCTGAGACATTAAAGCTCCCGTACCACGAGGTAGCTTCAAAGAACTTATACAAAGAGGGAGATATAACTCATTATCGACAAATCCTTAGTCACTGTACTCTAACCAGGTGCTGGGAAGAGTGTATTTCAAAGGCTAATTATCTACACAGAAAAGATTTGGTCGAAGAATATAACAGGTTTGTTCCATTCTGTCTATAATGTATTTAATATTTGGGTATTATAGGTATCTGGATTCAATAACTGTGTTTTTTATATGCTATTTGTAGGCAAAACCGATGGAAGAAACGTGGTCTAAGCATTGTGCCAACTAAATTTGGAGTTGCCTTCACATCTAAATGTTTGAATCAAGCTGGTGCTTTAGTGCATGTGTACCTCGATGGATCAGTTTTATTGACTCATGGAGGAATAGAAATGGGACAAGGACTTCACACCAAGATGATTCAAGTGGCGTCCAGAGTTTTGGAGATAGATCAATCTAAGATATATATTTCTGAGACTTCAACAGATAAAGTGCCAAACACGTCTCCTACAGCTGCCAGTGTAAGTTCTGATCTCAATGGTATGGCCGTCATAAATGCCTGCAAGCAGATCATGGAAAGGTTGGAACCTGTCAGAATGAAACATCCTCATGCCAAATGGGAAACTTTGATACATCATGCGTACTTTGAGTGCATAAGTCTATCAGCTGTTGGTTACTACAGTAACACAAGTATTGACTACAATGTACACAAAAATGAGGGAACTCCGTACAATTACTTTACATATGGAGTCGCTTGTTCAGAAGTTGAAATTGACTGCTTGACAGGAGACCATCAGGTGCTAAGAACAGATATTGTTATGGATGTGGGGGAGAGCCTAAACCCCGCTATTGATGTTGGACAGATTGAAGGAGCTTTCATGCAGGGCTATGGATTATTTATGATGGAAGAATTAATCTATTCTCCTAAAGGAGAACTGTACAGTAAAGGACCTAGTACTTACAAAATTCCTGGCTTTTCAGATATTCCTGGAGAGTTTAATGTCTCATTATTGAAAGGAGCTTCTAATCCAAGAGCAATTTATTCTTCGAAGGTAGGAATCTTGTATTGGTCAGAATATGTATTCCAATTACAGTATTTACAGTACTTATTAATTATTTTTAAAATGTACATTTAATTTCTTAGGCTGTAGGTGAGCCTCCTCTATTCTTGGCGTCCTCAGTATTCTTTGCCATCAGAGAGGCCATTGTAGCAGCAAGAAAGGAAACAGGGGCCTCGACACTCTTCAAATTTGATTCTCCAGCCACTGCAGCTAGAATCAGGATGGCTTGTGAAGATCACATCACTGCCAAGGTAAACAATTAGTTCAATCATGAGATACAATAATTGGTACTGAGTTTGAAACAAATATTCAATAAAATATTCCCCATTTTGTTTACAGTTTCCTGATCCCCCGGAAGGAAGTTATGAGCCATGGAATATAAGACCATGATGCAAATACAAAATTAAGCAAAAGTATAATGTTTTTATTTGTTTATCATAAATAAATATAAATTGTGAATGGTGAAGAAATTATCAAGATTTGAAAAGATACGCATATTCTTTTTGTAGACCGAATAGATTCTATATTTCATGGAAAATATAAACATTTTGTTTCATTAATTATGTTTTCATTTTCTTATTTATTTATTCTTATTTTAGATCATTTTTATTTTCAAATTTTACTCTTTGCCCAGGAGAACAGAATGTAGGATAAAAATCTTTCCTTCAATTTGCGCACATGAGAATATGTAATAAAGTCAGTATTTTTTAGAAAATTATATAAAATTAAAATTTGATGATATTTATATTTGAAATTAAGTTTATATTGTACTAAGAGTTAACCTACTTGAATATATGCAAACAAATATTATATAAGTAGAGATTTAGCAGATAATTTTATTATATGTAAGATAAATATTTGTTTTCTTCTTAACTTGTACATTGTAAATCATTTTATAACATCTACATATAATAAAAATAATATAATAATTGGTACAATTAAATGCACATAGGATTATTTGAGGTAGGAATTATATCATGGATTATAATGAGTCATGGGCATAACCAGGGAGACAAATAAGGCACGGGAGCAGTTTATCTCTCCTAAGATCTCAAAAATAGTATAAAATAATAAAGCAAAAATAAGTCAAGCTTGAAAAATTGGCATCGAACTGGGAAACAGCCTTCCATTAAGGTGATTCAAAAATGTATGCACAAAAACGAGTGAAATATTTATTTATTTATCTAATATAGGGCTAATGCTAGTTGTAGTAACTTGATCACACAGTTAATTAGATGACTAGGTTTTTAGTCAAGTGCCTGCATTAAATTGAATACCTAGGCATCTAGTTAATTCATAATAACGCGACATTTATTTATTTATCTAATATAGGGCTAATGCTAGTTGTAGTAACTTGATCACACAGTTAATTAGATGACTAGGTTTTTAGTCAAGTGCCTGCATTAAATTGAATACCTAGGCATCTAGTTAATTCATAATAACGCGACATTTATTTATTTATCTAATATAGGGCTAATGCTAGTTGTAGTAACTTGATCACACAGTTAATTAGATGACTAGGTTTTTAGTCAAGTGCCTGCATTAAATTGAATACCTAGGCATCTAGTTAATTCATAATAACGCGACATTTATTTATTTATCTAATATAGGGCTAATGCTAGTTGTAGTAACTTGATCACACAGTTAATTAGATGACTAGGTTTTTAGTCAAGTGCCTGCATTAAATTGAATACCTAGGCATCTAGTTAATTCATAATAACGCGACATTTATTTATTTATCTAATATAGGGCTAATGCTAGTTGTAGTAACTTGATCACACAGTTAATTAGATGACTAGGTTTTTAGTCAAGTGCCTGCATTAAATTGAATACCTAGGCATCTAGTTAATTCATAATAACGCGACATTTATTTATTTATCTAATATAGGGCTAATGCTAGTTGTAGTAACTTGATCACACAGTTAATTAGATGACTAGGTTTTTAGTCAAGTGCCTGCATTAAATTGAATACCTAGGCATCTAGTTAATTCATAATAACGCGACATTTATTTATTTATCTAATATAGGGCTAATGCTAGTTGTAGTAACTTGATCACACAGTTAATTAGATGACTAGGTTTTTAGTCAAGTGCCTGCATTAAATTGAATACCTAGGCATCTAGTTAATTCATAATAACGCGACATTTATTTATTTATCTAATATAGGGCTAATGCTAGTTGTAGTAACTTGATCACACAGTTAATTAGATGACTAGCTTTTTAGTCAAGTGCCTGCATTAAATTGAATACCTAGGCATCTAGTTAATTCATAATAACGCGACATTTATTTATTTATTAAATTTGTTATGCCCGGTATAGTAGTTATTGTGCCGAAAAGTTATCATTAAAAATAATTGTTATTTATAAAGTGGTACTGAAATACCGAAATAAACAATGCAGTTCATTAGAAATATGAAAATCCCGACATTAAAAATATCCCTTGCACTTAAAAGGTACCTGCATTAATATTATTATTAGATATTGTTTGATAATCTTCGTGCATTCAAAATAATATTATCATTGTTTATTTAAATTTGTACCTACATAGCAACAGGGGCAATAAAAAGAATAATGCGACAAAGGATTGAGAGCCGTATCTATTATGTACTTCGCTAATTGTTTTTTTAAATTATTTTATGAAGATTCTAGAATGTCTGCGTATTGTTATTATTTCATAGTATCGGCTTGGTTGGATTTTTTATACCTACACTTCGAGATATTGAATGTCGATACCGATGATAATGTTTTGAATTATGTAAACGACTCTTTAGGTATGAATTTTAATTTTATTGCAACATACGTAGTTTGAATATTCCATTATCTACCTAAAGGTTGGTTTGTGTTGCTATGTAATAGATATAAGATGTGTTAATTTGTGTTGCGGAACGGACGCTCATTATATAATTATAAATGGTGATAAAGGACACAAGAAATATGTGATATCAGTGACAGAGACACTTTAATAAATATGTGAATTAATTAGATCAGTGCATTGGACGCTATTATAATACCGAATTTATTTGTAAATATTTATTTCATCATGTACATAATTCCTGGAATGCAGACAAGGGTGCAGGTGTACTCGCAATACAATGGAACTTGCGGTGGGCGTGTAATGCTACTGCAATTAGCCAATCACGGCGCTGCACGTAGATGCATCACAGCGTAGGAGGGGTATATGACCAACCCCTCTCTACACCACTCAAGGAACAGCGAGGAAATGTCCTTGAAAGTTCAGTGAGTCTCCATCAGTCATCAGTGGTGAACAGTCGTTATCAGTGAGTCGTAAACAGGCGTCCTTGGTATAAGGATCGCTCCTGCCATCACTCATCAGCTGACCTTCAGAGAGACAAGTGTCTCTAGTCATTGGGCTTCAGTTGAGTTGAGATATTCTCCTCCTGAAGCCATGACGTGCCAACTTCGTACCTGTGTAGGCTGTTAATTGCCTCCAGAAGCCTCGGACGTAGGGCTTCGCCCTACCAGCACTGCGCCCAGGGGCGCCTTCTTCAACTTGTTTTGCCTTTAAGCATTTTCATGCTTGAGGCCCCCTCAACGTGGGATCCGTTTGTTCGTCAGCGTAAAGTGAAAATGAATTTATTTTGAAAGTGCTTCGTTTCTTAATTGAACTAGTTATCAAGTGTGTTAATTATTTTTAATGGGGATAATTACGTGTGCACAGACAATACGGGGTAGTGAGTAAGTCGTAGTATTGTCTAGCCTTGTTTTTGAGTGTTTGTAATAGTGGTAAGCAATTTTTATTTTCATTAAAATGTTTGTTTGAAATTTAAATTTGCCTTTTATACATTCGCTCATCTATTTACAAATAACTTGTCGTCTCTTATTTATATAGCCTCACTATATATTTAATTGAGACCATTTTATTTTTTTTATTGTGTTAACTCCTGGAGTGCTGTGAGTAGCCCAGTAGAGTCTCAGCCGTTGGCATTTTTGGCATAATATTTTATTTATTTTATCCTCAACCAAAACCATTCTCACCATCTCTCTCACCCCCCCATATCAACTTTTTTTGGAAAAAAGCGAATATCTTAAAAGTTAAAATCCTTTTAGTGTCGTTGTTGGTTGGATATTGTTGGACCAATATTTATCTTTGATTTTGAATGGTATTTAAATTTATAGATCCAAAGGTAAAAATGACACGTTTTTTGGTAACTTTACCCAACACATAAAAATCATACAATTCAACGCGTTAAGTAAAAATAATAATGTTTCCAACTCCTTTTTATGCTCGCCATCTATTGTGATCCTGTGTCTGTTAATATTATGGCAAAATTGATGCCTAGGTAAAGTTGACAAGTGTTCCATCACAGTTTTCATACAAATTCATTATTAGAGTTAGGGTTGTCACTTCTAATGATGGAATTAAAATAAAATAAAAATCTAATTGAGTAAGAGAAGACCCAAATTCTCCTGCTGAGACTCTAATGAATTTGTTTTCTTCGTCCTTGGATAATCTGAAACGTGGTCCAGGTTTGTCAGAATGCAAGTTTTTCACTTTTTTTTCAGTCGTCCTTCTCGGTATCCCAAATTGTTTATCTGCATCATATGATGTTATACTTTTATTCCTTACCAACTCTACAGCCATATTACACATTTCTTCGGATTAATTTTTATATTGTCTTGCACCTAATTTTCTTCTATTTCTACTTGCACTTGGTATTGGAGCCGTGATGAATGAATCTAAAATAATTTAAAAAGGTATGCATAAAATGCTTAACAAAGCTCTTCCTGAAATCAAATAGGTATTTTTTTTTAAATAATGCGCTAAGAGTTAATTTAAAAAATTCCCCACTTATGTCAAACACTTAAAATCAAAAGCAAATCTAAAATAAAAAAAAATCTTTTTATTATTCAATTAGCACAACCCTACGAGTAGGTAAAGATGCCACTTGTCAAACAATGGTAATTTGACCAAATCTCTAAATGAAAATTATCAAAAAAATCTCTAAAAACAGTTAAGATCTGGGCTTGAAAACACTTACAGGGTCTTTATAATAATATTATCTTGGTTTAAAATAGTTAAACTTACCTTTGCACTGCAATTTTATACTGATTTCGGTAAATTTTTTCGGAGGTAATTAAAACTGTAATGTCCCGCCATTCCGAGACAACTATCAATGCTGGCAGCATAAAACAAAATCCACAATGTCTTTGATTCATTACAAAACCATTGCCGTATTAACGAGAGTGCTAGCAGTTATAACATTAATATTGTAGGAATTTTTTCAACACTAGGTAGACGTAGGTAAAGTTAACTAGAGAGGGTAAAGTTGGCATGTTTGACGGTACATTTTACATAAAATATCACAAAATAAAATAAAAATACAAACTTCACATCCATTAGTTGGTACTTAGAAACAATCCAAAGAATAACTTGTAATAAAAGAAAGTACTTTCATATTACCATCCTAAAAAATATATCTATATACCTACATCTCATTTATATAATAGAATTTATATCTTAATAGTGGATTTAAAATTCTCATATATGTTCAACATTCTGAAACTATTTTATTTATTTAGTTATGTGATCTACCCTGAATTTCTTATTGTAGCATGAACATATATTTTTTTTTATATGCAATGAGTTCACTGATTTCTTTACTTGTGGGAGATTATTTTGAAATTTCCCATTTCTCAGGAAAATTCAGTCGATTCGGACTAAACGTAAATAACCAAACAGAGTACGTTTAGCAACTTGTTACGACTCCCCAAATATTCGGGTATGAGATTGATGACCTTCCGTTTCTTTTGATAACGATTACAGTACGCATGTTAAATAAATTATCATTAAGTATGTGTAACAGGGTCGGCACAATAAGTAATTGTAATAATTGGAGGTAGAGTCTCGGACTCGTGAACAAAGGGTCCGTAGTTCGATACCAGGTGCCGCCAAACTCCCCTTTCACGACACAAGCTTTAAGTAGCTTACTGTGAAAGGTGTATAAGGTTGTATTTGGGTTTATAACAAACAAAACCCAGATATATCTTTTGTAAAAAAAAATACACATATACAAGACATCGTCGATAGGCTCCGCAAGGTGGGCGCGCGCCCTCCCATATGTATCCGCCACTGAGTGGAGAGCGCTCATTTTCACACTTACTTACACAAAATAGCAAATGAATTATGTATAGACCAAAATGTTATAAAAGAAGGACTAATTAATTTGTTAATATGCGATATAATTCAAATACTAAACTGAGAATATACCTGATACAAGATTTTACAGAACATAATTCCGGAAAAAGAAATATATCGCAATCAGTTCAAATCAGTGGCATTTAATTAAACATTTTATTTAACTTATATACATACCTACCTAAGGTCCATTTTCAAAACATTTAATAACATGAATTTGATATATGTTAGATCATAATAAATATGAAATCAAAACAGAAAAACAATTTTTGTCACTCACTTTTTTTTCTTTTACAACGGGGCCTCTATTTTTTGTATGTCTAGGGGCCCCGGTATGTTTAAAGACGGTCCTGGCTGTTTTGCAGCCATTTTAAGATATGAATATTTGATGTAGATAATACTTTGTTTACTTTGTACGCAATTTACGATATAATTAAAAATACATAATGATGACTTGTCAAGTATAATGTTGTGTATAAACTAATTCATTGTTCAAAATAAAATAACACAGTTAATTCATTGCGATTTCTGCTACCAGATCAACGTTTTCATAAATAGCCAGGTAACCCGACTATTATCTATTTATTTCAACTTTAGGTGTGTAATTAATTTATACAATCATGGTATTTTTTTTAAGTAACAGTCATCCACCCCGTGTCATAAAAATATGATTTAATATTAAGTTAAATTGTTTGTCCACAGTCCCAATCCTGTAATAGAACACTACATGATTTTTTTACTAATAGAAGTACTACTACTACCATCACCCCATATCCCACTAGCGGGGTAGCCAGCAGACCAGGGGCCGTAGACAAACCGTACTTAGCGATCGACTACTGGCGAACTTTTCGACAATCTACCTACACGTAGGTACCATATAATTTTGCGTTATTGTTGCGGTTATAGTCGAAAATTCGTTTGTAGTCGATCGCCAAGTGCGTGTTTGTCTAGGGGGGCAGTCCTCTCTGTGCCAACAAAAAATTAAAGCATTTAGATGGGTGGCAAAACTCATCGCCGAATTTAAGATGTGTTGTTTTTTGAATTTTTAAATGAAAACTATTGTATTAGAAAAAATATTAAATACCTACCTACTCATTATGTAACTATTTATAATGAAAACCCACCTAGAACTCGGTTTCCTGCGTAAGATAGAATTGTGAAAGTAACTTTTGTAAATCTTTTTATTTCAATAGGTTCTTGACCTGAAGCATAACCTTTCATAATTACCTGCGATCCTCCCCGTTAAAAGCATTATGACCTGCACAACTTCTACATTAGTGTTTTTCGTAAATGGAAAGAAGGTAAGTCCTAGCTAATTATCTACTAGTAGTAGATAAATACTACTACCATCATGGCATATCCCGCAAGTGGGAAAGCTAACAGACCAGCTGCATATAATAAATATGCAAGCTGTCCTCTCCGTGCCAATATAAAGTCATGACATTCAGGATGGGTGGCGAACCTCATCTCTGAATTTAAGATGTAAAATTTCTTAATTTTTTCCGAAGAAAAATATATGCATTGAATTGGCATTGAACACAATTCAATATAATACAGTGGAACCTCTCATAACGAGTGATTCGCATAGCGAGCAAAAAAGTGAAAAAGTTGCTCCATTAGTTAGAGAGTGAGTTACAGAGAAAGGGTAAGTCCCTTTTTCACGACAATCACTTGTGAGCCGGGACTTCCGCGCCAGTTCATCACTCGCTCCGTTAGACTTTAGAGCAAGGGTGGCCAACCCGCGGCCCGCGGGCCGCATGCGGTCCATTGGGTGTCTACGTGCGGCCCGCGAAGCATATCAAGGGTATGCAATCAAAACCGCAGTAAATCAGACTAGTGCTACAAAAATTATTAAAACTATTCAAGTAATTAACATTTTTCCTATGTTTGTATTTGTTTGCAAAGCCTAAAAGTCATTTACCAATATCATCTTAATTAAAGTTAAAATAATACACGGCGAATTCGTATTTATCTCAACATTTTTTTTTCATTAAACTGCCATGATCTCATCTCAAAACTAAAATGACTTAGTGCATTTTGGTTGTATACCCGCGATATGCACTTTTTTTTCCGTTGGCGTGATTAATTATTTGTCATAAATTCATATTTTTACTTCCTTTTTTTTTAATCTAAATTGTATTTAAGTTGTTACACTCCTTTATAAGTAATTTTATTTGAATATAAACGTTAATAAAAAAAATTCATTGATTATTCTTTCAGCATGGAACGCATTATCGTATTTTACATTGATTTCTATAGAAAAAAATGTTTATTCTGGAACGAATTAAACTTGTTTTGAGCGTTCCACTGTATATTCAATGTATATGTTTCATTGTATCCATAAATCTTTTAGCCTTCCTCATCTTTAAGACTTCTTAGGTCGTTATCAATCTACAATTTGTTAAATCTTAGTTGAAATGTTTTCAGTTGATCCAATCCAAGATATGTATAACAAAGTTCCTGGTTAAATTTTAGATAGTAGAAGAGAATCCAGATCCAGAATGGACACTTCTCCATTACCTGAGAAGGAAGTTGCACCTGTGTGGCACCAAACTGGGATGTGCGGAGGGAGGCTGTGGAGCCTGCACTGTCATGGTATCTAAGTACAACAGGAAGGATGATAAAGTCATGTATCCTTACAATTATATTAAAATAGTTACAATATTTTTAATATAAGATTCTGTTAATCATTTTATATATTAATTTTTCATCCGAAATGCATGCGGAAAACTAGCATGTATTCCATGGATGAAAAATCATATGATTTTACTCAGGAGGTAATACGAGATGAAAGTTTTATTCCATTTCACTACCTACACTCGGGCAGAGACTAGGCTCATGCCTTCACATATGGTACGATGAGACTTGGTCCGTCACCAGAAAATTAAATGTCAGGTATGTCTAAATAAGATATTTTCTTAACAACATATCTGAACAGTCATCTATCAGTAAATGCCTGCCTGGCCCCAGTATGTTCCATGCACAGCCTCGCAGTGACCACAGTAGAAGGTATCGGTTCCACTAAGACTCGCCTCCACCCTGTACAGGAGAGAATAGCCAAGGCTCACGGCTCACAATGTGGCTTCTGTACTCCCGGTATTGTGATGTCTATGTACACTCTACTAAGGAACATGCCCAAACCCTCATACTCAGATCTAGAAATCACCTTTCAGGGGAACCTGTGTCGCTGTACTGGATATAGACCTATACTTGAAGGTTATAAGACATTCGTAGAAGACTGGGAACACAGCCGAATCAGTACAACCAATGGAGCCCCCAATGGAGTATGTGGGTTGGGTGATAAGTGTTGTAAGAATGGGGGCTCTACGGTTTGTGACGATGAACCAGAAAATACTTTGAAATCCAGTGAATTCACACCACATGACCCAAGTCAAGAACCCATTTTTCCTCCTGAACTGAAGATGTCCTCTCTATATGAGAAACAAACATTAATATTTAAAGGATCATATGTCACGTGGCATAGGCCGATTACACTGGATGAGATCTTAAAGCTTAAAGAAGAACACAATGATGCTAAAATAGTAACTGGAAACACAGAGGTTGGAGTAGAGGTAAAATTCAAGAATATGAAATATCCACTTATCATAATGCCTAACCAAGTACCAGAGCTGACAGCTATGACAGCATCAGAGACGGGACTGACTGTAGGAGCCAATGTAACTCTTTCTGATATGGAGGCTGAGATGAACAACTTGATAAGAGATTTGCCAACATATAAGACCAGAGTACTGAGTGCCATTGTAGATATGCTGTATTGGTTCGCTGGAAAACAAATACGTAATGTGGCTACATTGGGAGGGAACATAATGACAGGGAGTCCTATATCTGACTTGAATCCCATTTTAATGGCATCTGGTGCTACACTCAAATTTCGTGGTACCGAGGGAGATGAAGATATGGTGATGGATGATACATTCTTCACAGGATACAGGAAGAATAGAAGTAATCCCAATCACGTTCTAGTATGGATCCATATTCCCTACACTTCAGAAAATGAACACTTCAAAGCCTATAAGCAGGCTAAGAGGAGAGAAGATGATATTGCAATAGTGAACATGGCGCTTAAAGTAAATATTGAATCTGATTTGAGAGTCAGTTGCATGAAGCTTGCATTTAGTGGAATGGCACCAATCACTGTGATGACAAAGAAAACATGTCAAAAACTAAAAGGAGAGAAGTGGACAGAAGATATCTTGCAGAAAGTATTTGACGGTTTGATAGAGGAGTTGCCCTTATCTCAATCTGCCCCAGGTGGAATGGTTCAGTACAGACACTCTCTTACTCTTAGTCTCTTCTTTAAAGCTTTCCTTGAGATCTCTTCTGAAATAAGTGTCAAAATTGATGAAAGAGATCGCAGTGGCATTGGAGGATTTAAACACAGAGTACTGAAATCTTCTCAATATTTCAACATATCTCAGAACACAAAGTTGAATAATCCTGTGGGAAAGCCTATAATTCATGCTTCAGCTCTAAAACAAACCACAGGGGAGGCCGTATACTGTGATGATATGCCATTGGCAGAAGGGGAACTATTTTTAGCTCTTGTGATTAGTAACAAAGCTCACGCAAAAATCGTTTCAATAGATTCTAGTGCGGCTCTCGCTATGCCTGGAGTTAAAGCATTCATATCTGCCAAAGACATAGCACCTGATAGAAATAGATTCAATCTTTCTGGTATATTATATTATGATGAAGAAGTTTTTAAGTCTAAAACAATAACGGGACAAGGGCAACCTGTTGGAGCCATTGTTGCAGTGGATTTGTTGACTGCACAGCGAGCAGCGAAGACCGTAAAAGTAGTTTATGAAGATTTGCAGCCTGTAATTATAACCATTGATGATGCAATCAAAGCTGAATCTTATTTCAAGAACTCATCTTTAGAAGTAGTCAAAGGAAATCCAGAGGAAACTTTTGAAACAGCGAACTTCACTATCGAGGGTGATTTGCATGTGGGAGGTCAGGAACATTTCTATTTAGAAACACAAGTATCGAGAGCAGTACCTAAAAAGGAAGAAGACGAATTGGAAATATTTTCATCTTGTCAATACCCTTCAGAAATAGCTGTGAGTATTATTTAAAAAAAAAAAAGATTTTAGACCAATATTTCGATAATATATTAAATCTCAAATCAATATCGATAGATTTCATTAAATTCTAATTTCTAGATGCTGGCATCTCGTGTACTTAACATTCCCAATAATAGGATTGTAGCTAGAGTGAAGAGAATTGGTGGAGGATTTGGAGGCAAAGAAACTAGGGGAGTATTGCTCACAATGGCTGTTTCTGTAGCTGCACATAAACTACAAGTTCCTGTGAGATGTATGCTGGACAGAGATGAGGACATGGCTATGACAGGAGGGAGACATCCATTCTATTTTAAATATAAAATTGCATTCAACAATGATGGTAAAATCTTGGCTTTGAGTGTAAAAATATTTTTAAATGGTGGATACTCTGCTGATCGCTCGCCACAGGTAAAAACTAAATAAAAATTTCAACATCAAAAAGTTTTGAATAACTCATTGATGGTGGGGCCCTAAAGACCGTTGGTAATAATGAAACTCATTACGCCAAAATCACGTGAGAATTATTATTTTCATTTTATATTTAAATAGGAACTACTTTTTATTTATTAATTAATTTTATTTTAGAAATATACACGGCAATAAACCTTTTACATGTTTACATAATTTTTAAAAAATAATAGATATAACAATAACACAAAATTGACCTTGACCACGCGGTTCGCAAATTCTCAAGGATGGCCACGTATTGAGTAAGAGAAATTGGCATACATGTGTGAGAAATAGCATAAATTTGGAGGAAGATTAATTTAACGTTCTGTTCTCTCTGCCTACCCCAATTGGGGTACAGCGTGAAGGTATAGATAGATAGAGAGAAATAAGAAAGCTTTGCTATCTTTTTGAAAGTGGCTTTAGTGTTTGCCGGATAAGTACTCTTTAACATTTCATGTTTGCATTTTAGGTATTAGAAAGAGCCATGCTACATTGCGACAATGCTTACAATATACCAAACATAAAAGTAGAAGGACATGTTTGTAAAACACACGTGAGTTCAAACACTGGATTCAGAGGATTTGGGGTGCCCCAGACACTGTTATTAGTTGAGACTATGATTCGTGACATATCAGATAAATTAGGACTACCTTCCCATGTTGTGGCATATAGAAACATGTATAAAGAGGGAGATTTGACGTACTACCAACAGATTCTCAGCCACTGCACTCTGTCCAGATGTTGGGAGGAGTGCATTACAAAATCTGATTATCAACACAGGAGACAAATGGTCGAAGAATATAACAGGTTTGTTTTGCTCTTTGTCACATATTATATAAATGACATAGTCATAAAAGAAACTGATTTTTTTTTAACTTGAAAACGCAAAAAAAAAACTCATATAGACTGAATAAATCACATTTATCTAAATGTAATTTTTTCTATTGTAGAAAGAACCGATGGAAAAAACGTGGTCTTAGCATTGTACCTACTAAGTACGGGGTAGGGTTTTATGTAAAGTTTTTAAATCAAGCAGGTGCTTTAGTGCATGTGTACCTTGATGGATCAGTTTTGTTAACTCACGGCGGAACAGAAATGGGACAAGGACTTCATACAAAGATGATTCAAGTGGCATCCAGTGTTTTGGAGATAGATCAATCCAAAATATATATTTCTGAGACATCAACAGACAAAGTACCAAATGCGTCTCCAACCGCCGCCAGTGTAAGTTCTGATCTCAATGGTATGGCCGTGATGAACGCCTGCAAACAAATTATGGAAAGATTGGAACCCATGAGAAAGAAACACCCTCATGCCAAGTGGGAGACCTTAATTCAACATGCCTATTTGGAGTGCATTGGTCTGTCAGCTGTTGGCCACTTTGCTACTCCAGATGTTTGTTACGATTTTAACACAAATCAAGGTACACCACACAATTACTTCACATATGGAGTCGCTTGTTCAGAAGTTGAGATTGACTGCTTGACAGGAGACCATCAGGTGCTGAGCACAGACATTGTTATGGATGTGGGAGAGAGCCTTAATCCAGCTATTGATGTTGGGCAGATAGAAGGAGCCTTCATGCAGGGCTATGGACTGTTCATGATGGAAGAATTGATATATTCTCCCAGTGGTGAATTGTACAGCAAGGGACCTGGCACATATAAAATTCCTGGATTTTCGGACATTCCCAAAGAGTTTAATGTTTCATTGTTGAAAGGGGCTCCAAATCCAAAAGCCATTTACTCTTCTAAGGTATTTATAAAATTGATTCACACAACAAGAAATGACAAAATAAAATATATTTTGTTACGCTCAGATGCATTATCAAAAGTTCTACAAAGTTTTTAAATATATTCTTTTCTAGGCTGTGGGTGAGCCACCATTATTTTCAGCATCCTCAGTGTTTTTCGCTACCAGAGAGGCCATAATTGCAGCCAGAAAAGAAACGGGGGCCTCCACATACTTTAAGTTTAATTCTCCAGCCACAGCAGCCAGGATCAGAATGGCCTGTGAAGACCACATAACTGCCAAGGTAAACTATGTATTAACACGTATCTATGAATTAAATTAAAATTGGAACAATTTATTATGAGAACAATGTCCTTATGCTATTAGTGATTTGAAATCTCCTTTTATTTTCAGTTTCCTGAAGCCGCAGAAGGAAGTTATAAGCCTTGGAATGTTGTTCCATGATTGACTGATTATTTTCAAATAGATTCTTATTGCTGTTGTTTAATGCTAGCTCTTACGAAATAATAAAATACAAATTGAATACATATTAAAAATAACATTAGTAATACCCCCCATGGAATCTACTCTTTAGGGCAAGAATTTGTAAAAGTTAAACATCTCTAAGCAATAGAATTTTGACACACGACAAAGCTATCGAATTTTGGTAAGACAGTTTCGTAATTAACAGGGAAATGTAAAATATGTATCATTCTTGTTGTTTTAACATTGTCATTTTGATTAATATTTAATCTGTATTATATTCTATATTTATAAATATGGTACAAATCAGCACCTGTAGGGTTACTCTTGACAAAACTAAACACGATCTTAATCTAGTCTTGATCTTGATCATACGACGCACGAAGGGACTATGGTCAAAAATACCGCGCTACCGCTACCGCGCGATCGGTTTGCGTGTATTTTTGGTCAATAGTCACTTCGTGCGTCGTATGATCAAGATCAAGACTAGATTAAGATCGTGTTTAGTTTTGTCAAGATTAGCCCTGCTGACGATGTGAGTTCAGCAGGGTTACTCTTGACAAAACTAAACACGATCTTAATCTAGTCTTGATCTTGATCATACGACGCACGAAGGGACTATGGTCAAAAACAGCGCGCTACCGCTAACGCGCGATCGGTTTGCGTGTATTTTTGGCCAATATAGTCACTTCGTGCGTCGTATGATCAAGATCAAGACTAGATTAAGATCGTGTTTAGTTTTGTCAAGAGTAGCCCTGCTGAGCCCGCGAAGCTGGTCATGGGTAATTAGTGGTATACAATAAAGTATTATTCATTTTTATTAAATTTAAGATCGCGGTAGTTGTAAATTTGCAGCTTATAATTACAATAATCTCCGGCTACCACACACTACAGTAGCCTAATGGTTAGAGTATTTGACTCGTAATACAGAGGTGGTGGGTTCAAATCCCAGTAGGTGCGGTTGGCTGAACGAAGTCGCTTTTCAGCGATGAATGCAGTCAAACGCTCTAAAAGGAATGACATGAGAGAAGCGTAAGGGTGCTAACACAAAGAAAGTGGGTTACCTGCTTTCTACCAGCGCCGAGAATGTTTACATGCATTTTAATGGACACGAACATAGTAAAAGCAGGAACGCCGATTGCGATTTACTTTGCCAGCACTTATCGGCGCTGGCAACCTGCTTTCTTTGTGTTTGCACACTAAGAGAGAAAAAGGAGGAATTGGTGAACGTTGCCATAGTGTAAAGCGCTACAGCCAGCCTATGCCGATTCGTAACCGTCGGAACACCTAATACTCTCTTCTCTACCCTGCAAGTAATGAAGTAATGATTGTTATGAGATTTAAACCATATCATGTGAAATTCCAAAGTTATACGAATAAAAAATCACTTCTCACAATTTTTTTTTTTTTTTAATAAATAAAATATAAAAATATATTATTGAGCACTGTTTAATCTCCGCTATGTTAGGTTTAATACCGAACGTTTTCGCCTATACTTGTAGGCATCTTCAGGGAAACTGAAGTTGCCTACAAGTATAGGCGTTAAACTGTTAGGAAACAGTTTCCCTGAAGATGCCTACAAGTATAGGCGAAAACGTTCGGTATTAAACCTAACATAGTGGAGATTAAACAGTGCTCAATAATATATTTTTATATTTTATTTATTAAAATTAAAAATGGATTTCCACAGCGTAAACACAAAAACTCTTGAATTATTAATTTTTTTTTTTTTTTTTAAAAGATATGGGTTTTGTTATAAACCCAAATACAACTTTATACACCTTCCACAGTAAGCTAAAAGCTTGTGTCGTGAAAGGGGAGTTTGCCGGCACCTGGGTTTTTTACCACCAAATTTATTTACCTATACATAATCTACGTTTTTTTTTTATTATGTACAGATGTTTTTTTTTGATAATGTACAGATTATTGATTTTAAACAAATAAGTTATTTCATAAATCGTGCTTATTTATTCATTCATTCACACACCCACAGCGGACCAACAGCATACAATCAATACCTATGCAAGCCGTCCTCTCCGTGCCAATAAAAGATAAGGCATTCAGGATGGGTGGCATTGCTCATCGCTGAAATGTAAGTCAAGGTTTGAAGCAACCCAGGTAGCACAATAGCTGTACGGCACAACTTCGACTCCAAGAAGGCGCGTACAAAGACTGTATCTCCGTGGTGGGCTGGAGTCGGGGTGAGTGGGGGTTCGCTGGTTCTTCGCAGGCACTGACGCTTGGTAGATGGTAGACGATCTCGATGGTAGGTAGATCGTAGAATGCGACTTCCGTCGCGGGAGATGGGAGGTAGGGAAAGGTAGGTGGGTTTCCGGTTCGTCAGGAGTGAATGCCACTCGGCAAACACCCTCAAAGCACGTCGGAAACCGCCTAGCAGTTGCTTGAGCACCTACACGGCTCGCAGCTTCACTGTCAACACCTAGGCACACCCCAATGAAATACTCGCAAGCGCACACACTACGGGCAATAAACCAATAGTGCACCGGCTATCTTGAGCATTCAAATGAGCGTACGGCGGTGTATCGAGAGAAGCGTTGAGGCGGCAGCTACTACAATGCAGATCTACTTCGGAAGCTCGTCGGTGCTGAGATTAGTATTGTGTAGGTAAAAATATAACAGGTATTGAATACTAGTTAAGCGAGACCTTTATCTGTAACAGGTATTATGCTGTGACAGTAACAGGTATTGGAATACCTATTAAAATATCTATATAGGTATTTAAAATAACAGGTATTTGAGTACGCGTTTGGATTAACAGATATTGTTATCTAAACTAGTATTTTCCATGCGTATCTGTTTAGCCCACGTAAACTGTTACTAAATACTAGGCACCAGTGACAAAAGGGTATGAGTGATGCACACTCCAGGGATTATTATTCATATTAATAATATTACTTTTTATAAAGTTAAGTACATAGTATCTAAACTAGTATTTTCGATGCGTATTGTTAAGCCCACGTTAAAAGTTACGAAATACTAGGCACCAGCGACAAAAGGGTATGAGGAATGCACACTCCGGGGAATATTATTAATATTTAATAGTATTACTTTTTACAAAGTTAAGTAAAAGAAGATAATACCTATCTCATACCAAGTAGTGAAATAGTATCAGAATAGTCTGATATCCAAAAAAGGAATATATAATTACATTGCTGGAGTAATACGATAAGTCAACCTATTAAGTAAGTATATTTTTTTTATTTTTAACTTCCTTATAAATATTTCTATTTTTTTTTTCAATTTACCCATGTATTCAGCAGTGGACACTCCAGAGCAGCCGTACTCAACCTTTTTGTCTTCGGGTCGCATACATATATTTGAAAGGGCCGCAACAGCTAGTTAAACTCGTATAACTAAAAATTAGGATCCCCCCCCCTCCTTTCTAAGAAAACATTTGTTTTGGTGTTAGATATTAAATTCTAAATATTGAACAATTTTTATTTTATGTTGTTGGCCGCACGGCCGCGTGTTGAGTAAGAGGAACCGACGTGCGTGTATGAGAAACTGTTTGAATGTGGAGGAAGCGAAGGAAGTGTGTTTGATAGATCTGTTTGGCGATCCGTTCTCTCTGCCTACCCCACTTGGGACACGGCGTGAGGGTATAGTATAGTATTTTATGTTTAAAGTTTCATGTAGTCGATATTCATTGTAGTCTATTTTGTTTTCTTGCTGTGGTTTCACGGCAAAATATAATTCAGTTCAATATTGAAGTGATTAGAGTGGATGAGTGATATGAGTGTGTGAAGATCCCTGGTAGGGATGGCAAATATGAAAGATTGCAAAGAATTTATAGATTTACTCCAGATCAGAAGGTTAGAAAGTGACTTACCAAATGTGTGTAATGAAACTCGCGATTATTATTAAAGATGATTTATTATGAAAAACAGTTTTACAATTACGAATTATGTTACACTAGATTTTATAGAGAGAATGTAAACGTATGTGTGGTCAGTCAGGCAGAGAGAATTAGAATGATTTTTGATTTGTGATAATTCTTATCACTTACGATTCCTGATGTCATCCAAGCTGACCACAATACTAATTAAGTGTTGCCTGCTCACTACAATATAATAGAATAATTAATATCCTTATCTGTTTTCTTATGCACGCCCACGCGTTCAGCAGTGGACACTCCAGAACAGCCGTACTCAACCTATTTATGTCTTCGGGTCCCAACACTAAAATAACCAAAAAAAAAAAAAAATAGGATACTCCTAATTTGTAACAAAAAACGTTTACGATATTTCAAAAAATGAACAAATTTTTTTGTTTTAGAATTGTTATCTTTGGGGAAATTGAATGATGAATTCATTTCCTGTTGTTTAATAATGACATTCCATAAATGGAATATATTTAAGAATATGTTTGCTTAGCTGGAACTTTTCAGGAAGAAATTTTTAAATCACAAAAAATTTAGCGGGCCGCAGATTAAGTATCGCTGCTCAGTGGGATGAGAGACCATGTTCACGAGCTGACAGCATGACATGGGTCATAGGTTCATGGTGGAGACTGGCGTGAACGTGCCCTTGTCACATCAAGGTCATGGGTTGTATCACGTGTACAGAGAGTGAGAGCACGGGGGGCCAGAACTTCCGTTGTTGAGAAAATAAACAGTTCCTGGAGTACTAGGTATTGGTAACAGGTATTTCCAAATAACAGTTTAGGGACTACCTGTTACTGGGAAATACTCCTTTAGCACATCACTAGCTGAGATGGTGCTGCTTCGTGGAGGCCAGAGAGAGATCCAAATCCAATCCAAGAGTAGTCAGCAACGGGTCCAATATTCCAATCCAAGTCAGCAAGGTAGGTATTCAACGGTCCAATGTAGAAGCAAGGTAGTAGGCAGGGTGGCAGTAAATAAAACACGTCTGTTCAGTAGTAGAGCTCGGCAGCAAGTGACGACCGATCGATTGGGTCCCCCTATTTATACTAGACAGTCGCGTCCCACCACATACTAAGTGGAGACGCAAACCTGTCCAGTACAGCGTGCGCGCTAAGCGCAGGAACACAACCGATCGACGCATCCCTCACGTACGCAAGTATCTTTATTCAAGAATTAAACATGTTTATACAGTTTTACATATTTAAATACAATTGAGACACTTACATATATACATTATTTACAAATAGAAACTATATTTAATATGACACATGTTATTTTTATCCTTAAATTAACATATTACATTATACATTTTATAGTTCTACGTTACACATGATTGCTTGGTTCCTATCTGCCAACTCAAACACTTGTTGGCGGAACTTAAAAATATCTCCACTCTATGTGGCTTTTCACCCTCTACCTGGTGATCTAAATTTCAAAACCATATCACACCCACAGCTCGAGATATCTTCCGATAAACCTCGCACTGCAAGTGTGATTCGGCCGTGTTTAACGGTCGAGCGCATGCCGGAGAGCTCACTCTGCGGCCGCAAACGCTGGATGCGTCATTTTTTGCAAAACGCACACGAAGAAACATGCGTCGCAGACAAATTGTGCGACGCCTACACCTCCGCTACGCTAAACAATAATCCATTTCAAACTTGATATTTAACTTATGCTACCGTTATATAATAACAACAATAATTTCACATCCTAGCTTGATGCTTCAAACTAATGCTATCCCTACACAAAGGCAACAGCTATATCTAACTTGATTCAACATATCCAAACTTGATTTAACATTACATAATTATCTAAACTTGATAATACATTAAATCCAAACTTGACTTAACATTACATATCCAACTTGATAATACATTAAATCCAAACTTGATTTAACATTAAAATATCCAAACTAGATATTACATCAAAATATCCAAACTTGATATTATATTACACATTAATATACTCATATATAATATTACATTAATATACATCTCGCCTCTATACGCAGTCACTTGCAAGAGGCGTTGTGGCACTATGTCGTCACCGGCCGCGCATGCAAGACAGTGTCTTACACACGCGCGTGGACCCGCAAAATTAGGAAAAACACATTTAATTCCGTAACTTTCGTTACGGTGCCCGTATTACACTGAATCAGGTCTACATATTCATGAAATTTAATGGGCTTTCAAATGATGTCACACATGACATCGTGGTAACAATATTCGAATTTTCTAACTTTTTCCCAATTTTGCGAGTCGCCGGCGTACGATACTCAGTGTATCGTGCCTGCAGACGCACACTACCCACTTGATGTTAGGTACGTGTACGCCGCGAGGGAGCGACGTTCGATACAATAGCTATATAACTGCTCACTTTTAGACCTATTTGAAACTCTTTGCGTATTAAGACTCTTTTAAAGGTACACTGGTGATCATACAGCTGCATAATAGCTGTCAGTGATACTTAAACAGGTTAGGCTGTTTAAGAGCTGCATTAAGGCTGATTAAGACCGACAAAAACGTCTCTATTCAGCTTTTAACATTTTCTAATGCCTTAACCGTAATAAGGTCAGTTTGGTGGATAAAATTACGCCAAATGCTGTATAAGAAGGTATTTGTGAACTCCTATTACACTGACTCATTAAAGGCGCACGAGTGAACTATTATGAAGTGAATAGCTGTATAATGAATGATATGTGGCCCATATTACAGATTATAGCTGCATGCAGTTTACATGTGTAATTTTATTCAGTTTTTTGCTTATTAACGATACACGAGTGAGAGAGAGTGAACTATTAGACAGCCTTTTGCAGAATATAAGAGTTTTAACTATTCACGTCGCTGTTTAACATGAATCCACCATTTTATTGTATAATCTATAAATATTTTGATTTATTTCTCAACTTTAATGATGTTTTGTGTATGAATTAAGAATGTATTGCATTAGTTTTTACTTCCTAATATCATAATAATAATTTTTGATCTCGTAATTCTTTTCAAAACACTAAAAAATATTTAGTCAAGTTTTTACCACAGCTTATTTAAATCATAAAACTAATTAAAAACAAAATATTGTCGTGGCGCACTAAAATTTTCTTAGATAATAATACGTATAATGTCAGTAAAATTACGTTCCCATTAATTTTTCTTTCATTAATGTCTAAAACAATGTACTTATACCAGGGAATATAAATATTTTCCACCATGTATATTTTATACTTAATCAAATTCACTCTACGAAACATATAATTTCGCAATTGGCAGCTATAGAGGTTGCTTAAATAATATGTTCACTTGATTTTACACATGTTAGAACAGCTTTTCCCGGATTAAAATATGAATTAGAGCGTACATGTTACATATTTTCTGAATAAAGAGTAAATTGTGATCTCAGTCAGTCGATATTCAGCGCATATAGTACGTCGTTACCCTTTACAACACTGTTAAATTGCTGCTACACAGCTCTTAAGCAACTATGTGAACTTAAGGCTGAATAATTTGTGCCCTTTTAAGAGCTATAAGTGCTATATACGGCCCTATACAGCGTTTATGCAGGTTTTTTATTCATCTTTGAGCGTGATGGGAATCCGTTATTCGGCTGATAAGCAGCTTCTTGTGCTACCTGGGTTATAATTATATTTATTATTTAATGACTTTATAGAGTTCTTCGTTTTCGTCGTTTTCGACGTGCTGGCGAAAACGAAGAAGTCTTAACCAGGGTAGGCGAAAAAAGGCAACTCCTTAAGAGAATCAGCCAACAACGAGCTAACTGGATTGGCCACAACATCAGGCACCCAGGACTACTCATCGCCATCGCGGAGGGTAAGACCGAGGGAACAAATGGCAGAGGCCGACCAAGAGACGCATATATGGACCAACTGAAGAGGGACATGAACTGTGGCTCATACGTAGAGCTTAAAAGACTGGCTGAGAATAGGGAGGAATGGAGAAGAAAAACCAAACTCGTTGCAGACCAATCCAATGGATTGTAACTAAATATATATATAGAGTTATCTGAATTAAAACAATCTGTAAAATGCAATGTTCGATTGTATGTACTAACCTGTTGAGCCTAGTACATTGTAGAATACGATTGTAATGTAACAGAATAATATTATATAATCTGTGACTGTGTGTTACAGTATATTTTCAACTTTTCTACGGTTCGGTAGCCTCGCCATTCTTCGGGAGACGAACTAGTTTTGATTACATAAAATATTATTTTAGTATATTATTATGTAGTTTGTTTACACCCTGCTTTTAGTACACACTGCTACTTCTTGCCTGACTGACAGTTCCGACGTAATTCAATGCTATCAAATTACAAATTAATTATTTATACAGTAATTCACTGAACATCGATATCCATAAGTTCGCTGAGTGTTTCATAACTAAAATAAAATAATTTATTGGTTGTGCTATTTGTGTTTATAAATAACAAGTTGACAATATTCTTTTAATATATCTTTTTTTGTGAAATGACTTTTCGTTTATCGTTATTGTGACGTGTAAAGTAATTTATTATTGTTTGTCAAGGATCTGACGTAAAGCAAGCACCCTTACTCTCATCATGACAACAAACATAACCTCAACTTTAGTGTTTTTTGTAAATGGCAAGAAGGTAAGACACCAAAGAAATCCTCTATAGCAGTGGTTCCCAAAGTTGAGTGGGCTACGACCCATCTAACAAAAATGAATATTTCTCGGAAAGTTTTAATGTATCTATATCGAATATCAATTTTTTGTTACTTCAAATTAATGCAGTTATGTAATTTATCTATTTACTTATTTATCAATTTATCATCATTAAGATATAAATAATTTGAACAACAATCACATGCAAACAAACGCGATAAACTGTGCAATTTGTAAATGTAAAATAATTATTTTTCGTGATAATTGTAAATATTAGATATATTAATGAGAAAGATGGCACAAAATCATGAGTAAAATTATTTTGAAAAAATATATGTAACGATAAATTCGCCAATGTGCACAGAAAATGTTCTACGTGTGAATGCACATTCTATTCTTGCTCATTGACCTACATCTACATAATATTATATGCACACTAGTAACGCAGTACTAATTTTCCTTAAAAACATGTTCCTAAATAAATAATAATAATAATTATTATGATGTTTCACATAACATTAAGATGCTAACGGTCTCTTCCTACTTAGTTTTTAGTGTTGCCTACATCCGTTACATGAAATTTGGTTAGTTGGAAGAAATCGCGCCTCCGCGATAAGCTCGCCTTCGGTATATTGATTGTATGGACTACGTTTAATAAAAAAATAATTTAGGTAATTAAAATGAGGACAATAGATGGATTGATAATTGACAATATTACGATGTAACGTCCTGGGAATTGATGAGTTTGTACAGTGTGCATGAGGTGTACATAAATTTATGTCAGAGTTATTGAATCTACGTATTTTTACGTAGATCTACGTAATTTGGGTATTTTTCAAAATCCGAGTTAAAGGCCCCATTTAGCAAAAACGGTAAAATATCATATTTTCAACAAATTTGATAGAAAAACTGCCAAAACTTGTTGACCCTTGCGAACATATTGATTTGATAAAATAAAAAATCAAATATTTATTACCAATATTAGTTTTTTACTAAAAAATAAATAAATCGCAGACTGACGAGATTTATTTAGGTACTCTTTGTTATATCAAAATACAAATTATTTGTAAAATATATATATAAGTATTTTTTATTCATCCTATCAAGCATGCAAATACCTAATATAGATTTTAGCAAACTTTTTTTAGTATACAAAAAATTGAGTTCATGTGGTGATTTTTGGTTTCAAAATATGAGAAATTTTATCAAAAAAAAAAATTTTTTTAAGTCGGTAAACATCCATGAAAAAAACAAAATAAATAGTTTTTTTATTGTTCTATAATTGTAATAGCTATCTAAATATTCTCAATATTAAAATAAATATATGAAAATTTGTAGGATTCTCGTGCATTTATATACCAAACACACCCCCGAATTCGATTTTTAGAAATATGCTTTTTTATGAACGAATACTATGAAGCTAAAATCGAGTTTTTTTTTAAAGTTAAAGTTTGATTTTGGTAATTAATATTTGTTTTCATATTTTATCAAATCAAAATGTTCGTAGGGTCAACAAGTTTTGAGAGTTTGTGTACCAAATTTGTTGAAAAATTGAATGTTTTATCGTTTTTGCTAAAGGGGCCCCTTAAGTACTAGTTAGCAATACCTGAGCCCGTAGACAATTTGTACTTGGCGATCGCCTACAAACGAATTTTCGTCAATAACTGCAACAATAACGCATAATTATACGGTACGTGTAGGTAGATTGTCGAAAAGTTCGCCAGTAGACGATCGCTAAGTACAAATTGTCTACGGGCTCAGTTATTTCTTATCATTGAGAATCTATGCTACAAATAATATTGTTGTTACGATTTCATATGACCGATAAAATATCATAAAGGTATAGGCACATAATAATTATCTCTGTTCTGTATATTATCTATATTCAATCTTTATATTTTAATATGAATAATATATCATTATTTTACATCAAGGACGTAGGTAGTATTTTGTTTTGCCTCATTTGAATAACAAACAAGTTAGTTACTACGTAATTTTCATAATACATTTATTTTGTTTTGATTACCATACATATTTGTCAAACATGACATAAGTCGACTTTTCAAAAATGAGGACATGTTTTATTTTGGGTTTTAGTTTCCAGAATTTGATGATTTGCCTTACACTCAAAATTTCTAACCCTGCTTCCTTTCGCCTACCCTAATGAAAAAAAACCTCTTCGTTTTCGACCAATGGATCTTCAGCCTGCGTCTGTAGCACCACATCTCAAAGACCGCCAACCGTCTGCTTTCACTCTTGCACTCTTGCTGATGGTCCACATCTCGCAACCTTATAGCAGAATGCTCCATACATTGAAGGACCCACCGTCCACCCAGATACTGCAGAAGTCTGGGGTCTTCCATTTATCCGAAATTCTACACTTAACAAATCTTGTCCACACCGGAGGCACCATAGTGGGCAGCCTGAAGGACTGGCCGGCCAAACCACCAAACCGCCAAAACCTCCGTGTGAAATCTTTTGACTAAACTCCTTCGATGTACCTTTATACGATAGAAGCAAACATAGTAATATATCATTAAACAAATACATATATCTATACAAAAAAATCAAATAAACAAGTTATCTTAACCTAGGTTACAAAATAATAAAAAGTAAAAGTGCGTAATACAGTATCTTACAAAATAATGCTCCATACAAAAGCTTTTATCAGTTTCTTCAAATATTATTTGATTTTTGTTAAAGGTAATTCTCGCCTGGTTTTTCTATCTCTAAACCAAATACGAAACGCTGGGAGCCTGAAAAATGTTTTCGAGTTCGAAATTCTAAAAAGTTTACCGGCACCCGGGATCGAACCACGGACCCCTTGTTCACGAAGCCATGACTCTACCTCGAGAACGAACGACGAACTAGGTACTTACATAGGTACTTGTAGTTACTCCAATTAAAGTATAAATGTATTATATAATTATAACCGGTATTTTTATTGGTGAATTACTTAGGTACGCAGAGCTATTTCCCAGGAGCCTGCATCGTACATTAATTTCAAATAGAAGATACTTTAGGGAATTAAAAAATAAACATAGCGGATAATGGATCCATCCAAATGAATCCGAACATAAATAATATATTATGTCATGTTGTACAATCGATTAAAATCGGATACAATTGAAAATTTTTTTTACGATTTTTTTTTCAATCAGGAATTTATAGAACCCAACTTCGTTACAAATGATTTGTTTAGTAAACATAAAATTATACTATTAAGGAAACTAATTGCTCACTAATTAAAGTTGTAGGTTCAGCGAGTGTCCTGTAAAAGGCAGGTGTTCGAAAAAATTAAGACATTGTACATCTTAAATTCAGCGATGAGGTTTGCCACCCATCCTGAATGTCTTGATTTTATATTGGCACGAAGAGGACAGCTTGCATGTTTCTTACATGCAGCTGGTCTGCTGGTTACCCCACTTGTGGGATATGCCGTGATGGTATATTAGTAGCTAGTAGTAGTAGGTTCAGCGATCTCGTATTTTGGAATTAAAGTTTGTAACTTTCCAGACCTTCAGATTTTCCAGTGGTGTATCAAAAACCGCTAAACAATTAAGGCCATTTTAATATTTTTAGTAAATTTTTACTAGAGCATTTTAGAGAGAAAAAGTTTGCTACGATTATTTGGAGTCAAAAACTTTACAAATACCGCTATATTTTTATTCTCGAGCTGAAAATGAAAATGAATGAATGTCGGGATCCCTGTTGAAACCTTGATCGCGCGTAAAACTAAATAATATAAGTGGTTAATATAATTTATAATGTAGTTTTTAACTGCAAACATTCGTTTTGTGAAACTTCCACAACTTTACCACCGAATTGATAAAAAACATAAGTTTAATTGGAAGTACCTGATAGAATATTACATGGCAACAACTTTAGTACCTATACTTATTTCTTTATAGTTACCTGTAAATAGGTATGAAGAATCATTTTATACCTAAGACTGGTTTACATCTGTCATTATTTTCATATTATCCTTATTTGTAGGTAATTGTAACAACAAAAAACGTAATTGATGTACATAATTTGTATTCGACATATTATAATACCTACATATTATTTTATTTATACTATATGTAATAATAAATTATAGAAGTATATGTGTTTTTGTAACTAAAGAAAGAAAATACACGATGTATTGTCCCATGAGACTTTATACAACCCATATTGCAAAATTCCTCCCAGAGAACGCATTTCAATTTGCAACAATTTACACGGTATTAAGGAGGTAATTCTTTTACATATATTATTGACGGACTGTAATCCCGACAATAATAAACGTGTATTGATTATGTCGACTTTCGAAATATTTCTATTTTTCGAGATAAATTTATTGCGTTTAAAGCGATAATAATAAATCTTTATTAACATCAAAATTGTTACAGTACAATGATAAGAAAAAATAATAATAAATAATATAAGGATCAAAAAGTATAAAACAATACGCACCAACAATGTGCAGTCAAAGGGCGAACAGGCATAATAATAAATTATTATCTTTGTATTGAAGCAAGCTATTGAATGATAAACTGAAAAAACAGAAATACTGCAATTTCAGGTTTAGCATAGTTAAAAAGTGACGGGGTTCTAGCTTTTACGAGGTCCCGGGCGAATCACGATCGCTTCAGTTTTATACAGGAATATTAAAAAAAAAAATTCTTTCCAGCTTTAAAAATTCTATATGTTCAGTTGATGCGCGGGGTTCCGGGTGATTTCCCCGCCGCGCTGGTTTGCCCACCGTATAGACCGCTACTGGCAATGATAATATACGCCACTGTCCGTGCGGTGTTAAAACTACGCGATTCGAAACCGAAAAAAATATTTGACTGATTTTTACTAAAGAAATTAAGAATCTAAAACGAAACAAAGAATCTGAGAAATAAGAAAATAAACATTTAGAACTATTTGGTATGAATGAAATTGTGATCAATGACTTATGTAGGTACCTGTTTAAGTATAAGGGGAAACAAAATTAAAAAGAAAAACCAATTAAGGGCGTTACTGTAAGATATGTAGCTGAAAAACTTTTTTTTTCAATTTTCTATGACACCAGCTTGAATATGCCATCAAAGACGTACATTGTGATCAATTTGGTGCACGTAACGATTTGCTAGACTGCATAGGCAGTGTTAAAATATAAGATATTCCTTTGTTTGCTGAAACATTTAAGACTAGTCATAATTTATTTGATGCCTCATTCTATAATGATCATTAAATTTTGTTATTATGGTATAGATAGTGGAAGAGAATCCAGATCCAGAATGGACACTTCTCCATTACCTGAGAAGGAAGTTGCACCTGTGTGGCACCAAACTGGGATGCGCGGAGGGAGGCTGTGGAGCCTGCACTGTCATGGTATCTAAGTACAACAGGAAGGATGATAAAGTCATGTATCCTTTAAGTAATATTCATCGGCTGCACACTTTGTCTCACCAACTCCTTTCCCATATGCATTTGCATGCTGCAAGAGAATATTCTACTTTCCCATATGCATTTGCATGCTGCAATAGAATATTCTACTTTCCCATATGCATTTGCATGCTGCAATAGAATATTCTACTTTCCCATATGCATTTGCATGCTGCAATAGAATATTCTACTTTCCCATATGCATTTGCATGCTGCAATAGAATATTCTACTTTCCCATATGCATTTGCATGCTGCAATAGAATATTCTACTTTCCCATATGCATTTGCATGCTGCAATAGAATATTCTACTTTCCCATATGCATTTGCATGCTGCAATAGAATATTCTACTTTCCCATATGCATTTGCATGCTGCAATAGAATATTCTACTTTCCCATATGCATTTGCATGCTGCAATAGAATATTCTACTTTCCCATATGCATTTGCATGCTGCAATAGAATATTCTACTTTCCCATATGCATTTGCATGCTGCAATAGAATATTCTACTTTCCCATATGCATTTGCATGCTGCAATAGAATATTCTACTTTCCCATATGCATTTGCATGCTGCAATAGAATATTCTACTTTCCCATATGCATTTGCATGCTGCAATAGAATATTCTACTTTCCCATATGCATTTGCATGCTGCAATAGAATATTCTACTTTCCCATATGCATTTGCATGCTGCAAGAGAATATTCTACTTTTTTTTATCATTCTATTATGAATCTTTAAGTGCATTATTGCTTATACGTGTGTTTTTCTTTTCTTTGTTAAATTTTGTTTTATACATATAATATGATATTTATAGCCTTACATCCTGCCTGCATACTGCTTGCTCATAATTTATATAATTATGTTTTGATGTTATTGACTGAAGGTACTTGTTGGAAGTCCATTTCAAGATGAAAAAACACAGTATGTAGTTAACTTCCAAATGATATATTGATATGTAGTTAACTTGCAAATTATATATAAAATACTGAGAGTCTCCGAATACTAGTACGCGAAGTTAATAAAAGTCATTTGGAAGTTAACTATACATACTGTGTTTTTTTTTTCAATTTATCTTATATGTGTTGATATATATGTATATTCCTTTAGTTTTAAATACTGGGCTAGCTGGCAGACATCGCATTCAAGTGATAAACTTGCTATCTGTACACTGAATTGTACCTATAACTGATAATTTTATGATGTTTGTACAATAAAGAACAAAAATGATAAATCCATCCATAATTTGCCTTTCGCAATAAACTTCTGTTTACTCTAAGCACGCAAGGTAAGCTTTTCAAAATTGAAATTTAATATGACAACTATTTTCACAAGTTTGTTCAGTTACAGTAGGGGTATTTAGTCATCATACTTAAACTGTTTTATCACAGGATTTATTATTTATTTGACATGTTAAACTCTACTATGTGCTGTATAAGATATAACAGCAGGTGATGATAGCAGATAGGTAGATACATAAAAAATATTGTTTATTGTGTTCCTTATCGAAATTAAATATTTGCCGTTGGTATGGTAAAGAATTGCCACCTGTAAAAACCCACGGGGAAAAACCTAAACACAGTAATATAATTTTATTAATTCACTTGTTTCCTACTTTTCAATGATCATCGCTTATAGAATAAAAGGTGAAAATAAAGACTCCTTCACTCAGAGTGATAGATTCATCATTTCAGATTCTAAATGCCTTGATATTGGCCTAAATATACCTTTTTTTATTTCCCATTAACTGAAATGTTCCTTAACAATTAAACTAAACAGTCACTTGGCAGTAAACGCTTGTCTAGCCCCAGTATGCTCCATGCACGGCCTCGCTGTGACCACAGTGGAAGGCATCGGTTCCTCCAAGACTCGACTCCACCCCGTCCAGGAAAGAATAGCCAAGGCTCACGGCTCACAGTGTGGCTTCTGTACTCCCGGCATTGTGATGTCTATGTACACTCTACTAAGGAACATGCCCAAACCCTCATACTCAGATCTAGAAATCACCTTTCAGGGGAACCTGTGTCGCTGTACTGGATATAGACCTATACTTGAAGGTTATAAGACATTCGTAGAAGACTGGGAACACAGCCGAATCAGTACAACCAATGGAGCCTCCAATGGAGTATGTGGGTTGGGTGAGAAGTGTTGTAAGAATGGGGGCTCTACGGTTTGTGACGATGAACCAGAAAATACTTTCAAATCCAGTGAATTCACACCACATGACCCAAGTCAAGAACCCATTTTTCCTCCTGAACTGAAGATGTCCTCTCTATATGAGAAACAAACAATGATATTTAAAGGATCATATGTCACGTGGCATAGACCAATTACACTGGATGAGATCTTAAAACTAAAAAAAGAACACAATGATGCTAAAATAGTAACTGGAAACACAGAGGTTGGAGTAGAGGTAAAATTCAAGAATATGAAATATCCACTTATCATAATGCCTAACCAAGTACCAGAGCTGACAGCTATGACAGCATCAGAGACGGGACTGACTGTAGGAGCCAATGTAACTCTTTCTGATATGGAGGCTGAGATGAACAACTTGATAAGAGATTTGCCAACATTTAAGACCAGAGTACTGAGTGCCATTGTAGATATGCTGTATTGGTTCGCTGGAAAACAAATACGTAATGTGGCTACATTGGGAGGGAACATAATGACAGGGAGTCCTATATCTGACTTGAATCCCATTTTAATGGCATCTGGTGCTACACTCAAATTTCGTGGTACCGAGGGAGATGAAGATATGGTGATGGATGATACATTCTTCACAGGATACAGGAAGAATAGAAGTAATCCCAATCACGTTCTAGTATGGATCCATATTCCCTACACTTCAGAAAATGAACACTTCAAAGCCTATAAGCAGGCTAAGAGGAGAGAAGACGATATTGCAATAGTGAACATGGCGCTTAAAGTAAATATTGAATCTGATTTGAGAATCAGTAGCATGAAGCTTGCATTTGGTGGAATGGCACCAATCACTGTGATGGCAAAGAAAACATGTCAAAAACTAAAAGGAGAGAAGTGGACGGAAGATATCTTGCAGAAAGTATTTGACTGTTTGATAGAGGAATTGCCCTTGTCCCCATCTGCCCCAGGAGGAATGGTTCAGTACAGACGTTCTCTTACTCTTAGTCTCTTCTTTAAAGCTTTCCTTGAGATCTCTTCTGAAATTAATGTCAAAATTGGTGAAAGAGATTGCAGCGGCATTGGAGGATTCAAACACAAAGTATTGAAATCTTCTCAATATTTTAACATATCTAATAGCGGAGTGGATACAGATTCTGTGGGGAAACCTATGGTGCACGTCTCGGCTATAAAGCAGGCTACTGGAGAAGCTGTGTACTGTGATGATATGCCATTGACTGAAGAGGAACTATTTTTAGTTCTTGTGATTAGTAATAAAGCTCACGCAAAGATTGTTTCCATTGATCCTAGTGCAGCTCTCGCTATGCCTGGAGTTAAAGCATTCATATCTGCTAAAGACATAGCACCTGATAGAAATAGTATAGGTCCAGTATTTCACGACGAAGAAGTGTTTGTGTCTAAGACAGTAACGGGACAAGGGCAACCTATTGGAGCCATTGTTGCAGTGGATCAGTTGACTGCTCAGAGAGCGGTGAAAGCAGTGAAAGTGGATTATGAAGATCTACAGCCTGTAATTATTACCATAGAGGAGGCTATCAAAGGAGAATCATATTACACTGGCTGTCCTGTTGAAATAGTAAAAGGAAATCCAGTGGAAGCCTTTAAAACAGCAGATTTTACAATGAATGGTGACTTGCATATGGGAGGTCAGGAACATTTCTATTTAGAAACACATGCTGCTAGAGCAGTACCTAAAAAGGAAGATGATGAACTGGAAATATTTGCATCAAGTCAGCATCCTTCAGAAATAGCTGTGAGTATTAGATTGTTGAAAATGGATCAAATACCTACCATATAAAAAAAATATTATAATGAATTTCATGAAAATATTTTCTTTACAGAAACTTGTATCTCACGTCCTCGGTATACCAAATAACAGAATAGTAGCAAAGGTAAAGAGGATAGGTGGAGGATTTGGAGGCAAGGAATCCAGAGGCTTGTTAATATCAGTACCTGTTGCTGTAGCGGCACATAAACTACAAGTTCCTGTGAGATGTATGCTGGACAGAGATGAGGACATGGCTATGACAGGAGGGAGACATCCAATCTATTTCAAATATAAAATCGCTTTTAATAAAGATGGCAAGATTTTAGCTTTAGATGTAAAAGTATATATAAATGCTGGATACTCAGCTGACCTCTCAGCAGCGGTAAGATTTCATGTTTATGTGTGTGTTTTTGTGCATGTGTTTGTAATATTGGATAACTATTTAAAATTATGTGTCATATATCAATTTTAATTAATTTCCCCTAAGGGAATTACAATTAAAGCCCTTAGCCGTTTTTATAAATTGTGGGGAGATTTTGTCAGGGGGGGCTCTTCAGACAATCTCAGAAAATATATAGACGATGAGTGTAAATGACATAGGAACTACCATTTCTTTAACATGCTCGGGTAAGGGAAGGTACAACTCTTAATGCACCACAAATATATAATTATTTATTCATGAAATGTACGGACTTCAACATGAACAAGAAAATTATACAGTCTTCAATAACAAGAAATGAAATCAATCAATAAAAACAAAAAATAAGCAAACATAGCTAGGTACATGTAACCAATGTACAGTGAAGAATAAAATAAATAAATAAATAAATATCAACAAATACATAAAGGCATACATTTATTATAGTTAGCATAGGCTCATATTAAATTACAGGATTTACCAACCAAATATGATGAATGTCAACAAGTAAATGGTTGAAGTTTGCATTTTCTTTATACCTGATTCTACTAACAGTCATAATATTATTCTTCTGCAGGTGTTAGAAAGAGCTATGTTGCATTGTGAGAATGCTTATAATATTCCTAATATGAGGTTAGAAGGATATGTTTGCAAAACTCATGTAAATTCAAACACAGCATTTAGAGGATTTGGAGGCCCACAAGGTATGCTTCTTGCTGAATCTGTAATTCGGGTTGTCTCGAGTAAACTAGGAATGCCATCTCACGAGGTGGCTTTTAGAAATCTATATAAAGAAGGAGATATTACGCACTATCATCAAACACTCAGTCATTGTACCCTATCCAGGTGCTGGGAGGAATGTATTTCCAAGTCTGATTATAATCAAAGAAGGAAACAAGTTGAGGAATATAATAGGTAATATAGAAACTTTATATTTGTTTAAATCAAATACTGCGACATCTTCAATGACACAAAATTGCTTATCATAAAAAAATGTTCCAGGCAAAATCGATGGAAGAAACGAGGGATTACTATTGTACCAACAAAATTTGGAATTGCGTTCTCTATCAAATTTCTGAATCAAGCAGGTGCTCTGGTTCATGTATACCTCGACGGATCAGTTCTACTAACTCACGGAGGGACAGAAATGGGACAAGGGCTGCACACAAAGATGATTCAAGTGGCATCCAGGGCTCTGGGGATAGATCAATCCAAGATATTTATTTCCGAGACGTCAACGGACAAAGTACCAAACACGTCTCCTACAGCCGCCAGTGTAAGTTCCGATATTAACGGTATGGCTGTGCTAAATGCTTGTAAACAGATCATAGAGAGATTGGAACCCATCAAACAAAAACACCCACAAGCCAAATGGGAGACTTTGATACATCATGCTTACTTTGACTGCATAAGTTTGTCAGCTGTTGGATTCTATAGTACTCCAAATATTGGATATAATTTTCATAAAAATGAGGGAACTCCCTACAATTACTTCACATATGGAGTCGCTTGTTCAGAAGTTGAAATTGACTGCTTGACAGGAGACCATCAGGTGCTGAGGACAGATATTGTTATGGATGTGGGAGAGAGCCTGAACCCGGCTATTGATGTTGGACAGATAGAGGGAGCCTTCATGCAGGGTTATGGATTGTTCACTTTAGAGGAGCTGATATATTCCCCAGAAGGATTTTTATACAGTCGAGGACCTGGAGCGTATAAGATTCCAGGTTTTGCAGATGTTCCTGGAGAATTCAATGTCTCTTTATTGAAAGGTGCTCCTAACCCAAGAGCTATTTATTCATCAAAGGTATGTCAGAAACAAATTTTTTTTCTTCTTCCTCTATCAATTAAAAATTCTATGGTTCTCTAAACCTTTTAAAATAAATATTTTTCCCAGGCTGTGGGTGAGCCTCCTCTATTCCTGGCGTCGTCAGTATTCTTTGCTATAAGAGAGGCCATTGTAGCAGCAAGAAAGGAGACAGGAGCCTCCACACACTTCAAATTTGATTCTCCAGCCACAGCAGCCAGGATCAGAATGGCCTGTGAAGATCACATCACTGCAAAGGTAAATAAATCTACACTAATTTAACTGCTCAGATTAATCAATTCATTGTTTTATAAATTTCCTGCATTAGAAGGTTTCTCAACATGAACGGTAGGACCCCTATTCGGCACCATAGGATTCCGGGACATTATACTAAAATGTAGAAATCTGATATTTTGACAAATTTGACGAAGTTGAAATGTAGTTAAGGGTTAATGCACTAGTAACCAGACTATCAAAAGTTAATCGAATAAAATGTTCCCCTCCCTTTTCACACTAGAAAAGGGTTGGTTTATTCATTAAATGCAGCTGGTTTGCTGGCTATCCCACTTGTGGGATGTGATTAAAGATCATTGTAGTATGTTCTCCTAAACAACATGTAGTTTTTCTTATCATTAAAAAATAAACTCAAACTTACATAATAATTATATACTTAAACATAACATTATCATAACAGTTAGAGTGGTCTTGTATCTGTTTTGATTATAGAAGGCAATAGGTTATCGGTTATCTGTAGAGGATTTACGTAATAAAAGTAAAGTATTATTTTATTGTTCCACAAGAAATATTTAACCTCTAAATAACTATGTAATAATCTACCTATAATTTCATCATGAAACTACTCTTTATTTACTTTTTCTGACATCTTGACGGAACACGTAAATATTTCCAAGGTTTGAGAAACTAAAAAAAATAAGACATTTTACATCTTAAATTCAGCGATGAGGCTTGCCACCCATCCTGAATGTCTTGATTTTATATTGGCACGAAGAGGACAGTTTGCATGTTTCTTACATGCAGCTGATCTGCTGGCTACCCCACTTGTGGGATATGCCGTGATGGTATAGTAGTAGTAGTAGTAGAGAAACTACAATATTTTGTTTAAAATGCGCAGTAAACCCACAGTGTACTCCATTTTTGGTTTGTTTATTTGAAGATTTATGGCAAATTGCTTTTGATTTCAATATTGGTACTTATAGTAAAGACAACTTCCAATTTCTTACTCAAAAAGATTTGTGGGAAATATTATTACGATGGTGCATAGACTGAAAAAATACCAAATAAGTAAATTCAAAACACTCGTACTTACAACAATGAGTAAGACGACAATCAATTTAAATATATATTTTTTATTTGAGAGTTAACAGAATGAGTTCACTAATTTTCCATAATTTTTACAAAACATGAGATATGAAAGTGAACCATTTAAATGAGCAACCCAAAAAACAAATGGTCTGCTCACAATGAACTGACTATTTGTGCGACAAAAAACTATGTTGACAACTAATATTGAGTACCTAACGAAAAAATTCATAACCTATTTGTAAAAAAATAGGTGACTGAAAATAATAAACAGACAATGAAAAATACTAACTGATCAACTACATATTATTTATGTCAAATGATTGACAGAAAATACCAAAAAAACGTAAATAAAAATTTTATTCATAAATTTTCTAAATTGAAATATTTTTCATTTAATGATGAATTGCACTTGGGAACTGTATCCCATACTATCACACATTGTCATTTTGGGTTAGTTGGAACTTATCGCGTCCCTGCGATAAACTTGCCCATTGTGCAAAATTATTTGTTTATACCATGTAACCTTATTATTTGTACCAATATACCTATTTTGTACAATAAAGTTTATTATTATTATCTCATATATTTTACAAAACAATATTAGATTCTACATTTTGAACACAATATAAGATTTACAATAAAATTTAAATATAACATTAAATAACAAAAACCATAAAATATTAAAATAAATTTATATTCAAAATGTAGAACCCCAACATTATTCGAGTTGATTCTTCCATGATGTTCTTTGAAATAGTACAATCATGGGAGATCACTTACAGAGCTACAGGGACAAAAACCTTCTTACTATCCTGGTGGACGATAGAAGTACGGCCTTCGGTATTTGAGCCTGTCATCTACTCCCAGTTTTCTGAGATTGCTTGACAGACTCTTAGGTATTAAACCATTCACAGACAACACTATAGGCACGATGATTGTGGTAGGTGTTCTCCACATATCTTTGATTTCGTGAGCAAGATCAAGATATTTTATTATCTTATCTTGCTCAGCTTTATTTAAATTTTCATCGTGCGGTATAGTGATGTCTATGATGTATGTTTTACGGCATCTGCGATCAACCAAAAAAATATCTGGTCGATTAGCTAGAATATTTCGATCAGTTTGAATTGGTCGATCCCAGTAGAGTTTAGTGTCATTGTTTTCAAGTACCGATACTGGACAATAAATTATAGTATGGTAATTTTGATTCCTGTTCAATTAATTTAAATTTCAAAGCTAAATTTTGATGTAATATTTTTGCTACCTGATCATGTCTTTTCAAATAGTTTGTTCCAGAAAGAAGAGAACATCCAGACAAAATATGTCTTAATGTCTCTCCCTCCCGATAACAGGCTCTGCATCTATCCGAAATATTTTGTTTCATTATAAATTTAGAATAATTGTTTGTGACTATTACTTGGTCTTGAATGGCACAAACAAATCCTTCCGTTTCGCTGAATGGCACAAACAAATTATTATTATTGTCGTGAAGGTATAATAAGTTTCATGCAATGTGCTTGTTAAGTTTGTTTATTATTTTAGTCAAGAATTTATAGATTTTAATGAAACCTACAATTTATTTTGATTCCAAATGCATCAGCAATCGATATATTTTTTTTTTTTAAATACTATTTTCCCATGATTTATAAAAATTCTTATACGAAACCAATATGAATATTGAATTAATTATAAATATTTATAGTTAATTCAACATGAATTTCCACCAAGTACCGTCGGTTGAAAATATCAACTTTACCTTAATATGAATATTGTTGGTGTCCGGTTTATCAGAAAACAAATTATTTTCAATAATTTTTTTTTTAAATAATTTATTTTTTAAATATTATTCTCCAATGATTTATAAAAATTCTTGTATGAAACCAATATGAATACTAATGGTGTCCGGTCAATAAGAAAACTATTTTCAAAATATTTAGTAATACCTAGTTATTATGTAGGTACTACCTACACCACATAAATTTATAAAAACACGACCGGTTTCAATGCTATTACTAAATATTTTAAAAATGTATTGTGATTACCACATTGTTAGTAACAATAAAATCAAGCAAACATTTTTCAAGTTAATTACGTAAATAACTATTAATGTCTTTCTTTTGTTTGTTACAGTTTAAAGAGCCAGCTGCAGGAACTTACAAACCATGGAATGTAATCCCTTGATTATATTCTTGTTATTTGTGCTATTACAACTACAGACAAATGCAATAGTTACGTGAATATTTAAAATATGCCGAGATGATAATATTACAACCCCAGTGATGTTAGTTAGAGCAGGGGTCTCCAAACTTACCAGTCTAAGGGCCATGCTGATTACTCCAGTAAATTCCAAGGGCCAAAACCATTAAAATTTTCTTGCCGTTACATATACAATACTCTTTACCCCAAGATAACTACCGAAATGAATCCCATTAACTTATAATGTTAGTACAGTGGTTCCCAAAGTTGACTGAGCTTTGACCCGTCTAACGAAAATTTCCAATATTGGGACCCACCTTTTAAATTTTTTTTACAGAGTTATTTCAATGGGAAGGATGTATTTGTTTCCGGTTTTTCTTCATTACAGTTTCAGCACGCCATTAGGGCCCACTCAAAATTCACTCCACCAGTGGATCGTGACCCATAGTTTGGAGAATACTGTGTTAGTAGGATTCATGACAATTATTTGTTAGTTATTATCATCTTCTTCTTCTTCTTCCTGGCACTGTCTGAACTTACTGGCGTTGAAGGCTTTTGGATTTTATATTCTTCTGTTCCCTGTATCATCTTCATCCAGGCCAGTTCTCCACAGGATTCTATTGCATTGTGTCATCCAGGTATTCTTTGGTCTCCCTCTTGACGGATGTTGAGGGAGATTTATTGATATGACTTTGAAGTAAAATTTTCTGTGTAGTATATTTATCATTTAACTCCAATTTATCACAGATTGATGACACTTGTCATTAGCTGTCGCGGGTTGGATTGATGAACCTGGTGGACTATATTTGACACACGGGCTGTAGTTTGGAGACCTCTAAATTAGAGCATGAAACTTTTTTCACAAGTATAAATGGTTCAGTAAAATAGAAACATAGTGCATTCCATTACTTTGAGAGTGAATGTTTTATTTTGATAAAAAAGAATGAACTTACATATCTATTAACTCTGTTTCTGTGGTAAATACTTAATGAGAAATTGGATTAATAGTACTTACTATAATTTTTCTTATAACATGTGATATGTAATAAAGACATAAAATGTATATTATATCGTAAAATAATTGTATTTACATGATTTATATAACATTATATTAAATATACTTTTATAAAAGTGATGTGTTTTCGTTCTCTATTTCATTATCAGTATTATATTGTTTATCAACCAGTTCATGGGCAGATAGTTGGATTAAATAAATTTATAATAAAGCCAGCTATTACCATCTCAAATAATATGTAGTAGGTATTAAGTTATTACACCATTATAATTTTAAAACTTACAAGATGAATTGAAAAGAAAACACAGTATATAGTTAACTTCCAAGTGACTTTATTAACTTCGCTTACTAGTATTCGGAGACTCTCGACTCCATCAACAGGTGATTAGAAAAAAGTTTGAATGTTACTTTCAAGTTGCAGATTCCTTTTTTTTATATATCTGGGTTTGTTATAAACCCAAATACAACCTTATACACCTTTCACACTAAGCTAAAAGCTTGTGCCGTGAAAGGGGAGTTTTTTTTTTGTTTAACTTTAACACCTTGTTTTTTATATAAGTCATATCGCTTGTTGTTTGTACTTTTCTTATTATACATAGGATGCATTGACCGCCTGCTGGAAGAGTGTGGCCTGCAAAACTATGCATACGCTGTCGATCGTGTCCTCGTAGGCTTCTGTAGTCCGGATCAAAGAGACAACTTGGTAGCTACCACTGTCCAGTGTGTGGCAAAACTCTCGAACTTAATGGCCCAGAGACGTCTTAAATTGAATCCAACTAAGACGGAATTTATGTGGGTCGCCTCTCCTGGACGGCAACATCTCTTAGACACCAAACCAATCTCTGTCTCCGGCACTGATATAACACCATCACGCACCATATCTGTTCTCGGCGTCCTACTGGATGGAGCACTCTCTATGGAGGCTCAAGTGTCAAGGACAGTGAGCACAGCTTTCTTTCATATTCGCCAACTGTACCTAGTATCAAGACATTTATCTGTAGACGCGGTTAAGAGTCTAGTCGCTGCCTTCGTCGTCTCCCATCTAGACTATTGTAACATCATATGTACAGGACTGCCCCAGATCCTTCTGAATCGTCTCCAAATGGCCTTCAATGCTGCTGCCAGGACCATCTATAGAGAGAACAAGCGCTGCCACATCACACCACTGCTTAAGGAGCTACACTGGCTTAGAGTCCCAGAGAGAGTGGAGTTCAAGCTGTGCCTCACGGTCCACAAAGCCTTGAACGGCACAGCACCTCTATGCCTCGCTGAGCTCTGTACCCTCGACGAAACTCTGAGGCGACCACTGCGATCAGCTTCCACCGCTGTAAACAAGCTTGTGGAGCCCAACAGGGCAAACACTTCCAAATTCGCAGAGAGGAGCTTTAGCGTTGCGGGGCCAACTGCCTGGAATCGATTACCAGCGGATTTAAGAAAGAACCAACCCACTGCAACGTTCAGGAGTAAGCTGAAAACACTGCTTTTCAAGAAAAGTCATGGCGCCCTTGAGATGGTCACGGATCATTAAACGGCGCCAAATATAAATTGTCTTTATTATTCTTATTAACTTCAACAATCTCCTATCTAAAAAATTACCATTTTGCAGGAGACATTAAAAACTCCATAACTTTTTCTACACAACAAAAATATATTTTCTGTTAATGTGGACTTAAGGTTCAGTTAAGGTTGCATTTAATTAATCGAATAATTTAATTAGTTTAATTCCTTAAAGCCTTTAAAAACACTTGTTAATTTAGAATGAAAAATTTATAAAAATTAGATCCCGTGGAGCACCCGGTAAAGAATTGGTCTCCCACTCTTCTCCATAAGTTTTCGAGTGTCCTGTAAAAGGCAGGTGTTCGAAAAAATAAGACATTTTACATCTTAAATTCGGCGATGAGGTTTGCCACCCATCCTGAATGTCTTAATTTTATATTGGCACGGAGAAGACAGCTTGCATGTTTTATATGCAGCTGGTCTGCTGGCTACCCCACTTGTGGGATATGCCGTGATGGTATAGTAGTAGTAGTAGTAAAAATTAGATACAAGGTTGTTGAAGTTAACCAGCGATATGTCTGAAGATAGCACGTCAACTTCATTTCCAGTCAACATAAATTTTACAAATATTTGAATCGGTCATTTGAGAAACAACATAAGTCAGTCAATACAAACTTTTCAGAAATCACAAAAAACTGTTTGTTATAAAATTTTGAATAAAATGTTCAAATCAAAGTATAACTTATAGTGTATTTTTTTATTATAAACCTTTATTTTTTTGTAAAAATATTTTATTTGTATATTAATTTGTTAATTCAAAACCTTTGACTTATGTTGTTTCTCAAATGAACACCATTTCAGGGAATAAAATTTCATCCCAGATTATTTATGAAACAACCAGAAATAACTATTTTTCATCATTTTCACCCACGTTAGTGGTTGGCGTTAAGTTTCAGCTGTGAATCGACACAAATGCATTTAGTGTAGTAGCAACATAAGTAACTGACTTGTGTTATTTTTCTATTGACTGGCCAAGTTAATCGGCTCAATATCTATCAAATAGGTAAAAAAATACGTGGTTTCTAAATGAAATAATGTGCGTTTCAAGAAAAAGGACCCAAATAAAAAAAATATATATACGCTAAAAGCCTGACTTATGTTGTTTCTCAAATGACCGATTCATTTGGAAGTTCCTGAAGACTAATTTGACATGTTTCAAGATATGATATTAAATGTTAAAGGGTTATTTTTTTGGGTGGACTGTAATTAAGAATAAAAACTCAGTATAAAATTCAAAGAAATACTTAATATTTATTGATAAACTTACAATATATAATATTATTTATATTAGGTAACATATTAAAATACAAAATTATATCTTTTCTCCTACTTAAACTTTACAGTACAGTACATAATATAATATAAATCTATAACACAGAAATCATAATTGAATTATAATTATTAAGGGTATATTTCACACCATAAAATAATTTCACGCATCATGCAGCAAATGTATATTTTAATCTATTTTTTATTTTATTGCAATAAGTTTGAACACTCCACACAACACAAATCTCCAATTTTAATAAATTACGTTCTAATCATGTTATCAACCATAGATACCAATCTAGTTGACTGCAACCATAGACATTAGAAGACTGCAATTTTAATTAATTACATTCTAATCATGTTATCAACCATAGATACCAATCTAGTTGACTGCAACCATAGACATTAGAAGACTGCAATTTTAATTAATTAGATTCTAATCATGTTATCAACCATAGATACCGATCAAGTTGACTGCAACCATAGACATAATATATTAGAAGACTGCAATTCTTACTATTGAGATACTAACTATTAGCGAGCTACCCCTTTTCAACTTGCCATGGTTGTATGAAATATAGCTATGACCATCTAAGAGTCATGTGAGAATGTGGTATACTATATTTTTTCATAGAAATTTAAACCTTATTGTGATGATGGAAAGTGTATTTTTGCTTACATTTCTTTCAACGCAGCCTAGTAAAATGTCTTTGACTACAACTACTAAATTTTTAATGGTGCAGAGTTGTGAACAGCTGTCACATAAACATTTTGACAAAATGACCTATGAGAACATCCACATTTAACCACAACAGTGTTTTTCTCTCATACCTAAGTAATATGAATATAATCAATTAAAATACCTATATAAGAAACTAAATTGGAAAATAAAAACTAAAATAGAACTAAGAATAACGGTATACTAACACTTTCATCCACTATAAAAAATTTAAAACAATGTTTTTTATTTCCTATATATTTAAAATAAGTACCTGCAGAATTACAATTGAAAACAGAATCCTTAAATGTACATATGAAGCTGAATAGATGTGAAATCACTTCCAAATTTTGAAGTCTTCAAATCCTAAATTTTAGAAGAAATTTAAGGTAAAAAAGAATATTGCGTAACTTGGCAACACCAGCCGGTCAAATTAGGGTAGGACACTAGATTTCAAAGGTAATTATGCATGGGACACTCCAAAAATAAAATAAATCATACCTTAATATATCAATTATCTTTGGAGATTTAAGTTGCAAGTGTGAAAGTTAATATCTTGATTGCCAACTAGTCTGACAGGTATCAGATAATGACACAAAGGTTTATAAGGTGAAAGTGACCTTACATTTACATTACCATAATTTAATGTAAGTACAATATCATGTCAACTAATTTCAATGTACAAATAAATACACACAACGTTCTACCATAATAAAAAATGAGGTGTAATATTACGATAAATTTTTTAACAAAAAATGGTTCTTGAATTTATAAAAAAGTAGTAAAGGTAAAGGGGTACAAAATTCTTTGGGTTCACCCTGCTTAAAAGTTTGTTGATATACCATCATTGTATTTTTAATGAGTCATGTAACTTTTCTAAAATTTAGACATGCTGGACTTGTGACTCCGAGAAGTCCCCAGTAAATAATAGGCATCCCACTTTTTGAGTGTCCTCTAAAAAGCAGATGTTCGTAAAACCTCACAATAAGACAATTAACATCTACAATTCAGCAATAAGGCATGCTACCCATCCTGAGTGCCTTATTTTTAAATTGGCTCGGAGAGGACAATCTGCATATTTATTAACATAACATAACATACATAGACAATTCACACAGATCGAGCTAGTCCCAAACTAAGATGAATCTTGTATTATGGGTACTAACGCGACGATACACACATATACAATGCACTAAACACATACACATGTAACACCCAGACCCATGCATTCATTCCATTGGCAGTTACCCCACTTGTAGGATATGCCGTGAAGACATAGAAGACGTAGTTTTTCAACTATTTTTTTGGATCAAATAGTAAATTTTCATGTAGACCTAATAATGTGAAGCAAATAAAAATATCTAGTTCAAATAAAGTTTTTGATTTTATTTCATTTCTATTCTTTCACAAGTAGTAATTCACAGCTCATATTGAAAATGCAACGATAATATGCTCTCCTGACTGAAATTTTCTTGCTCAAAGTAAGGAGATATGGAAATCTACAAGAAAGGTATATGTTCTACACTGGATATGTAAAGGCTGATGAAACATCTTTAAAGAGAACATTAAAGGTGGTCATGGTGAGTCTATTTAAGATTACAGAAGAATACACCGTTGTTATTTGCTCTTTGAAATGAACAGCAACAAGGCTAATGACTAAATTGCGAAAGATATATTTTCTTTTTGTTTTTCATTCTTGTAATAATAATTAAAAAAACACTTTGTGATAAAAAAAAATTCTATAAAAATCTTACATATTGCCTTGAGGCAATGTCTTCCAGTGAACCTGATACAATGTTTGATTAAATTTAAATTTGGTGCGTTAACGTTGTAAAAATTCATTTTAATGTAAAAAAAAAGTAATGTATTTATTTTTTATATTACATTGTTTGATATATTTGTATTAACAAAAAGTGAGTTAAGACTCGATATAGTAAACAAAACATATAAAACAAAAAGTATATTAAGTCAAAAAAATAATAATATATAATATTCAGTATAAAAGCCTCTCACCTTATCTTAAGTCATTCCATATTTTTCGCACATTCTTTTTCAACCTTGGCACAAAGAAACCAACCTGTACAATATTTATTGCATGAAGTTAGTCAGTTGACGTCTTTACTGCAGGCAGGCAACAAGACAAAAATAATATAAAAAAATCCTAATTCCTGTATGGGTATTGGTATTTTTTTATTTTATTTTATTTACAAATATTTACGGCCAAAGCCTTTAACATGTTAAACCTCTGTATACATACAAAACATGTAAACAAAGGAAAGATCTGTTACAAAAAAGACACAAAACAATTAGACTAAAGAAACGAGAGTTGGATGGATAGTGATTTTTTTTGAAAATTTGGCGACTGGAGGAGGAGTAGAATTTTGAAAGATGGGGTATTTTATAAAATTCATATACCAAACTGTCATCAGGGAACCCACAAAAAGAATTTGTCCGGGGCTCCGCGAAAGCTAGGACCGCCACTGCAATACCTCAACAATCCACTAATTGATAGAAATGCCATGATGGTTTAGATAGATATATGAGATCAAGGGTGGGCAACCCGCAGCCCGCGGGATGCCTGCTTGTGGCCCGCGAAGCATATGCACACTTTTTTTTATAATAGTCGGTACTATTATCTACCCGTTACTTTTTTTGGAAAAAGGTATTAGGAAAAATATTCTTAAAGGAAACCGAGGAGTTTGCAAAATATTTCAAATTCTTATACTTACCATTTTGAAAATTTGGTGACCGAAGGGGGGGGGGGTAAAAATTTCAAGGTGAAGTAAAAGTTCCATATATGGATTATATTGTTGTGGCCCGGTAGGAAATCTCATTCCTAAATTTGGCCCGGCTGCTGAAAAGGTTGGCCACCCATGTATGAGATGCTATACATGATGTAGAATGAGATGCTATGCATGATATAGTATGAGATGCTATGCATGATATAGTATGAGATACTATACATGATATAGTATGAGATGTCTGTATTTGATCTGTGAATCAAGTGATAAAATAATACTGAACAAAAGAGGTTTTTTTAGCAAAGAGAAATTATGCTTTTTATGTTAGAAAAAAATATTTTGATTTCAAATGTATCTATACAAAATTGATAGACTAAGATAAATACTTTGGACAGACAATGTTTGATATCTATCAATATTTTTCGACGAAATTCGTTTTTATTCCATTAAATCTAATACAATTAGACTTAAGAACAGCAAAGTGACTATCGAGAGTTTTAGTGATCATCAGAAAAGTAATTTAAATAGGCTAAAGATGAGACCTAAGGCTCTAAAAGGCAGATTTATTAAGTTTATCGAAAAAACTAAAAATTGGTGCTATATTTTAATAATCTTTGAATGCAAATACTAAATATAATTTTGAAAAAAAGTTTCTAGCTTAATGTATAGTCATTAGCTCCTATTATACAAAAAAAAAAAAAAACACCTACCCAATAACAAAACTGTATGTTTGTTGAGAGTGTAGAAACCTCAGTGAACACTCGTCTTCTAAATAATTTGTGAAGGATAAAAATAAAACAGATGTATATGAAATAATATAACATAATCTTATATTAACATCCCTAATAGGGTAAACGAGAGTCCAAACAACAATTAAATTAAACAATCAAATATACATTTATCACACAACTTACACAATCTTATTTTAATATAAATTTAATATCATTCATAGTTTTATATAATGCAAAATATTGAAATTATAAAAGAAATAAAAAATCTTTCACTCATTGCCACCAAAAGTAATGAAAGTCATTTGATTCTTCTTTATCTTTAAGCCTTAACATTCCAGTCAGAAACGTGGAGTGGAAAGAAGCTTTTATTTTTATTTAAGGCAATGTTGTGCCAATTAAGTTATCTCTACCTCATTTCGCCATATCATAAAAATAGCACATCGATAATACTAAAATTAAAATACAATCTTTTTGAAATTACGTATACGGAACATCTGATTAAATGATCATGGATTGAATCAGGCAATTTGATCAATCATTGCAAAAGAAAAAAAATGAAAGAGAAAAATCTGTCATTTTTTAATCTGATCAGTAGTTGATCGTTTGTATGAGTTTGTCCACAATTATGAATAAGACAGTAATACTCAAAGAATCAATTATTGATGGTACAACTAAAATTTACTAATAATTATTCTACTTAATTCAAATTACAATTTTTCATATCTGGTGGCAACAAGATAACCAATACAGATTTTAAAATACATAGCTATCGTAAATTTTATTTAGTAGATACATTATAAAAACATCAGGTACCATAATAATTACTTATAAACATATCTTTTGCTGCAATAAATAATATCCACTGAAATACAACAGTCGAATATGTTCTAATAATTGAAATATTTAAAAGAGGATTGTGTTCAGCAAAAATACAAGCAAAAAATAGATATCTAGTAAATATGCAAACAATAATGTGACATCAAATTTGTGCTGTGAAATAAAGCATTTTTCTTTTAATTTGTATCAAGCATTTTGGCAACACTGAGGTTTATGATGCGTTGTTGTACTTAAGGAAAATGTCAGGCAGCAACTGCATGAAAATACTTGATTATCTAATAATAGCCGATGGCAGTACTATGAACTATATAAATGTATCAGAACATTTATGAGCATTATGGTAGCAGCAGATGGCACTTCTATTTACTTCGTTCGACAATGCTCTCATATATTTACACAATGCACAGTATCGCTGTCAACTGTTGTGTTTGTCTAACATCGTCACGAAACACGACAATGCACCATTGGAGGAATGTGATGATCACTAATTAGCCAATCATAATCAGTATTCCTAATTTGAACAACAGTATTGCCAACTGGAAAATTTTGTCTATTTGAATGGTTAAAATTTCAGTACCTGTATTTACAATATATAGTATTATTTACTTATAAACTTAAGACAATATGATGTATATATATATACACACAATTAAAATATCAAGCCTCTTTTCTTAATTCATTAATAATTTGACACAACCAAGTCACACAGTGTATTTATGTTTCATTTGTAAACATTAATAATTATACCTCTTAATTTATTCTTTTTGCATTTTGAGTTTTGCTTCATATAAAAATGCTGCTGTTAGAGAACGGTGGGTTTGAAAAATATAACATTTATGTTTATATTACAAAGAGTATAAAAATATCAAGCATGTTAGCTGTATGTTTTGTGAATGTTCTTAGCGCACAATATTATTTGAAATGTGGCTAAGTTTAAAGATTTCTTTCAGTTAGAAACCATCTATTATATTTAGATTTTCAGTGATGGCTTTAATCCAATTTATGTATTTACAATTTAGGTGTACGTTTATTAATTTTCAGAATATTGATACAATTATTTTGACACATTTGGCGAAGTTAGAACACACTTCTATTGATGTAAGCGAGTGTATATGAATTACTACAATATTATAACAAATGTATTTAAGGATTTAAAGATAATTTGTATTTTGAAAATCTCATTAAAAGCCATCGCAAAGATATAATAAATTAAAATATACACCCAAAAATCAGTAAATTATTTATATTTCTACTACTAAATTTTGTAAGAATTTCGATTTATGAATTCCTGAATTGGAAAATGTCAAATTTTAATACGTACGAGTAGCTACATTGCGGTATGAACTATACACATAACTAAATAATTTAACTAGGTATACTCGTCATACTGGAACAAACATCTTTCATCACAATAAGTACATTATCTTTAACTGCTCTGCAATCACCAAGTTCAACTCAACAATGTATTATATGTATGCAAGCGAAACTTGGACATGGCTGAAGAAGGACGAGAGTGGAATAAATGCAGTGGAGATGCGATCACTGAGAAGAATGGTAGGTAAAACATTGCGTGATAGAGTAAGAAATGAGGATATTAGAAGAATGAGTGGATGCAAGAGGAGTGTTGTTGATAGAACGCGTGTAAATAAATTGAGATGGTTTGGTCATGTGGAGCGAATGGATGGTGTAAGATTGACGAAGAGGGTGTATTTATCTGAAAGAGAGGGTGTGAGAAAGCGCAGACGTCCAAGAACTGCGTGGCTTAACCACGTAGATCAAATTCTCAAGGACGGTCGCGTGTTTAGTAAGAGGAATCGGCGTGCATGTATGAGAAACTGGATGAATGTAGAGGAAGCGAAAGAAGTATGTACGGATAGATCGACATGGCGTTCCGTTCTCTTTGCCTACCCCACCTGGGACACGGCGTGAGGGTATAGTATAGTATGTATTATAGTAAATACAATCTAAGCTAGGAATGAAGTCTTGTGTGACAAGTGACGTAAAATAACGCTAACTCATCTTGATATAACATGATAATGAAAATAAGGTCAGAGCCAGAGGCAACCCTAATGACCCGCAACCATCTTTGATACTTATTTTCTGTTAACAAACGTGTGAGGGGTAAATGTAAATTTATTGAAAAATTATAAAATCACTACGATAAAATAAAAAAATGTCATTTCTCGCACAGCGTTGTTCCCTCCAGCCAACAGATTTTCAATAATCAACGAGTTTCTCTTGGTGAAAACAGGAA